>CAHIKZ030000069.1:855000-905000 GCA_903632075.3 Acanthosepion pharaonis
ACATAAAAAGAAGAAGAAAAAGAATGTCTTATGAATGAATCAGTTCTTTTTTGTTAGCCACTTTTTATCATCATCTTTTTCTTTGTTTTTTTTTTTAAATTCAACTAACCTCAACTATTATTCTGCTGATTTATATGTATTGTTGTGTCAGTCAGTTATGTGCCATACGTGATACACGCTTCGGCGATCATGTATCTTTCGATACATGACTGATGAGGCAGACATTTTCCTGCAGTAGGTTGCCATTTCTTTTTGCGGTAGACCAGTTGCCATCCAAGGCTATAGAAACCGGTCTGTCCTGCTACTTGCACATAGCCGGTGGGCGTGGGATTCATACCTTTCCCAAGGGTATTAGCACGTAAGTGAATGTAATGGATTCAACTGGAATTCGAACTCGGCTCTCCGATTCCTCAATCCAAGCCGCTATCCATCGGCTCAATTATCTCCTTCAACCCCACTCCCGGACACGGTCCTTATTTGTTTCGGTAAAATTATTTTATTCCAGGTTATTATAAAAACAATTCCGGTGAAAACTTTGTTTGAATCTTTAGGCTTATTTTATACATTGAGAGATTTCCACAGACACAACCATTCTAGATGGCATTGTATTTAGCAGAAAGGATAACGACCATTACGACAATTTTCTACTTAAGATCAGAGTGTAGTATCTGCTTGATCCTTTGTCTTTGCCTACTGAAATCAGCAACTCATTTATTCAGTGTTGAACTCTCTTCCGACCTCTTGCATTCCAGTCAACTATCGTTATCTTCTGTCTTCTTAATTCTTATTCTTTTATTTTCCTCTCTCTCCTTAATAATGTCTTTTTTTCTCTTTCTTCTTTCACACTCAGTAACCACTTGTATCTTTGTAGGTCCTCTGTTTTGCTTGGGGTGAAATGATTAACACAAGACCCCCCCACCCAAAAAAATCAAACACTTTCCGACCAAAAAACCCTACATAATGTCATTAGGGTCAGGGAGCAATTAGGAAAAAAAAAACAAAAAAGAGAAGAGAAACGGGTGTGAAACCGAAAAGAAAGTAGTAAGAAAAATACAAATAACAAAAGGAAATGAAGTGAAAGGAAAAATACATAAAAAGAGTGGGACGGGATAGGCGAAAGATTTGTTTGATTGATTTTTTTACGGCTTATCAACCCTATGTGGATTATTTAAACCCGAAACATATTTTGGATCGTAAGAATAATTTTTTTTTTTTTTTTTTTTTGCGAGTGACTATTACATAAAACAAATTCTTTTTCGAATAATAATGATTTTTCTAGGTACAAGTCCTACTATTTAACCCATAGCTAGGGGGGATTCATAACTTTTCGAAGTGTATTTGCGCGACTGGAATTCGAATACGACTCTTTGACTTTTCATTCCAAAACGCTATCGTTTACACCACTCGCACACCATAGAGGCGAAAGTACGAAAGACTTTCTGGTTAGATATCAAGGAACAATAAAAGAATGGTTAAAAAGCAGGTAGCAGTGGAAAAGAGGGAAGACTGGAAAGGATAAGGGAGGGAATTGGAAGATACAGGCAATGGCAGAGTGCAAAAGAAAAATATTACCGTGTTCGGGAAGAAATTACGTTTTACCAGAAAGGATATGCAGTATATATACTCGCGTATTATGCGACCATTGAAGATTTAATTTTGAAGCTAATTTGACTAGTGTAAATGAATAAATAGTTTGGACAATGGCCAAGCCAGAGCCAGCAGTGCATACGCTAATTTTATATCTCGTGTATGATGCCCCCCCTCTTTAAAATTAGCTTCAAATTAGGTCTTAAATAGTCGTAGAGTATATATGGAAAAAAAAACAAACAAACCAAAAAACAAATGCATGTATTAAATGTTTTGTTTGTTTTTTTACGGTGTATCAACATTTTTAGATGTTATTTAAAGCCAGAAAATATTTTTGGAATTGTAAGAATTTTTGGGAGATGGTAGTGATTTTACTTATACAAGTTCTACTAATTAATCCACAGCTGAGTGGGTAGGGAGAAGTGGTGGGTTCAAAACTTTTTGTTGTGGATTCCGAGATGAAATTCGGCCTCCAAAGAATGGCAAACGCAAAAATTAAGGATAAAAAATTAAATGTATTTACACAATAATACAATGAGTAATACTGTTAGTAAATCCAGGAACGCGGTTTGTAGCAATAATATATACAGTGTAACCCGGATATAAGAGACCCGGATATAAGAGAAACCCGGATATAAGAGAGATTTTCTCTGGTCCCAAATTAGAGCCTGTGTTAATGTAAACAAAATAGACCAAAACCGGATATAAGAGAAACCCGGATATAAGAGACTTCTTCTCCGGTCCCGACAACTCTCTTATATCCGGGTTACACTGTATATATATATATATATATACAGTCACGAAGTAGGACTTCTTTAGAGTCTACGTGCTTGTAACTGACTTCTACAAGCGGTTACCTCACACTATTACTCTACCTCCAACTCAATCACAATCTCACTCTCCCAATCTCTCAATTTCTCTCTCTATTCTGAGTGACTCTGGATATTTAACAGCAGCAGTCCAAGTAACACTCTGGTTGAGTCCACTTATATGAAAAAGGGGTGGACCCCATAACACTTTTCCAGTGAGATTTGCGCGTAAGTGAATGTAACGGACCCGACTGGAACTGGGCGTACATCCAAGCTTACAGCAGCTGGTATTCCCAGGCGGTTATACATCTCGGTACTGACAAGGCTCGACGTTCCTTAACTTCGGTGATCGGACGAGAACAGGTGTTTCAACGTGATATATCCACAAGCTTCAGATGTATCTGAAACTTATTTAAATTATCAATGTCATCACCTTCATTTTCAAAGACTGCAGTTCAATAGTAAAAAGAAGTCACGGAAAAAAGTCACTGGAAAAAGTTACAGGACAAAAGGAAACAGGAAACAGGACAATGTTAGTACTCTTTCTGCGTCTTTCTTTAATAGACATTTTTTTAACCCTAACCCTAACCTCTAACCCTAAAGACAGCGTGAATAGTGGACATTTAGGATCTCAATGGTGTAGTAGATAAACAATATTTGGATTTAGGGATTTGGGATATTTTTTTTTCTAGCTAAAATTGTGACTTTTTCTGTTATTTGTCTTTCCTGTGACTTTATTAGATCAACAATATTTGGATTTAGTGAAAAATAATTGTTACCCTTCCTGTCATGGAAATTATTGTCAGTAATACGCGTGGTTCAAAAATCTGCTATAATGGGTTCATGTCACTCACAAAACCAGGTTGGGATTTTTTCTAGCTAAAATTGTGACTTTTTCTGTTATTTGTTTTTCCTGTGACTTTATTAGATCGACAATATTTGGATTTAGTGAAAAATAATTGTTACCCTTCCTGTCATGGAAATTATTGTCAGTAATACGCGTGGTTCAAAAATCTGCTATAATGGGTTCATGTCACTCACAAAACCAGGTTGGGATTTTTTTTCTAGCTAAAATTGTAACTTTTTCTGTTATTTGTTTTCCTGTGACTTTATTACCGGTCACGGAATTTTATTCGCTTTTATCATTTTGACACAAAAGCAAGGACTGTGATTTCGTTTTCTGTTAAATCAAAAATATTTCGTCATCTTAAGGCATTCATATGAAAGATTGAAAACATCATGTTTTGTTAGTAATTGTTACCCCCTTCCTGTCAAATGGATAAATTAGTTTTGCTATACAGCCTAGTCCTGCCTTGGTTGGTTAACATATAAATCTGCTAATTAATGGGTTCATGTCAAAAAATATAAAAAACATTGTACTCCACAAAACCAGGATTTTCCTTGTTTTTTGGGATTTTTTTGGGACTAGCAACGGAAGTCAAGAACAAATAATAATAATAATAATAATAATAATAATAATAATAATAATAATAATAAATAATAAATAAAAATTAAATAACATTCACATATCCCTTAGTTTTTTCCACCCCGCAAAAAACATTGTAAAAACAATACAATTTCTTGTTTTTCCTGTTCAACGACTTTATTAAAAATAACGGAATTTACATTTATTACATTTAAGAATTTTGAAAAGAAAATGCAATCTTTCTAAGAAGGATTCCGCCTTTGAAAGATATCAGCGTCATTATTCCACATTTAGGAAAGGAAAATGACAACAAAGCAAGGCAGAGGTGAATGGCTACTGCTTCGCGAACCATGGATGGAGTCTTGGGGAAAATTAAAAATTTTGGCTCTTCCAGTGGATAAACAGGAGCCCGTCCTTCAGGAGGGAACCTACTCGAAAAAATCTGCCATAGGAACAAACTCTCATCTTCAGGTTTTTTGTCCAATTCTCCACCATAACCGTAAATTTAAGGAAAGAAAAAATAAAATGGTCTCGTGGAGGAGTACGTGACTGCATTCCATGAAGCGTTACTCAAACCTTTCGCCAAACATATGACATTTGTTGAATTTGAACAAGGCAAACAATTAGAAAACATAAAATAAACTAGCCAATGTTGAAGGAAATGCGAAAAACCCAGAGGCTGAAATTTTTCGTCATCTGAAAAAAAAAAATAACATCACACAAGCCTCAGGCATTCCACTGTGAAGATAATGAAAAAAATTATCTGCAGACGTAATGGAATTCATCATGTTTAAGAAAACAAGTTACAAGAAGCCAAGGATGAAACCGAAAGTCAGATACAGAATATTGCAATGGAGGGAACGAGAACAACTCCCAAAATCTCAAATTCAAAACCCTTTGCAAATTGATTCTGGATGAAGAAGACACTCATTTTCGCATATGCATTAAAATCTGAACATCAAATGCAGTCTCACGAACGCGAAGATCCACCTTGGAAAGAAAAATAGAAAAAAGAAATTGAACACCTTAGAAGTGAATTACTGAATCAAACTAGAAAGAAAAGAAAATACAATATTTGATAAGAAAAAAATAAAGCAAACAATACAATTTCTAAGACGCAGTTTCCTGCTATAAACAGACAGTCCCCTGAGTCCTGAACACAACGAAGAGGCAGATTGGTTGCGCAAAGAGTTAACATGAAAAAATAAACCAGAACAGAATATGGGAATCATAGCACGAAAAAAAGTGAAATCTCCAGGAATAGATAAAATACTACGTAATTTACAAAAACTCGCCAAAGAACGACTAAAACATGGATGACCAAAACTCAGACAAGACCAATTACATGTCTTCCAACAAATATTAATATTTTAATTTCTTCTTGGAAAGAAATAATAATAATAATAATAAAGGTCCTGGATAGACACATTGATAGTGGGATCCCTTGAAAGCCGATGTTATCATCAATTTCATCAAAAATATATAAAAAACCATTGGCAAAATAAACATCAATAGAGGAATATTTCAAAAGTCTCCTTTATATTTTGCATATCACTTATAGCATTAACCAGCCAACTTAACAAGACAGAATGCGGTTAAAATAGCTCAAAAGAAAATAATCTATTTTACATGGATGACTTAAAATGAATGACAATAGCTGAGGTCTTTTCCTTGTTTGAAATTCAATTTTTTTGTTTTACGAGGATTTTTTAGATAACAATAAAGATTTCAAGAAGCTTATAAGTACCTAGGTGTAAATGAAAAAACCATAAGAAAATTGCGTAAGAAATACTATAGAAACGACTGGTATTAAAACATTTCTGAATTATGGCCTTCCCAGTGGGTTTCTCTTGAATGGACTCTAAATGGACAAATGGATTCTAAAACAGAAAGCTTCTTTCTAAGTATAAGATGCATCATCCAAAGGCTGGTAGACCGTCTATACATACCCCGTAAAGAAGGTGGAAAGGTCTTATTCAGCTAAATTGTCATACAAGACAACAACTAATAACAAAATGGAATAAAATTAGTGAAACAAATGAAAACAGAAAGAAAAAATATTCAATAAAGTAAATACAAACAACATTTACATTTATAATAAATAATGAACCAACTATTGCAGCAAAAGATATGAAAAAAGAAAGCCAAGGATAAAGCCCTTGAACAGATGAAACAACGTGGCAAGACAAATGGCTAATCAAGAACGTGCAAATAAACCCAATGTTGAGTCTCATGGCCTCAAGGAAATATCAAATAATAATGTGGATCAAAATGCAGGTTCTGTGACAAATACCAGAAACAATAACCATCTAATCTCAGGATGTTCTATACTTGCCCCAAATGAATATAAAATCGTCACGATAAGTGGGGGCAATACTTACACTGGATCAAGCAAACACTTATGAACATCAGCCAGCGCCGGTTTTAGAAGATTGGGATTATACCATCCACACAGACAGAAAAATTCAAATAGGCCGGACATTATTGTCAAAACAGAAAAGAAAAAAACTTGCCTAACTTCCCATGCAACCAGGAATTTTTATACAAAGACCTGGAAATTGAAATAGAAAAAATGTGGAAATTGAAAACAAGAATAATACCAGTGGTAATAGGGTGGAAAAGCTTTTGTCTTTTTTTTTTGTAAATCATCGGAGATAAAAAAAAAAAAAAAAAAAAAAAATTAAATTAACATGAAATGTGGCCATAACAACACACCACGACCTGCCTTAGGTCTTTCCGCAGAAAGTGTTTCCACAGCAGAAATAATAATAATAATAATAATAATAATGCCTCAAGGAAATACAAGTCTATGCCTCAAGGAGATACAAAAATTGTTCTGACAAGTACAGCCCATAATTTTACGAAAGGCTTTATCTATGTAATTTTTTTTTTTTTGTCAGTGGAAAGTGTCATGATGCCATTTCTAACCTTAGGTCCCTAGGCGGGACCCGGAAAAATTTAAATGCCAGAAATCAAAGAAAATAAAAATAATAATAATAATTAATTTCTGATATGAAACATTTTGATCATAATTTCATTTGATTTTATTGCCACTCCAAGACAGTTTTTCTACGATCGTTAATCAAAAAGTTGAATCTAAAGTAAAGAATACACTACCGTGGCGATGTCCGAAATCTCATTGCGATAAAAAGCAACTGAAGTTAAGATAAAATAAAAAAAAAAATAGTTGACTCAAGGAAATCCTTTATCTCATAACATTATACTTTTCTCACCCATTTTCCTGTATCTTCCCATTCCCTCCCTTATCCCTTCCAATCTTCCCTCCCCGTTCATATTTTTATTTGAATGTAAACGTTGATCAGTTTAATAATCGTAAAAGAAATAAGGAATATACATATATTTTTATTGCATACTCTTTTTTATCTTTTGTGCTATCTTTCACTATAGAATTTTAATATATTGCACATTTTACGCCTTTCCATTCCTATCTGCTTTTTAATCATGTCCAATTCCCAACTTCATTGGTAAACTTCGTTAGAGAGACAACCAATTTCTTTTTATGGTGGTTCCTAGTTTCATCTAAAATAATGTTCAAGCACCTATGAAATTGTAACCGATATATTTTTTTAAACGATTTCACTCCAAGCAAGACAATAAAGCCACTAAAACACGTTGTGTGGGGGTTATAGGGTGTGGACGAATTAGGAACAGAAACATTAATAATGAGCATGAAGAGAAAAGAATAATCAAGAAGACAGTAGATAGCGATTGATATTGCATTTCAATTTTTGCAGTTTAAAGTTGGCTGGAAAGCATGGAGCCAAAAGGGGCTCCACAAGCGAGAAGTGCGAGAAAAGAAACGTTTAGCATAGAACTTGCGGTTATATCTAGCCAGCTCAACTGTAAATTGATAAGATCTCGACGTCTAGTATTTTGCTTAATTTTTTAAAAGTCTAGGTACCATAGTGAATGGCTCATCCGAACAATTATCATGAGAGTATTTATAGAAAAGACAAAGGGAGGCCACATGACGGGAGTGGGAAACTGACTGAAACCGATCCGCCAGATTTTGTATTTAAATCCATGGTCGCAAACTTCTAAAAAGCATACGAGAAGAGGCCGAAAAGTTTACAAAAATTTGACCAAATGACTAAAAATTTTATTTTTGTTAAAATCTCTTATTCGTTGAGATGATAACTTTGGGAAGCCACGCATATTATATAAAGATATATGTTTTTGTATAATTTTACATATCAACAAACAGTATTTAGAAAAATATGTGAAAATTGGAGAATTTCTTGTGACGCGTTTCATAAATTACGATTTCGTCGGACTGGGCTTTGTTGATGTTGCCACGTCTACACATGCGCACGAAACGAGAGACGCGGGTAATTTCAAAATTTTTTGAAAGAATATTTTTTGTTTCAATTTAGCCAAATTAATCTGTATTCTTTTTCTTTTTCTCGCCATCGCCTTTTTCCCTTGACTATCCCACACTGTGACAATACAAAATCTAAAAGTAGCATTATCTATGTCAAAATTGTGGTCCGTTTTGTTATGGGGAACAACCAATGCGTTTTATGTGTTGTTATAACAAAACGGACCACATTGTTGGCATAGGGAATGCTACTTTGGTTAACAGAGAAAATAATCTAAAGAGACAAAAAATTTCTTGAATGTACCTTGATCGCTAGTTCAACTATGCTAAATTTGTGTCCAGGCTCTTACAATAAATCACTATTCTTGGTAGATTTTATATTGCCACATTGTGGGATAGTCAGGGAAAATGTGATGGAGAGAAAAAGAAAAGAAAAAGTCAGGTCCTGAGACAGTGTTTTGTGACCCTCGCGATCTTAACAAAATTTGCCTTTTTCTACCTACATTTATATACATTACTAAACTAAGTTCAACTATGAAATCATGAAAATATTTCGCGGATTTTGACGGCATTCTATTTTTTTTTCGTCCAAATGCGTGAATTCTTCCAAAAACACGATATAAAATTTACTATTTTTATCCATAATATTAAATGTGTTTGTTAAATTAATTAACTTTTTATCAAGCACAATATCAAGCTGATGTTAATTTTTTTTTTTTTACCATTAAACAAAATTTATTGAAACAAAACAAGTTCAGTTGACAACTGATGACAATCCCAGAACAACGTAACTATAAACAATTTTTTTCTATCCTCTGCCAGCCGCAATGATGGAGAAAGCATTACTTCATTGCCGCAAAACTTTGATGATTTATTTAAGATGGAATGATCTATTATGAAATGTCTAATAATAATACCAGTAATAGTAATAGTAATAATAATAATAGTAAAAAATAATATAATAATAGGAATAATAATAATAGTAATAATAATAATAAAAATAATAGTAATAATACTAACAATAATAATAATAACAGTAATAATAATAATAATAATAGTAATAATAATAGTAAAAAATAATATAACAGTAATAATAATAATAGTAATAATAATAATAGTAATAATAATAATAATAATAATAGTTATAATAATAATAAAAAATAAATAACAGTAATAATAATAATAGTAATAATAATAATAATAGTAATAATAATAAAAATAATATAAATAATAATAATAACAGTAATAATAATAGTAAAAATAAATAACTGTAATAATAATAATAATAATAATAATAATAATATTAACAATAATAATAAAAATAATAACAGTAATTTAATAATGAGAATATTTAAGGCGTTCCAATAAAATATACTCCAAATTCTCCACTGTTCTTGTTATTACTAATATTTTTATCGTTATTATTCTTAATCAGTATACTATTGTAATAATCTCGATGCTTATTGTTGATATTATTAAATAAACGACAATTATCATCATTACAAGCAGTGCATAAATTATTATTTCCATATATATTATCACATTTTTGCTGTTATCGAGAATGAAAATGTTATTGAAAAATAAATTATTCATTAAATGCTCAACGGGCTAGGGCCGGGCAAGAAAAGGGTATTCATCAAGAGAACGCCATTAATCAGTAACGGTCTCCATTAGCAAGTGTTAGCATCAAGTAAACTAAATTTCCCTAATGAAGAAAGCGCCTCCATCAATTAGCTCCCCAAAGTGAGAAAAGCCTGCGCTGGGATTTTGCAGCTGTAGGGGGAATTATACATTATGATTTTATTCAGAGCTGATTTGTGTCCCCTTTTATTCCCTCTCTTTTCCTTTTACCAGAGATTTATTTCAGAAGGGACTGCAATAATGATTAAAGATAGACAAGTGTGAAGGTTGCCTTTATATTGAAACAATCTGGAGATAATTTGCTATGATAGATTTTGAAAACAATATATATATATATATATATATATATATATATATATATATATATATATATATATATATATCCTTTAGACCAACTACGAAATCCAAAGAAATGTAACGTCGAACAAACTCTAGCATATGTCTCAACATACAACAAAAAAACAAACCAGAACTATTTACAGAAATTAAAAAAAAATAATCTAGACCTACTTAGCAAGAATGGCAAACGGAAAATATACTAAAAACAACCAAAATAATTAAAAGCAATTGCCAATCTAAAGACCTAAAACACATATTAACCTCAACCAACACACAATACAGGGAGTCAAAAAATGCAACAAAAAAATATGTGGGGTTTGTGATATCATTATAGAAGGAAACTCCTACACTTTTGAAAACCCCAAAATGACATTCATAATAAATAAACATTTAAACTGCAACTTCAAAAATGTGATTTATTCACTCAAATGCACAAAATAGCCAACAACTAAACAACAGGGTCTCCCTAAAAAAAGCGACATAAAATTACCAGAAAACAGAAAACACTTTGTATCACAACACATCCATAAATGTAACTAGGATGAATTTAAAATTATGCCAATATATCAAACAGACAATTATTCTTATCTACAAATACAAGAAAAAAACTTCCTAAACAAATTTAAACCAGCACTAAATAGATCATAACCCCACACGCAAAAATGGACAACATGGACACATAAGGGCCAAATACAGTGGTTAAACCACTCGCATGCTTGCGCACACGCACATACGCGTGTATGTGTGGAGCATGAATATGTATACGCATATTGGGAAAAACAATAGACTACTCACAGGCACGCGCGCAAACCCTACACAACATAGGAAGTGTGTGTATATATATATATATATATATATATATATATATATATATATATATATATATATTTATATATGTGTGTGTGTGTGTGTGTGTGAGTATGTGTGTACTAATTCCTTTATAATAAGACAGTATGTATGTATAGAGATGGAATGCTCATCGTATACATACGCGTATATGATATATATATATATATATATATATATATATATATGCACATATTGGCAAAACAAGACTTTCACTGGCACACATGAACCCTACAACATAGGAAGTGTGTGTGTTTGTGTGTGTGTTTGTGTGTGTGTACTAATTCCCTTATAATAAGACAGTATGTATGTATAGAGATGGAGTGCTCGTATACATATTGTAATGATATATATATATATATATATATATATATATATGCACATATTGGCAAAAACAAGACTACTCACTGGCACACACGCGAACCCTACACAACATAGGAAGTGTGTGTGTATATATATATATATATATATATATATATATATATATATTTATATATGTATTTATATGTGTGTGTGTGTGTGTGTGTGTGTGTACTAATTCCTTATAATAAGACAGTATGTATGTATAGAGATGGAATGCTCGTATACATACACGTAATGTAATATATATATATATATATATATATATATATATATATATGCACATATTGGCAAAACAAGACTACTCACTGGCACACACGCGAACCCTACACAACATAGGAAGTGTGTGTGTTTGTGTGTGTGTTTGTGTGTGTGTACGTATGTGCATGTGTGTGTATATGTATATGTGTACATATGTGTATACTAATTCCTTATAATAAGACAGTATGTATGTATGGAGAGGGAATATACGTATACATACGCATGCTGACAAAACACACACACAAAAAAAAAAATGGAATTAGATCAAAGAACACACCGGGGTCATTAAAAGACAAGAATACAGATAACTTTCTCACTCTTTCTCGAACCAATCTTAATTGTTTTATTACACTTCACGCAGAACTTTTTAATGCCAGTTCAAGGAAGACATTTGGGTCACTAACACAAAAAAAGAATGTCTAATATTGAGAATATTTAACATCGAAAAACATCAGAAAAATTAATTCCTTGGTGTTCCATTCCAAATTTGAATATAAATCAAATAGAACATAACACGTCCTCAAATAACCCTAAATACATTTATCTCCTATATCGTAATCTGATGCATTCTAAATACAAACAAGATGAAAATATTCTAAAAATCTCATAAATGCTAATGTATCCCCCACATATCATAGTCATAAATAAAATGAATTATATACTATATCAAATTTAACACACCCAACAATATTATCCGTAATAACTCCTCCTTCACGTATTGCAGAAAACCAATACTATAATCTATTTAAATGTCTTTTTGGATCTTGCATCTCAGACAAAAAAGTCAAAAAGTTGCTCATTTTACACTAACGCTATCAAGACGACTCACTCTACACATGAATGATTCATCATCTATTGCACAACACCTGCAAAAACATTCCTGTCGACATTCACAATTTAGAAATATATTAGTTGGAAATATCCGTATACTTCACCAAGAACGTAATAAAACTACAAATTCTCCTAGACATCTTTATTAAAAAAAAAAAATCAACACTTAACAAAATCAATTATGAATATAGTACAAATGTTCTGAAATGCTTATAGTGTATAGCTCTTTAGAAATATCTACGTTAAAACAATGCAGTTTTGTTTTCAAAAACTAGCAAATTCATCGTCCCACAAGAACTCGGTTTTTAACTAAGTTACCTCCCCTAAATTATAACCTTTACAATAAGGAAAATTTTCAAAAATCACTGTTTGTGACTTTGTGAATGACTGGAATCGTTAACTGTTTAACCATAAAGATAAAATTTATTTCGGACACACATCTAATTGTCCTAGCCATCATCACCCTGAAAATGATATTGTGAATGCATCAAAATTACCCGGGAAAATGAATTAAATACAACCATGCTACCTTCCTTGCAGAAAACAAGAAAGTTTATACGTGATTACGAAAGGATCTTATTTAAAATAAACCCGTACTTCACGTTCAAGTTGTTTTATCAGACATGCAAATATATATATATATATATATATATATATATATATATATATATATGGGAGTCGATGATTAAATTGGCGCCATTGTATATTTTTAATTTCGCGCATGCGTGTTTGTTTTTTTATTTTGTCGACTGCACACTATAGTAGGGTATGTTAGGCAAAGTGTGCGAGGAAAAAGAGCACCATGACACAATACACTCCGCCAAAACTTTGGAAACAGCATGCTCTATTGCTTGGCATTCGCACCAGTAACTCCAATACGAACATTAGAGTATTTGGGTGTCAATCTGACGACGCTGCAGAGGTTTCGAAAAGAGTTGGATGAGTTTAATGGTGATTACGAAGGTACGACAGCTTGGAAAACTCACTGATCGTTCTAATAAGAAAAGACCCCCCGAATTTGTTAGAGATTTACATCAAGTGCCCTAAGGAGGTAGTGTTGCTCTGGATGAAGGGGGTGGCTGCTGGAAGATCTGGCAATAGGACTCTGCACCACGCTGCTCAAGCATGAGAACCAACATCATCCTTTACATCTGACCTCCTAACACTAATGATGAACTGAAGGCAAGAAGAGTTACAGGAGATTCAGAAGTTATCTAAATGCTGTGATTGAACCAATGGCGATTTTATTGAATAAATCTACTGTTTAGTGTTTCAAGATATTTTGGTGTAATTTTGGTAAATATATCTGTTAAAATGAGATGTCAATGTTAATTTAATTTTTGCACAATTTAGATGACAATCTATCCATAGCACCTTATATATATATATATATATATATATATATATATATATATAATAATATAAGTGTAAATGGATATAAATCCGACAGAATGAAGAAAAAATTTTGAAAAAACAAACAAAAATCCTTAAATGTAGTTAAAATGAATGACATCGACATTTCATTCATTTTAACTACATTTAAGGATTTTTTACAAAAATTTTTTTCAAAATTTTTTCTTTCATATATATATATATATATATATATATATATATATATATATATATATATATATATATACTAGCAGCATGGCCTGGCGTTGCCCGTGCTTGATTCCAAAATCATACGACTCATTCAGCAATCGCTATAACTTGACTTAAAATATTTTTGCCCTTCCTTGCCTTCCTTGCCTTTAAAGGAATGCCCTTTGCCATGCTGATGTTGCTACATGCCTTACTTCTTGCCTATCTCACACTGCGAATTTTTTCTAAGCTCTATACTAAACATCAAATTTGTTACGAAAAAAGAACTAAACAAAATGAACACAAAACGATCAGCTTTAAAAAAGGACTCGTAACTGGAAAAACCAAATGAAAAAAGAATGTTAACAACAAATACTTTTTCACACCCAACCCAGTTCTGCGGAATCAGAATCAACGTTGAGTTTAAGCAAGCGAATGAGACAATTGGAGTAAAGTGCCATGCAGATTTAAATTTTTCCCACTTATGACGAATTCAGCTATCGATTTATTTGCATGCTAGCAAGCTAGTTAACATTCGTGTCAGTCAGCTGTTGGCTCTCACGCTGGCCAATAGAATCTTCCTGCCTATTCGTGGCAGCCAGCTATAGGCTCTGACTCTGGCCAGTACAAAATGGAGGCAAACTACATGAAAACTGCCGTTGATGCATGAAAAATCGATTATTTCCACTATCGATGGGAGTTGGGAAATGCAACGTCGGTCATGACCTTTCCACTAATCTGGAGCATGTGCATGTCAATTTTGGAGCAAATCCATCGAAAATTGCGGCCGTGCATTCGTTACACACACACACACACATCCACATATATATATATATATATATATATATATATATATATATATATATATCCGAATGGGTAAATATACGTATCTATCTATCGTATATTTTTAATAGCTACCCATATTTGAATAGATGCTCTGCTTTTATTTATTAAACAGTATATTTATTTATTTCCATCTACCAGTTTGAATATTCGAGAAATCTTATTAGAAAAACATGTGCCTTCCGGCAGGATCCGAACCCGCTTTCCCTTAGGGACAAACCGTCATTAGTTATGATGTGTAATTGACCTCGCGGCAACAAAGAACCTGCTGGTCAATCAGAGCCTGAACAGTGCTTTTGAACACGGACCTTTCCCGATTCTCGAAAAATATATTTCTGTTCAGTTTCGCATCCTAATGTAAACAAAAACAGTTTTTATGAATGGATTTTTTATTTATTAATTCGACATATTTTAATTTATGGCTTAAACGTTATTTTTAGTGGATATCCACACCAGAGGAGATGGTCTGTTTTTGTTTATTAGAAAATAAAATATAAATGTACTGTTTATATTTCTGAGATGAGGTATTACTTACAGTATTTACATTAGTCGGACTATTGTCCTCATCTTTGTCGCCATATTTGTCACAACGTTTCGGCCGTTGTACGCTCCGGCCTTCTTCAGGTGGTTGGAATTTCGAACTGAACCCTTTATTTCGATCACTGGGGTAGACTGTTCTAGTTCCACGTGCCATGTTTGATGGATGTCAGTTATCAGTTATCTCCCGCTAATTTTCCCTCAGAAAGTTCTCCACTGCCTTAACCAGGTATTGAACTCACCTTCTTTGGGTCTGTCACTGGATCTAATCAAAGCCTTTATCCACTGTGCCATGCGCATGGCACATTGGATAAAGGCGTTGGTTAGATCCAATTTCAGTTCGAAATTCCAACCACCTGAAGAAGGCCGGAGCGTACAACGGCCGAAGCGTTGTGATAAATATGGCGACAAAGATGAGGACAATATTCCGACTAATGTAAATACTATAAATGTACGGTTTAATTAATAAATAAAAGCAGAACATGTACTCAATATGTGTTTCCATAAAAATAATGTTTAAGCAAGAAATTCAAATATGTCGGATTAATAAATGAAAAATTCATTCCTAAATATATGGTAGATGGTTAGATTCTACAATAATGGAGATGAAAACTGTGCTCTATAAAATATAAGAAAAATACAGATTAAGAAATAAAAGCAGTTTAAAGTTTTCATGTAATACTCAGCTTATCAACCTTTCAGCCCACCCTGGTGTATATATATATATATATATATATATATATATATATATATATATATATATATATGAGCCTAAAAAGGGCGATTACGGGTTCTTTAATCTGGATCAGCCTATTTGAGCTGATATTTATTTTTATACCTACATGTAACCATCAATTCATTTCTCTTGCTTGATAAGTTAGGAGTATTTAAGTGTTTTAACTAATTTTTCAACAAGGTATAAATAACATTTATTGCCATTCCCATTGTAAGGTTTGACACTTACTACAATATATCACGTAATAACAGTTGTATTATTGATATTCTTTAATTTCCAGAAATGTTTCGTAAGATCAGTTCTGTTTATGTATTTTATATACATGACAGACCAGTATATATATATATATATATATATATATATATATATATATATATATATATATGATAGATAATACATTAGTAACTGTATTAATTTCTGTAGTTTATGTTCACTTCTTTGCAGGTTTTGGATTGACTGCTGTAGGCTGATGATCTTTTTCTTATTTTCCATGCTATTTTTGATGTGATTTGCGTTTTGTTTTTAATTTCCCGGATATTCTTAGAAAGCATTGTGCTGTTAGCGTATTTACTATTTGTAAAAGATGTTTTGTGTACATAGTTTCTTTGTTTCCAGGGTCATTCACTTACTCCTATGTATATTTTTTCTTCATTATCTGGTGATTTTACCGTTGCTTTTTTTATAAATACGTTGTTTTGTAAGCAATTACAGTTTAAGGGACATTCATTCTTTATTCCGGATTTATACGTGTGTTTAATTTGTTCGCGTGGTTGATATTTTTCCTGCTGTGCTTTTTTTTATTATTATTCCATGTTCTCGGTGCAGCTGTAGCTGATTTTTACTGTGTTTTTGTTGAATATTTTGTGCAGAGTGCTTGATTCCGGGAAGTGTTTGTGTAAGAGTTTGAAGAATATTTTTCCTACGTCTGTTTTAAAGTTTTTGCTGTACCGCGGGTTGAACCATATGATATTTGAACCTTACAGCAAAACAT
Source organism: Acanthosepion pharaonis (assembly GCA_903632075.3). Lineage (NCBI taxonomy): Eukaryota > Metazoa > Mollusca > Cephalopoda > Sepiida > Sepiidae > Acanthosepion > Acanthosepion pharaonis. The sequence goes on from CAHIKZ030000069.1 coordinate 872,128, forward strand.
AAAAGCAAACGTAAGAAATAAATAAACAAACCATTCCCGCTAAAATAACCGTCGGAATAGACTACCCACAATGCACCACACACCGTATATATAAATGGTCGAGAAAAAAAACCAACACGCGTGGGCTAACGACTGCGTCTTGCATGAAATAGCCTGTCGTATCTAAGTGTTGACTTCAATGTTCATTTTTAAATTTACATACGCTCTATCTCTGATATTGAGCACTTTATCCCATAAATATAGCACACATTAAAACGATATTTCTTCATATATATATATATATATATATATATATATATATATATATATATATACAGTAGGCCCCCAGGTTTTGAATTCAGAATTGTCCTTCTTGACCGGTTGTGACACAGTACTATAAGGTCCAGTCGGTCCTGTTATTTACTCATCAGGAGAGAAGAGATGGAGGGTATTTTGCACGTAAGTGAATATAATAAAGTAGACTGGACACGGCTCTCCAATTCCTTCGATGATATATATATATATATATATATATATATATATATATATATATATATATATATATATATATATATATATACCCAAGTATAGGATTGGTGTATACAGAATAAATTCCATTAACCAACAGATACTATTCTTAAAAAGAGTGCTCAATACAGAGTAGAGCAAATATAATTATTTATTTGATAAATTATAACATAAGTATGTTATAAAATCACTACAAAAACAGACATTTTGTTTTAACACTTATGGTGTCTTATCAAATGATGGTATTGAATGTATAGTACATTCAACACCATTACTTGATAAGACACCACATGTGTTGAAACAAAATCGCTATTTTTGTAGTGATTTTATAACATATTTATGTTATATTTTTCAAATGAATAATTTATATATATATATATATATATATATATATATATATATATATATATAAACATTTTGTTAGTGGTATAAAATTTAACAACCGTCTAAACAGACACATTTTATTTGTATTTTTAATACTACCGCACATGATAATAACTAAAGGGGAAAAAATAAAGAACAAACTAACCAGTCTCAGACGTCGCCCAACAGAGCTAAATTGAGGTGAAATAAATATGTATATATTATCAATAAAAGGGAAGAAAATTTGATTGGAAATCAATTGGAGGCCAACGATGGATAATATAAACATGGCTTCCAATATCTTAAAATGGTAATTTAAGTAGGACCTACTCAGGGTTGAAAAAGAGTCCACACTGAAATTAGCAGCACAATTGCGGTTATTTATAAAGTGCTCGTAATAGAAGAGCCATATGTATTGGTCAGAACATCTGGACAGAAAGTGGTAAAAACTGTCCAAGAGTTATTTTCAGTTATATCAAGGGAAGTTTTAATTGTTTAATTATAATATTTTAAACTAAATATGTGATTTTGTGTATGTGTCTAAAGTTATTGGAATGTTTTATTTTCCGAACACGGTCAGCACATTGTAGCCCTGTTCATTGTTAATGTTATTGAGTGTTGGCTTTTTCTATATTTTTTTTTAATTATAAATCACCCTTGATAACGGCTAAAAGAATAGCCGAAAGCGCTCGCATATGCAGACCTTTTGGACAGTTTTTTACACATTTTGTGTCAAGAAAAAAACACTTCTACAAAATTAAATAAAAGGCATAATCGCAGTACCTTGTCGATCGCCTTTAAAGAAATATGTAGAAGCTAATTTTGTTTTGTTTTAATTTGATGAGCTTTCTGTTCCTCATTGAATATGAAATAATTATGGTACTGAAGGCGATTAAAGACATTTCAATAATTATTCCGCCATTTTCCTTCAAAATTTAAAATCTAGCGTTCCTGCATCGATACATCATTATACATCGTTCGATACATCGATACAGCATTACCCATCGATACATCATTATAACCAACGTTCGCTCTCCTTATTGTAAATATCGAATTCCCTCAATGAAAATATTATTTATCCCGATTAAGTCGTTGCAGAAAACGACACGCGTTCCACAGAATTTTTTCCACATAAATCTCTGTGCAAATATCTAATTATTGTCTGAGTCTCCAAAACAAAACTGCTTTCTTTTACTCACCACAGAGAACCGTTTTTGCCTGCTGTCAGCATGTCTGGTAGTAATTCGACCTTGTATGGAGTATTGCTGCCGTATATGGTCTGGAGTCCCTTCTGTTTGCCTCGGGGTTCTTGATAGGCTCCAGAGGCGGATATGTAATATAATTGGCCCTGCTCTGGCATCTCGTCTACAGTCACTTTCTCACAGACGCGCCGTCGCCTCTCTCTGTCTGTTCTACGAATACATTCATGGCAATTGCTCCGAGGAGCTGCATTCGCTGGTTCCCAGACTTCATGAGTTCAAGCGCCCTACGAGGCTGGCATCCCGCTCTCACCCTTTCACTATCGAAACTCGTAAATGTAGCCGTCTCTTCTACTCCAATAGCTTCATGTCTCGCACCTCTCGCCTGTGGAACTCCCTTCCCTACTCCAGTTTCCCTGAGAGCTATAATCTCCAACTATTCAAATGTAATGTTAATTGACATCTCCAGTTGCCTTGATCTATCCACTATCCTTCTCCTCATCCTTTCCTCTATCACTTCTATCTGATCTTGATCCAAACCTTCTGTAACCCCTTGCGTCCTAGTGGCTTCTCGTCTTGCTTGGGGTGAAACGCTTAAAAAAAAAATTAAACACCAGTAGAGTAATACTTTACCTTACGTTTACTACTGACATGAAATGCAGCGACTATAACGATATCGAATCAATTGCTATGTCTACTGGAAGGAATGCCGGTTCTGTGTGTCGTGCCAAATAATTTTTCTCGTCCTAATTCATCTTGCAACATTTATAAATCTACCATTCGTGTGTGTATTGCATACTGTTGCCATATTTGGCCTGGTGCTCCTGATATAAATCTTGCAATTCTTGAAAAAATTCAAAGAAGTATCTGCAATCTCATCGGTCCTGACCTGGCATCAAGACTTCAGTCACTCTCTCACTTATATGATGTATCTTCCCCCCTGTCTTTTCCACAAATATTTTTAGGTCAATTGTTCTGACGAGCTTTATTTTTCCTTAGTGGCTCGACTGCATGAATTTAAGCGTGCTACTAGATTGGCAGGTAGGTCTCACCGTTTTACAGTTGAACTAGCTAGATGCATCCGCCACTTCTATTCTGACATTTTCGTTCCTCGTACCCCACAACTGTTGGAATCCCTTCTAATTCCTTGCTTCCCTGATAACTAAAATCTTTAAAATTTTAAATGCAACGTCAATCACTATCTTCTATTTTCCTGTTCCTTTATTGTCCTTTCTTATTTTCTTTCACCCCCCACCACTGCGTTCTAGTGGCATTATTGCCTCGCTTGGGGTGAAATGATTAAAAAACAAAGATTTACTTAAAAATGGCACGGACTTTTGTTCCGACGCCATATAAGTTTCGTTTGCACAATAGTTGTATGCACTGAGTTAGTGTGTAGGCAAGTGATAGTATTCTTCATTCTTGATACAATAACGTTTGCCTTGTTGCGTCCTCAATTTCATCGATCTCGGCGACTTTCCTTAATTCTAAAGGATGTGATATGCAAACGAATGTCCATATTAAGAGGTATGATATCGTGAAGGCGTTTGTACATTTCAGGTCACATGTCCCATTATCGTGATCCCGATCATCCAACCGACCAATCAGATTCCAGCGGCCCGTCTCAACCTTCGCTGGGGTGAAGCTGCTCTGATCTTCAATTAGCCACGAAGGGATCAGGAAGGGCTTCTAATTAAGTGCCAGTTTAGATAAGGCAAGTTAAAGGTTAATGATACAATGTTAAAAGTTGCGATTTTTTATTGGGTCGTAGGAGAGACGTTTCGAATGCTAACGTTTGCATTGTAATGGTTATTTTTTTTCAATTCGTTATGTATAGTCAATTCATTTCTATTATTTGGCGTATAAACAGTTTCTTTAACAACAACAAGGAATCCAACAATAGCAACAACAAAAACAACAACAACAACAATAATAATACTAATTAAGAGAGACCGTGTAAGTGACTTTTTTGATAAATAAATATTTTAATACTACCCTTTGTACTTTTCAAGCCATGACTAATTCCAGATAATTATAAGAACGTGACATCATTTCTCTTATAAATGCTGACATGTGATATGACACTCGGCTTCATAATAATAATAATCTGAAGCCGTTTTTCATAAAATGAAATGGAATAAAAATAGATTATATATCTATTAGACCAAGAAGAAAAGTAATATTAGAATGTTAGGAAGTTTTATGCAAAATTTACAACTATTTTTATGAATTGGTATATTTCAATTTTGTTTAAACATTGATAAACTGCAACTATATATATATATATATATATATATATATATATATATATATATATATATATATATATATATATATATATTTGGTAAATATGTTAGCCAAATATGTTTGGCCAAATATGTTAGCTCTATCTCTGATATTGAGCGCTTTCTAATAAGTACCGCTCATATAATATATAAATAATTATACATATATATATTTATTTATATTTATATACACTTTTCACACACACACACACACACACACACACACACACACACACACACATATATATATATATATATATATATATATAAGCTCTCGTTATTCGATCGAGCACTATATAGAGAAGAGTAATTTCCAAACAATAGCCGCCGCTATTAACCCACAGCTCTTCATTAATGAATTGAGCCATCTGGCTGCTGGCGTTTGTACACATTCGTATATAATACGTTAAAATTTTCATTTCTCTGTGCAACGATAGCTTAGGGATCTCATACTCATGTCAAATCAGTCGGGTTTCGATCCCAGCTTGAAGCAATCGGATGTCTAGCCACACTGATGAGCTGTGATACAGCGAAGCCGGCTTGTATGTGGATGACTGTATGTGTGTATTTTACGGCAAAAAACAAATTTACCTCAGCATGAGTATAGTCTACTTCTGGCTGATCAGCCAAAATAGACTATACTCATGCTGTGGTAAATTTGTTTTCTTGCCGTAAAAAAATTATATATTTATATGCTCTGTTATAATAAAGACATTGAGCTCTCCGTGAATCATTTTTAATATTAAACAAGATAATAAAAAAAACGATTTTTTTCATCAGGCTGTCGATAAATTTGTCAACAAATGATAAAAAAATATCCACCACGTGTTGAAAAAATGTTTTCTACAATATCTTAAACTGTAAGTAATATTTGTTTCCATTCAGATTGATTCATATTTAAATTAGCTATTTTTTCTCAAATGTGGTATCCAAGTAGCATTTATTTTTATTTTTGAATTTTTTTTTAAATAAAGGGAAGTATGTTGTATTGACAGATTGTGAATATGGCCGATTTTATTTATTTTACTCTAAATCAGAAAAAATGATTCCAATCAATTTAAATTCGGTTTGAAATACAGCAAAGTATTTTGCTTATTGGAAATATTAAATTTAATCTATTAGCTTGCAATTAAAACTAAAATAAAAGCTAAATAAAAGAAAATAATTTAATTTTTTAGAATGGATTTTCAACCTTAGGTACTGCTTTTTTTAAGGTACTGACGCCAGACTTGCTTAATGTAAGATCCACATACGATAAAATCCAGATGTTTGAAAGCCTTAAGACATGAACAAAATTTACACATACGTTTTTGTTACATACACATTACCATTAAACTTACGTTTTAATCCACTGGCGTCTCAATTCATATCCAGTAAATAATTATAAAGCTTGACATTTTTCTTATTTACCTTTTAAATTAACTGTGATGAAAAAAGGAGTTCAGCAACATATTTTCACGAGCCGCATATAAAGGTCAAAGAGCGGCATGTGGAACGAGAGCCGCGGTTTGGTCACCCCTGATATATGCATACGAGATGTACACATGCTAAGATCACATGAGAATATAAGCAAGAGAATGGAATTCTTAATAGGTTTGTAAATATTTAGACAGAAACAATGGTAGAAGTTACTCTAACAATATCGTCCCGCTAGTGGGATATAGTGATAAACTTGGGTCCTATGCCAAGGTCGATGGGAGACTTTGTAAACACCGAAATATGTAAGCTTTAGGAAGGTAGTTATAGATTTTTTTTGCAGTGGTGTTCATCCTGTAGAAGGGCCGAAGGTTACGGAGTAAGAGGCACGGCTTATGCAGATATATGTGGAATATAACAGTTAAGCCTAGACTTGAAGTGGTCAAGATCGAAGAAGCAATCACTTGGGAGTCGGTTCTATAAAGTTGCTTGAGTGAAACTTACATTTCACCCAGGGAATACGCATTACGCTCTGTATAGTGCAATCAGTCACCGAAAATGCGTGATTTTTTAACCTTTTCAAAAAATTACCTGTGAATATTGTCACGAGTATATGCGGTGCTTCTATGTTTTCTCACCGTGAGTCCCTCTGTGTGTACACGCTATGAGTCCCCCAAGGGGTTTTGGGCGGATTCTTATAGCAATTTACTTAGAGTGGCTTAGATAAGACAAAGCCGAAACTATGGAGCACCCAGTGAGGATCGAACTTAAACGTATTTGACCTAGCAAGACTTGCTAACCATTACATCACGTCGAAATTTACCTGGGTGCGTTCTTGTATGGGCCGGGGATAGGCTCCAAATGAAAGCTAAAATTTAATAATTTTGCTTGTGTTATGGGATGATAACATAATGGACTATTCCATACGTAATAAATACTGCGCCTCAAGAGGAAGCAGGGAGTTCAGTACGAAGTCGGGCGACCGGCTGATCGGTTGAACTCTCTGCCTTCGGGCGGGGACGAACCCGATCAAGGCTACGCAGAAGGGCGGAGTCTCTTTCGGGGAAGTAAACCGACCCTGAACCCGTTTATACGGGTTCAAAGGGTATATTTTGGCCGAGCCCACGGGCTCGGAGAGCCCACGTTAAACCGGCCTTGTGCCACATGATGCCCTCGTAGGGTGACTAAATACCGTTCAGTCTGAAGTCTGAAGTCTGAAGTGAGGTCCGTCAGGAGTCTGTCAGTCAGTCAGAGCGAGTCAGTCAATCGAGTCAGAGGCAATCGCGTTCAGACAATTACTACTAAACCTGATTGTTCGTACTAACACTTTTCTACCTCTCTGTATATATTCCCTTTTGTAATATATCTGTGTTATTCCATATCCGACTTCGAGTTCTTCTTTATTGGTTCTACCTTGGACTATCACCGTGCTACAAGGAACCGGACCATAACACTGTTGGTTGGAAAGAGTCAGGTAGTTTGTTTACATTGCCACTGTGTCTGTTTTTACGTGTCGATGTTTAGGCTTGATGAAACTGGGATTTTTAAAATGTAGGGAGCAACCTCAATTCTCGACTATAATTTGTTCTGAAAGTCTGTTCTCGAACCGAATTCTTTGAGAACCGAATCAAAGAGTTAATGAAGAGAAAAAAAAAGGCGCAGTACAATAAAATCGGTAAAAAAAAAAGCACAGTACAACACACGAATGTATAGATCACGGCGGTCGATTCAGAAATGATTCCGTTCGGGTTAACTCAGTTCGGCAATGCTATTCGACATCCGAAATTTTGTTCGATAACCGAGGCATTTTCACCTTGAATTTTCTGATCGAAAACCTCTTTGTTCGATATGTGAGACGTTCCAGAACCGAAGTTGTTCTGTACTATTATTTATTTATTTATTTTTGTGTATTTTCGACGTCTCAATACTGGGTTTATTATAACACTTTTTTTTTTAAGTATGCAAATTTTTAAATTTTAATCTAATAATTTTCCTTTTTTTTAATTTTTCCCATGGATTCTCTTAAACTCTTCAGTTTTAATTTACAAACATAACAAGTGTCCTAATCTTCAGTTGACTACTCATATTTTATGGATATGTTACCCAGAAAATTAAGTACAGCTATGATTTAGGGATATATAAGTACTATTTGAGTTTTATTTTAAGATAATCTAAATTTTATTTAAAATATATTTTAAGAATTATTTAAGAAATTTATTTTAAAAATACTTAAAATAAAATTAAAATGCACGCGGTAAATTAAAAATCGATCACAATCGTGTGACAAAAGCTGAATCATACTGAACAGACAAATTATATTTTAATGAAATAAACATGTCTGACATGAAAATAGATTCGCGGAGGTAAGATTAAAAAGGAAAGAGAAAGATTTTCATTTCAAAAATTTACTTGCAGTTCAGGGGGGAATTTGCGCTCAACAGATCGTTAGATCATGAAACATAATTTAACCCCTCATCACAAATAACTGCCTTTATCTAAGATGACTCCAATCCTTCCCTGTGTCGCGCCTCTCTTTCTACCTCTCTACGTCCCTCTGTCTGTTTTACGCTCTATTTATCTTTATTTATTATTGTTTGGAAATCAGACGTTCGGATTTTTAATATAACAAAACCTGGACGACTGAATTTCCTGTAGTATATTGCCCGTCAAAACTGATAGGATTATTTACGTATGGCGCTTTGTAAATGCTCTTCCTCAATTGAATGAACGAGCACGTTCTGAGACCCCATCGGCTGTCGTCTCGCATGTCACAGCGAACCAACCTTCATAGCAGCAGACCTTGCGATCGCTTCAGTATAAACGCTCTACTTCATCTCAGTTTCACACATTTTCAAGTTATCTATTTAATATGTCTTAAAAACTTTAAAACATTTTATTAATTTTCAATATTACCTGAAAAATTTTATTAGATCAGGGGCGGAGAAAGTGTTTTCATGGCGAGCCGCATCATTATTGGCTGCGTATAAAATTGGCCCATCCAATCAAATAACTCTAATTTCACAGCGAAAATATAAGTAATAATCATATATTCATGGGTTATTCTCCGTTATCTTCTCCACATATACCCATAAACCGTACCTCTTACCATGTAATCCTCTAACCTGGTATGTACATGGTGAACATTATTGTAAAAAATATTATTTGTACATTTAAATAAGTAACAGAACTGTTTAACAAACAGAATTGATAAAGTTTGCAATAAGCAATAAAACGAAAAAGGAAAGAAAAGGACAGAGTAAAAAATAACATAAAGCAAGCAAACAATACATGCAAAACAAATTAATAGCAATAGGACAAAGCAACAATATATTAGCAAAAAGTTCACAATCAGAAACAAAAGACCAGACAAGCGAACGTCGCATCCTAACATCAAGACAAGACAGACCGGGACTGAGTCAGATAAAACCGAGAACCAGCCTATTTTACTGGCTAGGAAAAAATCCCAGCATGCATTTGTGTGCTTCTGCCTATAAATTTGGGAGGGGGGAAGTGTTTTGCAGAAACCAATTTGTACACAAATGATTGAGAAATTAGTTTGTTTTTTTTTATTTTTTATTTTATTTTTGTCTGAATTTCTGGGATTCGGAATTATAATTATTTACAGTATTTATATTCGGACTATTGTCCTCATCCTTTTGTATTTTTATCACTATGTTTCGAGCGCCCCCCCCGGCCTTCTTCAGGTGTATATCGATCTGCATGACCTACAATAAATTCCGACCTAGTCCCTTTATTTAATCTACAGGAGTAGACTGTCCTCATTCCTCTGTCCATGTTAAGATCTATTTTCTTTTTCTTTTTTTTTTAAGCATTGCTCGAGCACAGTGCCTGACACAAGAAGGGCTGAAAGACCAAAATGTACTCAGAAAAACAAAGATGAGGACAATAGTCCAAATGTATATAATGCAAAGTTTACATATTTAACACTTTCGCTAACATTAATGAAATTTTTCACACCTGAGAAAAATATTTTCCAATAAGAAAATCCTGATATATCAGACGATCCATGCATAATAATGTGCTGAAATAACATCCTATATACACATAGACAGTTAGATCCCTAAGTCAATTTAAACTGTGTCGATGATCGACAAAGTGAGGGACATAGTGATTCAGGTGCCCCTGTGGTAATGCATAACGTGATGTTGATTTTCTTGATAATTAGAGATATTTATTGAATATATATTTTGGTATCTTTGTTTTCTTTATTCCTGTTTTGAATAGATTAATCTTTTGTGCAACAAATACCAACAATATACCAAAATCTAGTAATGGATAATTTAAAAAAAAAAACATTCGTTGCGCTCTTAAAACCTTAACAAGCCGCTTAACATCATGCTGACGACGTGTCGTAGTTTTACCATTGCACTCTAAGGAAATGTCCCACAGCATGTGTTTTGAGTTCATAGTACTACTACCTCTGTAAAACCATATCTTTGATGACTCAAGTTGCCTCATCATCTGTGAGGAGATTCATTGCCATATTGTAGGACTGATATTGTATCGCGGTTCAGTACTCTTCTTTGTTTCTAACTTCTCAATTTCTCATGCTAGCTAAACATTTTGACAAGATTGAAGTAAATAGTTTGCTTTATTTATATGTTTTTCTTTTTTCATTCTAACTATTTGCCCACTGTTAAATGTAAGGGAGAATTATGCTAAAAGATTCTTTAAGATTAACGCAACAAACAGGATAGAAAAGTCTACCACAGGAACAACGTGGAACCTGGTTTTCAAACAATAAGATTACTTCACACTTGTATTCTTGGAAAAGAAGTGCTCAAAATTCCGAATCTTACCAATGACTCTGAAGGTCAGGTCGAATAAACGAAGTAACATAAAAGGCGACTAATGGCTTGCTCATTGTCAAGACATTTAATGGATTACGACTATATATTTGCCGGCTTTAAAAAGAGGCATCAATGGCTCTCTTCATACCTCGCTTACCTGCCAAGTTCTTCGAACTCGATTAATGTAGTCTGAGAATATTTTTTCATTAGACTTGAAATGTATATACAATATATTCGAAGTATATTTTCTTGGCTTTATTGATTTTTACATAATTACACTTACATGTATCGAATTCAGAGTTCCATTTCATAGTATCATTGATTAAGTACTTAAGTGTGTTATTTGTGCCATTTCGCTCAGTCAGTCTGGCTGCAGTCAGTATTAATTAAGCATTGTATTTTGATGCATCAAATGTATTTGCCGTTCTTAAATACATCTTATCTCAAAGCATATTTTATGTACATAAGGACTATCATTCCTTTATATTATTCATATTATTAAATATTAGAGTTTACCAATAATATATTAGTCCTTTTGATAGACCTTTATTCCAGATCTTTCATGAACACATCGAAAGAGAATCTATGATTTCACTATATTATTAATATTATTACTATATATTAGAGTGATTCAAATATATATGTATTTTTACTGATATTTACTCAAATGAATATTACATATATAAACTATACATTATTATTATAGATTATTATTGTTACTATTATTATTAAAATCGGTCACTGGTTTTCTGTAGAGAATAGTAGGCATTTTGAGATTATTATTTTACTTCCTTTGGTTTCTGGTGTATACACATTTCGTTTCGAGTCCCGCCCAGAGACCTAAGGTTAGAAATGGCATCATGACATTTTCCACTAACCAATTAAAAAAAAACACAAACATATTTTACATAGATAAAGCTCTTAGTAAGGTGTGGCTTGTACTCGTGGGAACATTTTTTTTTGTATTTCTTTAAGGCATGAACTTCCAGGAATCCTTTCAGTGAGTCTACTGGAATCTTTTTCCAGCTAATCCGAGGGCTCCAACTATAACAGGGATTATTGATGTTCCCATGTCCCACATTGTTCGAGATTTTGATTTGAAGGTCCTTGTATTTTGAGAGCTTTTTGAAGATTTTCAAAGATACATTGCAGTGTGCAGGGACTGCCGTATCAATAACGAGCCAGTTTTATTATTATTATTATTATTATTATTATTTTTATTTTTATTTTCTTTGATTTCTGGCGTTTACACATTTCTTTCCGGGTCCCTTGGGACCTAAGGTTAGAAATGGCATCATGACACTTTCCACTGACAAAAAAAAAAAAAAAAAAAAAAAAAAATTACATAGATAAAGCCCTTCGTAAAATGTGGGCTGTACTTGTCAGAACAATTTTTTGTATCTCCTTGAGGCATGGACTTCCAGGAATCCCTTCTTCTTCTTCTTCTTCTTCTTCTTCTTCTTCTTATTATTATTATTATTATTATTGTTATTATTATTATTATTATTATTTCCATTGATTTCTGTTGTATGCACATTTCCTGATGGGTCCTTGACGTAAGAAATGTCTTCATAACATTTTCTACTGACCATTTTTGTAAAAAAAAAACAAAAATTTTACATAGATCAAGCTCTTCGTAATGTTTGAGTTCTACTTGTGAGTACGGTTTTCGTATTTCTTGTATTGACTACCAGAAATTCCTTCAATGAGTTTATTGGGACCTTTAAAAATACAACTGGAATTATTAATGTCCTCATGTGCCACATTTCTGAGATTTTCACTTCAAGATTCATGTATTTTGATAGTTTTTTTGAAGAGACATTGCGATCTGTAGCGACTGCTATGTCAATAAGAAAAGCACATTCAGGTTTTTGTGATCTTAGATCTTTGATTCTCTATTCACATCAAGCTTTTTGTTCTTTTTTCCCCACTTTCCACACGATCCTCCTGGGTATGACGATAAACTACATCTGGTAGCAAGGCCTTTGATTAAGATGTTTTGAAGAGCGTGGAACCACCTCTTAATTGCTGTTTTTTCCTAGGTCCACCTTTGACCCGAGGTGTTAACACTTGCTAGTGTCCCAGTTATGGGCAAATAGTGAACCCTTAAACTGGGGTCAAATCAATATGAAAGTATATAAATACATTTTTATAGTAAGAATACCAGCAATACATTTTCATAGTAAACAAAAATTAACATCAATATATTATTGGAAAAGGAAGAGAAAAATTACCAGCAATAAATTCTTGAAAAAAGAATTACCAAATCTACACTACCCCCACAAAAATTTAAATTTCGGTATTAAATGATCCATAAGGAATTGATATGCCGTTAATCAAACCAAACCAAAACCAAATTTTCTACGCGATAAAAACGGAATAGTGCATTATTTATGAGCTATTGGCAGGGCATAACGGTCGTGCGAACTAATGAAGATAATGGGATAAGCACAATTATATTAGGATCATATAATGGAGTCTTGAATAATTTTAAATATAAAAAATTTAAATAGGCTTTGGAGTAGAAAATTACACTTTTTGAACCATCCGTATATGCAATAAGAATAATACACCTAAAAAGACGTCATTTAAGAAAAGAAAAGAGAAAATATATAAAAATGTTTGACAATATTTCGACAGTATGTTTGCCTTTTTCAATCATTTGATAAACAACACACCTATGATTAGTCGGGTGGATGATCCACTAGGGGCTGAGCAAAGGATTACGATTTGATCAGTCAAGCCAGTAAAATATACTAGGGCTGAAAAGTTCATAGGCTGATTATGCAGGAATAATGCTAGAGCTGTAAAAATGTTGCATGCATAAATTTCAACTCTTCTTACCACTAACTGTATTGTTTTTTTTGTTTTGTTTTGTTTTTTGGGCGCGGGGTAAACTGACAGTTGATTGTTCAAAGACGATTTAAAATGTAACTAGTAGCGATTTCTTTTGAAAATGGATAAAATCTGGCATCAGGGTATTATGAACTACCCACAGAAAAAGGGTGTAACCCTCAAGAATATTAACGCTACATTAGGGGATGTAATAGTGCAAAAGAGGGCAGCTGTATTTAGGAGGAGAACGAAGCGTCTTGAAGGTGATCTAAGGGTCTTCAAGAACATCCAATGTCTGGATGTCCTGCAACTGCCACCGACGATGTGGATGGATGTCAAGTTATTGACTATAAATCAAATAGCCAATGCTATTAGTATATCCCGCGAGAGAGTTGAGAATATTTTACACAAAGAACATTGAATTTTTTTACACAAAGAACATTCTCTGCTTGGTGGGTGCCACGTCTGATCAAAAGAGCACCAGGCTGATCATATCACAGGACATTGTTTGAGGCAGATCCATCTAGTTTCCTTGAACGTTTCCTGATGGGTTCATCACTTTGAGCCAGAGACAAGAAACAATCTATGCAATGGAAACACCTCTCATCAGCTGCTCTAAAGAAAGAAGACCAAGGTCGTTTTATATGCTGGGAAGGTAATGGCCTCAGTTTTTGGGATGCAAAAGGCAGTGTGTTTATTGACTATATTCAAAATGTTCACACGATCAATGGAGAGTATTATGCCAACGAATATCAGTTACGAATGGCTATCAAGACCAAAAGAGGTCTTGTTTCATGCAGCCAATGCTCTAGTACACAAATCCTTGGTTTCAATGTCTGTTGTGTGGGACTGAGGCCTTGAACTGGTTTATCACCCTCCCTATTTTCTTGATATGACTGTCACCTGTTCTGCACTGATGATGTTGTTGGCCACCAGGATTAACAGTCTTCTTTGAACAGTCATATGTCAATTTATCTGGAAAGAAGATTCAGTTATTAATAATTTGAAATTAAAGTATGCAAGATTTCACAGCTCTATCATAACTCTTTCATGATCATCTTATGAAGTTTTCAACCCACCCTCTGATATGCTCAGAGCCGAAATTGAAGAAAAAAAAGAAAAGGAATAGAGTTATAGGAGAAAAGAGAATGAAAAAGAGTAATAACCCCGACATTTGACACATACGCACATGCACACACAGCCATACATACACCCATACATCGCCCACGTGACGACGACGTGATCATATTTAAACGGAACGCTGATCTTATAAAAGATTTCAGGTATCTGTTTGGATGGGTATTGCTTTTATGTCCATCGTCTTTTTCATGTTGAATTGTATATGGTCTATGTTAATTATGTTTTATGAATATGTCCTGAAGATGGTCTATTAGACCGAAACGTCCGACGTTGACATTAAACATTAAAACAACATAATCGCATATTAGGATTTTTTTTTGTTTTTTCAGTATATTTTTCTTCATACTGTCGGATCTATATCCACATATTTGTTTACATACACACAAATAAAAAAAACATCAACCTAACGCCAATAGCGAGGGTTCCCAACAAGCACATGAATTAATTACATCAAATTTAGTAAAAAGTTAACTAAAAAGATGAAAAAACTTATGGTGAAACCTCCTGACAAATGGACGATTGAAAAATCGTCATGGAAAGTTACTTTCCCTGACGATCCGTTTAGGTGAAACTAGGTAGGTTTGTCTGGCTCACTAGGTGTATCTATCTATATATATATATATATGTTGCTGATAATCCCTGGCGAGTGTCTATGAAACCTTTGGGATGCTGAAGGTAACATCAATCAGCTAAGTGACGAAACTTTTACTTGCATTAATTATATATATATATATATATATATATATATATATATATATATATATAATTGGTGTAAACAGAATGAATTCCAATAACCAACAATTACTATTCTTAAAATATTAGCTCCAATTATATATTTGGATATTAGCTCCTATAACTGTCGAGCACTATATTCTATTTTTATACTATGTTATAAATTTTTTTAAAATAAATAATTATATCTGCTCTACTTTGTATTGAGCACTCTTTTAAGAATAGTGATTGTTGGTTATTGGAATTCATTCCGTATACACCAATGATATACTTGGATATTAGCTCCTATTACTGTCGAGCACTATCTATTCTATTCTTATACTATGTTATAAATTTTTAAAATAAATATTTTAAAAATATATATATATATATATATATATATATATATATATATATATTATAAATTAATTGATTTAAAATATGTTTTTTTCCGCTACACAGTTCTAACCATGTTTCAAAAATGGAAGCTAAAAGCCACGAATTTAATTTTGCAATTAAATTAAAGACATTAGTTCCATTTCATCCTCAAGCGAATTTTGGAGTAACTTTTAAAATTATTGGGTTTTTAAAGACACAGCTAAAATCACGTTTCCATGGTTACAGATAAATCTACTTCAACTGGACAAGGGGTGTCTGGGGTTTTCCTTATGTCTGTATCATTGTATCGGTTATTACCTACATTTTGGTAAGGGTAGGGATGTATTTTTCAATGAAAACTGACATCCGTTGAATGCATGTCGTCTGGATTTTTTATAAATTTATTGTTAACGGCAAAAAAATTCTTACGGCATTTTTTTCTATTTGTAAATTTAAATTATATATATGTTGCTGATAATCTTTGGCGAGTGCCTATGAAACCTTTGGGATGGTGAAGGTAACATTAATCAGCTAAGTGACAAAACTTTTAGTTGCATTAATATATATATATATATATATATATATATATATATATATATATATATATATATATGTGTGTGTGTGTGTGTGTATAGCAAGAGTTGTATGTATCGATTTTCTAAAGAAACATTTCTACCTATATGTATCTGTTAGTAATTTTATTTTTACTGCGTAGCAGTCAACACCGTCAGATTTTAGCCAAACTTTGTACTCACAGATGATGGGAGACCCTCGACACACAAAGGACCAGTGCGTCATTATCATGACGACAATCTCACTTACTTGACGATTTAAAAATTTCAAAGAGAACTGATATATCCCTCTGCGCCGGCAATTGGTTGCTCTGGCGTGCCACTTGTCCTTATCATTACGAATATCTAAATACAACAAAAGAAAAAACTTAGCCGGAACCAACTTCATAAAAGAAGAAAGCTGATAAAGCGGCGGCCAGTTCCTCTTATCGCCTGTCGCAAGTTATTCCTTTACTTTTTCTCTTTTGTGAGTTGAAGGTAGCACTGCGAGGGGCGAATCGAATCAATTCTGCCATTTTGTATTCGTTCTAACATTCGTCATAATTTATTGACATATCTATTTATAATTATATTATTATAATTATATTATTATAATTTATTGACATATCTATTTATATATATTCTATATCTGCCTCTAATAATTCACTTATCTCGTTGACAAAGAAAAGAAAGATTCTTGAATGAGTGGAAAATTTAAAAAAAAGTAACTTTAAATTTAATTCCATTTCGAAACATAATCGCCGCTGCGGTTTTTAAATATTAAGTTAAAAGCCAAATTTTCAACTCTCGTAGAAATATACCATTTTTTTTAAACTCTCAGGCTGTCTACGAGATTTTAAGTAAACGATGCAAATTTCTGGTTGCCAGACGTTTTAAACTCAGACATTTTCAAGTGATTTCTCTCAACATAAATATATTTCTTCGCTGAATTTTCATGCCGAATTTAAGAAAAAATAGTTATGCCTTAGCTTAGGTTACTAACCCCAGCGAAAGTTTCCTCTCCAAGCTTTATTGGTGAGGAGGGTGACTAAACAGCGAGCAGGATTAAAATAATACCAATCAAAAGGGAATTCTTTTAGGGCCAACGAACATCTAATTCAAAGGTGTAGACTGGGCTCCAAACAGTGACGTAGCTAAGGGGGGGGGAGGGGGGAGGACCGCCCCGGGTACTAGCACAGAAGGGGTGACACAATATCACCCCCTAACAAAATTTTTCAACCAGGCTAAGGTGCCAAAAATAATCTGAAAACAGTGTCGGAGACACAGGGTTTCGCAGGCGGGCATATGACCCCCCCACTGAAATAATTTATGACGCCCCCCCCCCCCGTTTTGTGCCCCCGTCAGAAATTTTCTAATAAAATGTCGGGAAATTTGTGAGTACGAAAAATAGCAATGTTTTCAGCTTTCATGTGTTTCAGTTGCTACAATCTTGGTTACTAACAAGAGACATTGTTGTAACATTTGATCGGATGATATGGTGTTTTAACTCTGCATCATTAATAACAACAAAGCGAAATACGAAGCCAAAAGTGCAACAATTTCTGTCTTGCCTGTGTATCAATTCGCTGAGATACAATTTTCCATTGAGTGAGCGATATACTTTTGAATATATCTACTATTGTTGGGACGATTAATCGGAATCGGAATCGAGAATCGGAAAAATCGGAACTTTTTGCGGTATCGGGAACGGTATCGGAATCGGAAAAATTAGTGCCTATTTTCCGATTCCAAAAACGATTCTTTTAAATATTTAACTTAATTTTCCATTATTGGTACTAATGATAAATATTTATTGTTTTTAAATTATCACTAAAACTAAAATCATAATAACATCAAAATACGATGTAAATTTATTTTACTTGTATAAAGAAAAACAAAAAAATAAACTTTGCATAAATTCTCTAGGTAACCTTTTTAAAAGAATGCAGTTTTTTTACAATGTTCCGAAAAATGCTTAAAAATTAAATAGAACATTTTTGTTATGAAAAATACTTTCAAACATCATTGATAATTGAATGGTACCCAGAAAATGATGCAACGGAAAATTGGACACCGGAAAATTAGCAACAGAAAATTACATCAACCATGAGCCAGTCGAGACTGTCGGATTTGGCTGTGCTGTCCATTGAAAACGAGCTTACAAGACAAACAGATTTTGACGATGTCATTGACCAGTTTTCCACAATGAAAACAAGAAAACATTCATTCTAAGACCATAGTATCGAATGTCATTCTTTTGTGTATTGCCGTGTTTTGTATTTAGTTGTTCTGAAAGTGAACAGTTGCATTTAAAAAAAAATTGGTTTGAATTGATTATTTTGTGGTATTGGATTTTGTCTTGGATCATACATGTAAACAGTAACGTACCGGTCAGTAGAGTAAAGTAGAGGTAGAGCATGTATGAAAATTTAGCTACAGCTAACCATTCAGCACAGGGTGAATCGGGATCATTGGGGTGACATTTGAGCGGACCGCCCCGGGTGACGTTAACTCTAGCTACGCCACTGGCTCCATAGCTTTGCTAAAGGGCGTCATAGACTGACGTCAATGGGCTGGGGGGGAGACTGAAGTCAATGGGTTTGGTGGAGTGTTCTAATAAAATCAATAGTTCGTGACCAATGTGAGCTTTCAAGTTGGAGAATATTGGTTGGGGTTTGAGATGGAGGAGAACTGACTCCACCAGGTATATTTGTCCAATAAACGCTATCCACGACTGAACTATCCAACTCCTAACCCAGATATGTGCAGAGGACTGATCAGGTGTTCTGTTACGCAGAGACCCTATAACCACACCTTGTCCTAAGACTGGTGATGAGGGGATGGGGAGGAGTAGAATAATGGCGATTAGACTGCGTGACGTCATTATACCGTTTGTTGTTTGTGGCGTTGTGTGCCAGGATATCCTTGCCATTTCTTTAACAGAAACTTTGGAATAAAACGAACCGGATGAAGAGTATAAGGTATAAATAAAGAAAATATATTTATTTATTTGATTTAAATTGGAGCGTGTCCTTTGATATTTGGCGGAGCAAAAGTTCGTTTCTATGGCAGGTCTTGGGAGAAGTCTGGAGAAACTCCGTTTCGGTTCGGTAGTGTGTAGTTTCGAGTTCGGAACTTGGTAGCAGTAGACATATTGAAATAGGTCAGCATCTATATATTGAGTTTTTCTCGGCCCAAAGAAGGTCAGGAAATATCATTAGCAGATGGCCTCTCAATTTCTTACGTTACGCATGACTGGTTTCTTTGATTCCTCTTGTTCTGTTTTCTCTTGCGGTTCCTTGTCGTCTACACAGAGTTAATCAGTTTATATCTGTCATGGTTCCGTACCTATAACTACAGAATGAACTCTTCCTAACACTATGTATACTACGCCTCTCAAGAGAGAGGGACGAATCCAGTCAAGCCGATAGTAGTTCACTCGAAACCAAACTGACAGTCATACTAACACCTTCCACATCTTGTATTATTATTTCGTGTAATATACCTTCGTTATTTCTACTCTTGTGTTCGTGTTGTTCTTCCTTGGTCCTAACCTGGACCATAACAATATCCATCTATCTATGAATCCCTGTCTGTCTAATATCTATCTATCTATCTATCTATCTATCTATTCGCGTTGTTCTTCTATCTATCTATCTATCTATCTATCTATCTATCTATCTATCTATCTATCTATCTGTTCGCGTTGTTCTTCCTTGGTCCTAACTTGGACCATAACAATATCCCTTTTGACGGGGTTTTAAACTTACTGGCTGGAAGCTCAGTCTCTTTTTTGTTCATTTTTTTTTTATTGGCTGAAATTATTTTATTTTCCGGTGTTTCTTTCTTTTTCACTTCTTTTTTTTATCTAACTTTGGTTAATTTTCAGTCACAAATTCGCTGTTTTTCGGTCGGTTCAGCCTTTTCTTCTTGTTCTTCTTGTTCTTCTTTTTTTTATTTGAGGGTTGTTTTCTTATTAGCCAAGAGAGAAGGAGAAAGAGTGAGAAAGAGTGAGTGAGAGAGAGAGAGAGAGAGAGAGAGAGAGAGAAGTTTGGAGGTAAAGAGAGAAAGAAAGGGATAAGAACTTTAAAGGAAAGCGCAAATTTGAATTTGAATTCTTTCGTTTTTTGTTTACGTATATTATTTTTATATTTTATTTTATTTTTGTAGGGGGTCTCTATACATTGCAATTATACGTGAAAGCCAAAAAGAAGTGACTAAATTATAACATACCACTATTCTAAGAAAAGGTTAACTTTAACACACTCGCACACACACATAAACGCACGTATATAATAAAAAAATATAAGCTAACTGAGCATGTATCGTCTGCTTTTCTGAAATAAAAGAGGCACTGTTTTATGTTATAAATTAAACTATTCACTTTCAAAAAAGTACTTTTGCGTCCTTCCGATTTGTGGAAAATAGCGGTGTGTGATTTTATTTCGTCACCAATCAAAAAGATTCCCTCCAAATCCTGAGACACATTCTGGGGCCTATTTTGATGTATATAAGACCAAAACTTAATCGAATCGAGGAGACAACATCGTATCTGCTTGATGAATGCAGGTCACACTGCTCAAGAAGCAACGACAGAAGAAATTTGATACCGCCAGGCGAGTATGTGAAAAGAAAATAACTGTCGCTCCCTCATCTAAGACAAATCCATCGACTGATAGGAAATTCAGTTTTATCACTGTTATCAAGAAAGGTCGCTTCAGACATTGTGCCTATTACTAGAAGACTTTCATAGAAGTACAACCTTTTCTCTTTCAATATTTGTTTAAATATCGTCTGATTCTCTGGGGACCTCATGCAGCATATAAATATATTTTATTGTAAAAACAGCATATTTTGTTTGCAGTGTATCCTTCATTGTAAAAAAGATATAATTTTATATCCTTTATTGTAGAAAAGATATAATTTTATATCCTTTATTGTAAAAAAGGTACAATTTTATGTCATTTATTGCCAAAAGATATAATTTTATATCGTTTATTGTAAAAAAAAGATATAATTTTATATCATTTATTGTAAAAAAGATATAATTTTATATCCTTTATTGTAAAAAAAGGTAGTATTTTATATCATTTATTGCCAAAAGATATAATTTTATATCGTTTATTGTAAAAAAAAAAAATATATAATTTTATATCATTTATTTTTAA
Source organism: Acanthosepion pharaonis (assembly GCA_903632075.3). NCBI lineage: Eukaryota > Metazoa > Mollusca > Cephalopoda > Sepiida > Sepiidae > Acanthosepion > Acanthosepion pharaonis. The sequence goes on from CAHIKZ030000069.1 coordinate 893,492, forward strand.
AAAAAAGATATAATTTTATATCATTTATTGTAAAAAAGATATTTTATATCATTTATTGTAAAAAAGATATAATTTTATATCCTTTATTGTAAAAAAGGTACGATTTTATATCATTTAGTGCAAAAAGATATAATTTTATATCGTTTATTGTAAAAAAAGATATAATTTTATATCATTTATTGTAAAAAGGTATAATTTTATATCCTTTTTTGTAAAAAAAAGTACAATTTTATATCATTTATTTTAAAAAGATATAATTGTATAGCCTGTATTGTAAAAAATATAATTTTATAGCCTTTATTGTAAAAAAGATATAATTGTATAGCCTTTATTGTAAAAAAAGGCATATTTTATTTGCAATGTATATTTTTTATTTGTACATACATTATTTGGCACACAATGCACTTAATTTGTGTAATTCCTCTCATTTTGTGTGTCCAATAAATTTAATGTATTTCTTTTTCTAAACTCTGTTCGTGTCGTCTGGCTTTGTCGTGTGCTTTTGGCTTCATACATTAACGTTACTTCATACATTTGTTTGTACTACTTCGATACTTTTTTTTCGTAGGGTTCTTACCTGACAAATATCCTATACCTACACACACAGATACAGACACACAGTTACAAACACTGGAATATGCAAACTGCTTCCTTTGCAGTATGGGAAGGCCTCACCCCACACAAAATGAGCCTCATAGCGAGTGGATACTTGCAGCGTCAAGTCTATGGGAAAATGATATATAACTTTTTATAAACCAGAAGAATGTAATAATAAAGTGCACACTGCCTGTGTGACGCGTTTCGTCTTTTTAAGGCTTCATCCATGATTGAAATGATGTGCACGAAGGAGACTCGAAGCTGAAATTTTTTAAAATTATTTAAAAAAAAAAAAAATATCTATATATATATTTATTGGATATCTAGACTAGCCAATTTTATTTAGTTTCTGATTCTTCTTGTTTATAATTTTATCACTTTAGGGATCTGCTTAAATTTTGGATTTAAAAAATGATATTTTTATTAAAAGATAAGTTAAAAGTGTATAGAAAGTGTTTTAAATACTAGATTATCTACAGTAAATTTGCGTCCAGGTCCTTATAATATTTTACCTTTCATTGCATATCTCCATCTTAAAAGAAGAAAATAGACGACCACCTTCTATTTCCGCCTGTTACGTGTTTTAGCTGTTTCTATACGTCTTCTCTTTTGTGAACTGGAATTAAATGAACAAAATCGACCAGTATTTACCTCAGAACAAAACTACAGGCACAATCAATATATCCCTATAGACTCAAGTATAAACTCCGCTTATGTTTACTTATAGTCTTGAGTATAAACTCGACCACCGTTTGCCTATAGTCTCAAGTATAAGTTTCGCATATGTTTACTTATGGTCTCGAGTGTAAGCCCAATCAATGTTGCCTGCCTACTCGAGTTTAAACTCAACCTATGTTTGCTTACAATCTAGAATATAAAACTGACCAATATTTGTCTATAGAATCAAACATAAACTCCGCCTATGTTTATTTATAGTCACGAGTATAAAACTGACCAATGTTTGCCTATAGACTCAAGTAATTCCGCCTATCTTTACTTATGTAGAGAGACTAGAGTATAGACATATACACTCAAATATAAATAGCGACATATTTTTTCGATAGAAATATTTAATAAAATTAACATAGACCATATACAATTCAACATGAAAAAGACGATGGACATAAAAGCAATACTAATCCAAACAGATAACTGAAATCTTTTATAAGATCAGCGTTCCGTTTAAATATGATCATGTCGTATATGGTCTATGTTAATTATGTTTTATGAATATGTCCTGAAGATAGTCTATTAGACCGAAACGTCCGACGTTGACATTAAACATTAAAACAGCATAATCGCATATTAGGATTTTTGTTTGTTTTTTCAGTATATTTTTCTTCATACTGTCGGATCTATATCCATATATTTATATATATATATATATATATATATATATATATATATATATATATATATATATATATATATATGGCATAACGATATATAATTTTATATATCAAGAAACAGCATTGAGAAAATAGTATGACAAATGGGAAAAAAGTTTTTGTCATACGTTTCATCCGTTAGGACTTCTTCGGACTGGGCTTTGTTGTTGTTACCATGACTACACGTGCACACGAAACGGTAGGCGCTGGTAGTTTCAGAATTTTTGAAAGAATATTATTTTTAAAGAATATTTCGAAAAAAATATATTTTTTAACGAATATTTTTTTCAATCTAGCCAAATTCATCTACATTCTTATTCTTTTTTTCTTTTTGCTCTCCATTATTTTTCTCCCTGATTATCCCACATTGTGACAATTGAAAATTTTTCTCAACATATATTTATAATATTTGTACATTATTTTTCTTTTCCTTCTTGTCGTTCTTATATAGAATATCTGTTTATTTACCATTTGAATGTATTTGACGAGATATCTCAGCGAGGAATGTATTTATCCTGGAGCGGCTGACAAGAGATTTCGCCGATCTGACGTCACACATTGTCAGGTAACTAATTATGGTGCCTTGGTAACGAATACTCTAAATATTTTCACAAAGTGCTGATATTTATGCCTACAGCTGATAAATGTAATTTAGACACTAATCTAAAACACGCTGAGATGTGAAAATAAGGACACCCATTGTGTCTATACCTCTAAGGAACTAAAGTAGATTTTTGAAAGTTCTTAGGCATCTTAGGTAGAGATTCTGATAATAACACAAGACATCTCTCAAATGATAAAGTGGGTTTGAGACGAAGTCGGAGCTGGAGTATTGTCCTTGTATTGCTGAGAATAATTATTTTTGCTAATTTCTTAGCTTAATCTAGCAGTGAATTAAACAATGATTCGAAACTGTCTATTGATGGTAGGTACCCCCAAAAAGTGATACCTAGGGTTTAAAATGTATTTTAAAAATGAAAAATCTTTTATTTTAGTTTTAATTCCAAGCTGATAGGTTAAAATTAAAATCACCAATAATAATAAGAATTTGCTATATTTCAAACCGAATTTTAAATGATTGGAATGATTGTTTTTTTATTATCAGTAAATTTTCTAAAATCGTCCATATTGATAAATCTGTAAACACAGCATAATGCTTGAGTACATTATTTACATTATTCGAACTGTTATACTCATATTCATTGTCATATTCACAACGTTTCGGCCATTGTACACTCCGGACTTCAAGTGTTTGAACTTTCGATCCGAACTCCTTATTTCGTTCACTGGGCCATGTTTCCTTGTGGACATATGGCCTATTGGATGGAGGGGATGGTTAGATCTAGTGACTAGATCCAAAGAGTTGTGAGTTCAATCGTTTCTGGATATTTATCACAGAATCTGCATTTTGGGCTGACACAATATTTTAGTATATGTGCTTGATAATTCCTAGTTAGCAAGCATTGGTCCTGCGCAGCAAGGATAAAACCTTCAGTTTCCGCTTTCAACCCTGCACTACGTAGCCACTGATGGGTACGGGTTTTATTATTATTATCATTATTATTATTATATTTCCTTTGATTTCTGGTATATACTCATTTTGTTTCCGGGTCACAACCAGAGACCTAAGGTCAGAAATGGCATCATGACATTTTCCAGTGGGCAGTTTTGAAAAAATATATAAAGCCTTTCATAAGGTGTAGGCTGTACTGTGAGAACAATTTATTAGTATTATTATAATTATTATTTGATTTCTATGTAATTATTTCCTTCCGGGGGTCCCAACATGAGACCTAAGATCATAAATGACATCATGGGATTTTCCTGGGAACATTTTTTTTGTAAAAAAAATAACAACAAAACAACCTAAGTTCATACAAATTTTACATTGATAAGGCCGTCGTTAAGGTTTGAGCTGCGAGAAGAATTTTTTGTATTTTTTTTAAGGCCTGGGCTAACAGGAATCATTTCAATGAGTCTCACCGAACATAACCAACCCGAGAGCTCCAACCACAACTGGAATTATTGATGTCCTCATGTGCAACATTTTTTAGATTTCCACTTCAAGATACTTTTATTTTGATAGTTTCTGAAGATCTTTATTACAGTCTGCAGGAACTGTCTTTTCAATAGGAAAGCACATTCTGTTTTTTTGTATTTCATTAATATGACTTGGGGATTAGCTTTAACTGTTCTGTCTGTGTATATTGTAAGATCCAATAAAATTGTTAGAGGCCATATGTTTGTAACCAGGTGGTGCTCATAACAATTCATTGCCGTCCCCTACCCGTAAATTTGCAGATTTTCAGGTGTAGCTATTTGCCCATCCTGTCAGGTCGAGTAGATACTAATATCGTACAACCTGATACATTGTTTTCTGTATATTTATCAAAGAATCTGCATTGATGGTTAAAACAATATTTCGGTTTGTTTACTTGGTAATTTCTAATTAGCAAGCATTGGCACTGTCCAGCAAGAATAAAACCTTCGCTTTCAGAATTTATTCCTACATTACATAATCACTGATTGGTTTGGGGTTTTTCTAAATCGGTATGAAGAGTTTTATCCTGCCATCATTTCTGCATTTGGTCCATTGAATTTGCTTTTGACTTCATTTTAGGTTGCTTGCCGCTGCAGTGGGTGTATTATGGTTTAATCGCTCTTCTTCCTTCACTTGAAATTCCATTTTTAATTTGTTGCTTTTCTTTACTTACACAATAAAGTTTCTTATTTCTTTCATATTCTTCGGAACAGATCATCAGCCATTCTGTAGTTTCTAGTTATCGTTGAAGACTGAATGTTGCAGTCGAACTAATTCTCTGCCTCTTTCAGATCTGCGTACAATCAGACAATCAACATTGGCCTTAGGATGATGCATGCAATGGCAAGTTTTCTCATTTTGACATCCATTTGCTCAATGTCAGCTATGATCCAGTTAAGGATGTTAAAACTATTTCACCTCAAGTGGTGTTTATGGCTGATATTCTGTTTTGGGATTTCCACACTGTTTTGGGATTTCCACTTCGTATTCAATTAAGTGTTTATGGCTGATATTCTGTTTTGGGATTTCCATTTCGTATTTAATACCAGACGCGCAGGCATATAGTATTCTTTTCCTACTTACTCTTTCATTGGGGTAGTTATTTTCCAAGCGTATCTTAAATGTGACACAAGGCCGAAAGTAGGGGGCATCTAGTGAGGATCGAACTCACTTTTCAGTTGTAACTAATCTAGCGAGACAAGCTTGCTAACCATTACACCTCGCCGAGGTGCCCAAAGTGATTTTCCAAGCGTAGCTTGGATGTGGCACAAGGCCGAAAGTAAGAGGCACCCAGTGAGGATCGAACTCACTACTCAGTCGTAATTGTTCAAGCGAGACAAGCTTTCTAACCATTACACCACCTCGAGGCGCCCCTCTTTCATTGGGGTATGCAATATTCCATCTCCTTCGCTGACTCCTAGGTATTAAGAGGCTTCTTCTCGTTTCCTAATCCTTGTAACAAAATCGAGAACTATTGAGTATGTTTCTGTAATTTTCCCTTTCTGGATGTTACATTTGCATATTTATCTAATTCAAAATTGTTGTAGAGTAGTTTCACAGTGGAGGCTTGTATTTCACTAAGTCGGTCCTAAAATAGGTTCGACGTACAAAACGTTAGGAACTTGATATAATAGGTAATGACGCAGTAATCTAGTTGTGGTGGCTGATACTTTAATATCCGACTAACGGTCGTCCGACATCGACTGACTGTCCAACTCGCTGAGCGACTTCGCGACTATTACTACTACTACTACTTATTATAGGTGGGGGAGTCTATTAACTGTAGAATAGGTGTGTTCCACTATAACAAAAATCCATACCGATGTCATCACCGAAGCATTTTACAGTATTGAGAAGATCTTTCATCTTATTCTCTTCTTTTGACAAAGATTTTGAGATCATCTATGTAGAATAATTGATTAAATAATTTCTTGTTTGTTTTGTATCCATAGTTATTGCTGTCTAACTCATGCGAACAGGGGGGGGGAATTAAGGACAGATAGAACAGCAGGGGAGATTGAAAGATTCCCCGTCGGATATTCAAGCGATTGGAAGTGGCGGTGCCTTTACATGCGATTTAGGTATAATGTATTTTACGACAGTTCTATGCTATATTTGAGGAAATTTACTGTCACCTAGAAGACATTCCCAAAGCTTTAAGAATCCAAGAGTAGAGCACACTATCAAAGGATCTACGGTAATCTATCCAAGCTCTGCTGAGATCTCTACTTTTATTCCTGCAATGATCCAGGATCATTTTACTTATTAGTAGTTGATCTTTGCAACCACATGAACCACTTCGACATAGCTTCCATTCCAGGGGAAGAAGGTTTTCATCGAGAAAAGAGTAAGTACAGTTCGTCAGGACAGATTTGATTAATTTATATGTGGTGGGCAGGCATGTTATTGGCCTACAATTTATTATTATTATTATTAATAATAATAATGCTGGCTGTTTGGTTTAATCACTTACTGGATCATTATGTGAACCCTGGAGTAAGTCAATGTAGTAAAATATACATCCTACTTGGATAAATTCTGATGTTAAGCGATACTTAACATGTCAGTCAGTTATGTGCCATGCGGGATACACGCTTAGGCGATCTTTCGATATATGACTGACGAGACATATTTTCCCGCAGTAGATTGTCGTTTCTTTCTTCGGTAGACCATTTTACATCCAAGGCTGTAGAACTGGATCTGTCCTGCTATTTACCCATAGCTGGGTGGAGAAGAAGCGGATTCATATCTTTTCTATTCCGCCTGGAATTCGAACTCGGCTCTCCGATTCCTCAATCCGTGCCGCTATCCATTATGCCTCCTTATCCATTATGTACAGTATTTATATTTTACTTATATTGATAATACGTTCCTTATTACAGGAACAGTTTCACACAGTGCAACTTCTAATAATTTATTAAGGAACTAGCAGCATGGCCTGGCGTTGCCCGTGCTTGATTCAAAGATCGTACGACTCAACAGCAATCGCTACTCACTTGACTTAAAATATTTTTGCCCTTCCTTGACTTAAAAGGAGTGCCCTTTGCCGTGCTGATGTTGCTACATGCCTTACTTCTTGCTTATCTCACACTGGAAATTTTTTCTAAGCTCTATACTTAAATATTAAATCTGTTACGAAAAAAGAACTAAACAAAATGAACACAAAACAATCATCTTTAAAAGAGGACTCGTAACTGGAAAAACCGAATGAAAAAAGAATGTTAACAACAAATACTTTTTCACACCCAACCCAGTTCTGCCGAATCGGAATCAACGTTGAGTTTAAGCAAGTGAATGAGCCAATTGGAGTAAAGTGCCATGCAGATTTAAATTTTTCCCACTTATGACGAATGCAGCTATCGATTTTTTGCATACTAGCATGCTAGTTAACATTCGTGTCAGTCAGCTGTTAGCTCTCACGCTGGCCAATAGAATCTTCCTGCCTATTCGTGGCAGCCAGCTATTGGCTCTCACTCTGGCCAGTAGAAAATGGAGGCAAACTACATGAAAACTGCCGTAGGAGCATGAAAAAATCGATTCTTTCCATTATCGATGGGAGTTGGGAAATGCAAAGTCAGGCTTAGCCTTCCGGCTAACTTGGAGCATGTGCATGTAAATTTTGGTGCAAATCCGTCGAAAATTGCGGACGTGCATTCGTTACACACACACACACACACACACACACACACACACACACACACACACACATCCTGCCTTTTATAGATAGAGATGTTCGTTAATAAAAACAATATTAATTGCGAGTTTATTTGGTTTATTTACAGTCTTTGACCCTTTTATCAGATTGATTTTCTTGTTTTTTACGCTTTATCAGGTTATTTAAAGCCAGAAAATATTTTTTTGATTGTAAGAACTTTTCAAAGATAATAATGATTTAGTAATACAAATCTTACTAATTAATCCATAGCTGGAGGAGAAGACATAGATTCATACCTTTCGCAAGGCTATTTACAAATAAGTGAATATAACGAATCCAAATGAAAGTGAAACTCAGCTCTATTGTTAACAATTCCGAGCTGTTAACCATTATACCACCCGCTCATCCAAGTTTACAGCACCTGGTAATCCTAGTCGCCAATCACGGTGTTGCTTAACTTCGGCAATCGTACAGGAACCGATGTTTCAACGTTATATGTTCGTAAGCTCTTTTTATCAAAGAATTAAAGCAAGGTTTCAATTATCTTCTAATTATAAATATTGTTGATGCTTTGCAGTTGTAAGCATTTATTATTATCATCATTAGAAACATTTTAATAAGCAAATTCAGCATATACGTTAATTGGTCAATTTTTCAAAATTGAATTTCTTTTTTTGTTTTTACATTTTATTCTTTGCTTAAAATATAGCAAAATTTGTTAGCAATCATCGTTTTTTTTGTGTCGTTTGAAATTTATTAAAGGTGGAATTAAAAAAAAATCCGTTTAAAGCGACGCATGAAAACAACTTGTTTGAAGCTGTTTAAAATTAAGCTAAAATGTAGATGGCGTTAATTGTAACCAAACAGCATCCTCAGAATATTTTTGCTAAAATGATCACAGAAAGCACAAAGATCCGATCTTAAATTTCTCCTTTGAAGCTATTCTCGCTCATCAAGTTTAAGATTTTAAAAAAAAACAAACGCTCTTTTGCTATCTAGGATTGTTCCGCCAACCGCCATATTGTAAATATGTTCTCCAATTACAGAGAAAGACGTTTATTAAGTGGCAGAGAGAAATAAAATTCCGTGTGCTTAGCATCCAAATGGATTTTCTGACCCTAAAGTGGGGAAGGAATGTGATGTATTAAACGTGAGAAGAAAATTATTGATGTATTTACCGATGACGATGCACTTGATATTTGTAAATAAATAAAGATAGAATAATGTGGGGAAGGAAGATGAATTAAAAAGAGAATGATAGTTGGAAGAAGAAAAACAAAGTTAGAAAAAGAATAGAAAAAGAAAAGGGAATATAAGTAATGAGTTCCAAACGGGAAAAACGTTTTTATGACAGATTAAGAAAGAAAAAAAAAAAAGCTTGTATGGAAACAAAGATTATGTTAAAGAGAAACAAGTAAACAAAAAAAGTGCGAATACAAAGAAAGAAGAAAGGGATAACTGAAGAAAAACATATTCAGAAAAAAATTAAAGAAATGGCTGAAGAAAAGTGGACATTTCAAAGAAAAAAAATGCGTGAGAAAAAAAAAAAAACACGGAAAGAATTTACAAAATAGACGCATTAAAAGAATGAACGGATGAAAGAAAATAAGTAAAGAACACGAAAAAATTAATGTCGCGACTCAGTACATCATATATATAAGTAAGATGAATTCGTTTGAAATTCTTATTTGCTTTTAGACCACTCTGTTGCTGTAGTTAATTGTAGAATGTAAAAGGCGGATTCAGAGTATTTCCAAGGCGTTCATTGTTCTCAAGAAATTGCTGAACTTTTGATGGTTGTGACAGAAGGAACGTTTTTAAAGCCGTTTGTTCTTCGTTTTCCGTAGACATCAGTACTAAACGATACTGCAACAAAAGAAGAGTTCACATAAAAAGGGAGACAATCAGTATAGTGTAAAAAATCGCTCAAAGCAGAAAAAATGTTTAAAGAATTTCTGGCGCAAATATGGTTCTTAAGCACGAGACTGTCAAAAAGCTCGAGGTTATTAGGGGCAATCTTCAGTTCTTGTTTTTTTTTACTTTTTCCCCCAAAAGGAACTATTTCTAAGCGTATACGTTGTATGGTAAGCAACTTGGAGTTCAGTCCAAAATATTAATATCGAAGAGTATCAAAAAGAAATGCATAAACTATTATTCCTTTCAACGCTCTGAATCAGAAAGCGAACAAGAAAGACGTTATTCTATTTTCATATTTAACATATAATTCTAATCAACTTATTTTCATTAGGACTATTATTCTTCTATGTGCCATGTCCTTCAGGAGATTGGCGATCATGGCTCTCTACAATTTCACGTCTCTGAAGGTCTTAATGAATTTTCTCTTTCTGTTATCTCTCCTAAACACTGTACGTTATGCATTGTTTTCCTTTATCCCTCCGTACTGTTTATGACGATAAACTACACCCGACAGCAAGGCCTTTGATAAGAAAGTTTTAAGGAGCGTGGAACCACCTTTTAATTTCTAGCCTTCCCAGGTTCATGCTGACCCGGGGTGGCAGCACCTGTCAGGGTCCCAGCAATGGTCGAAACACTATGAAAGTATAAATGTATAAATAGGTTTTAGTACCAACAACACTATTTTGGAAATAAAAATATTACCAGCAATACATTTTTGGAAAAAGATATTGTCAACAATATATATATGGCAAAACAATATTACCAGCAATAAATATCTTGTCGGCATTAAATAATCCAGTGAGGTTGATATGCCGTAAACCAAAACAAACCAAACCAAATTTTTGTCCCTTTTGTCGTAAATCTGCCCTGTGAGTATCACATTTTCGAAGCCCTCTTTTCTCATTATGTGACTTAGAAATCTCAACTATTTGTTTTTGATGTTAAGCGTAATTGTCCATTTTGTTTCCATTTTATCTGAAACTTTGTCGTTGCTCACTTGTTCTGTCCATGGTAGTCTCAGCATCTTTCAGGAGAACCAAAAAATAAAAATAAAAACGTTTTCTTTGTTATTACTACAGAAGCCATTGCTGAAGTCATTTGCTAAAGATGGTTAATTTGTATAAATGATGAAGTTGAGTATTCTCGCAAGAATCGAAACCATTCACACGACAGCATTACTAAAATCAGCAAGAATACCGAGGAGGGTGCTGGGGTTTTGAGGAGACTTGATCTCACACGTTCAACAGCGTTGACCACAACAAAGCATGGAGTGTGAAATGGAAATCCGAGGAAGAATCGAAACTATCCAGATGGCACATTACTAAAATCAGCAAGAATACTGAGGAGTATGCTGGGGATTTTAGGAGACATTCTGTTGCTCCTTCGCCATCAATGACCACAGGAAAAGCCTGATTTGAATTGAAATCCGAGGAAAAATCCAGACGACAGCATTACTAAAATCAGCAATAATACTGAGGAGGGTGCTGGAGTATTGAGGAGACTTGATGTCATTCGTTCAACAGAGAGGACCACAAGAAAGAATGAAGAGAAATGGAACAAGAGAAGAAGGTGAATCTGTATCAAAACCATCCAGACGACATCATTTAAAATCAGCAATAATACTGAGGACTGGAGTATTAATGTCATTCGTTCAACAGAGAGGACCACAAGAAAGAATGAAGATGTGAAATGGAATCCGAGGAAGTATCAAAACCATCCAGACGGCATCATTACTAAAATCAGCAATAATAATACCGAGGAGGTGCTGGAGACTTGATGTCATTGTTCAACAGAAACAAGAAAGAATGAAGATGTGAAATTCGTTCATCCAGAGCATCATTACTAAAAACAACACTGAGGAAAGAATGAAGATGTGAAAGAGGACCACAAGAAAGAAGAAAGAAATCAAAA
>CAHIKZ030000069.1:907500-920000 GCA_903632075.3 Acanthosepion pharaonis
CACGTTAGACTATATCACGTTTCCGTCTAGGATACAGGTTCGATTCCTGTCGCAAGACACTTATTTTACATGAAATTTCCCGAACATTCAGGTCGGTAAATGTAGTTAATACTGTTTATTATGAACAGAGCATTTATTTAAATATTTGTAAATAACGCTTGAACAGAAAATATATTAAAATAATTGTCGGGCTTAGTATTTTTTATATATATATATATATATATATATATATATATATATATATATATATATATATCCTTGGTCTCACGTTTTACACCGAGGTGGAACAACTACATTGAATCAGTAGCTGTATCTACTGCAAGGAGATTTGGTTCTCTGTGTCACGCGAGAAGGTTTTTTCTCGCTTGAAATTTGACTAATGCATGGAATAATAATGCAACACAAAATGTACTTAGAACAAAATGTATTGAAACAAGAATGTGTACACAATATTTACATATAGTCTTCTGTATATTCCTGGGAAGACCGTTCCTGGAGAATGTGTTGACTTAGTCGCAGTCGGGCAGAGTCTCTGGATTGAATCTCTTGATTCCTCTCCTCGTCTTCCCGGAACCAACCATATTTATATGGTCGGTACTCCACTATGCAAATTAGGTAGATCCTACCACAACACTTCGCATCTACAAGTCTACCATATGTCCATGAATTGAATACTGTTCGTATATATGGTCTGGGGTTCTCCACTGTTCATCTCACTACTCAGTCAGTAATTGTTGTACCAAGACAAGCTTACTAACTATTACACAACGGAGTTGATAGCACTTGTTAGAATGCCACCTATGGATAAATAGTTAAACCCCTAAAATGGGGTTAAAACATTATGAAAGTACTAATGAAGATTTTTATAGTGAAAATACCAGCAATACATTTTTGAAAAATAAAAAAATATATTAACAGCAATACATTTGACTCTCGAGAAAATCCCTCTTTAGAAAAATACGTCAATGAAACCTGATCTAGAAATTGATTTCTTACAAAGAATATATATTCTAGTCATGCGAACCTATCCCAAAAGTTTTGTCGGCATTAAATAACCCATTGAGATTGATATGACTTAAAACAAAATAAACCAAACCATTACACCACGTCGAAGTGCTCGAAGAAGGCTGTAGTATAGATCGGTCGGAAAGTAGTTCTGTTGTTTGGACAATACTTGAAAAGCAATTATATTTTCAATAAACGTACCCATAGGCTTGAATAATAAAAGATAAGAAAATCTAAATAATAATAATAATAATAATAACTTCCCGTCTCGAAGGAATGGACAAAATGACAAGAGAGTTCCACAGAATTCATACTAAGCTATTTGATTATTTCCTCTTAGTAACTAATCAACTAGCGGAAAACGAAAAATATTACACACGTTTAAGTTACACGCCATTCGCACTGGCTGTGTCTTGTTCATTTTGACGAGTTGATTACCAGTACATCCGTTTTTCTTAAGACAGAAGACGTTTGCACAAAGACTCTTAAGTTTTTGTATTTTTATACTTGTTTTCAATTCATAAACATATCCTGAAGAAGATTGAGGCACTTCGACGTAGTGTAATGTTTAGCAAGCTTGTCTCGCTAGCTAAATTACGTCTAAATAGTGTTCGTTTATCACTGGGTGCCCCATACTTCTGTTTGTGCCACAACTAAGCAAAGCTTAGCAAATCAACATAACTTGAGGAAGACAGATATATTGTCGAACATTGTTAAACACCGTCTTTTCTTTTCTTAAACCATGCTCTTCTCGAAGTATTAAAAATATTAAAAGAGTTACGTCAACTATTTTGCTTAATAATAATAATAATAATAATAATAAGGCAAGGCAAGTAAGGCAAGGATGCACCTTCTCACCCGACCTGTTCAACTTATACAGGGAGGCAATTCTGAGAGAACTGGAAACCCTAGCGGGATCTAGCTTTATATTTCGTGGAACACGCGCCCGTTTGGATGTTTCCCTGAAAACTACAATGATAACCTTTTGATGATAACCTTTTGACCCTCAATTGCTATCCACCCCCTCCCCATATCCTTATAATCTTCACTTTCTTCTACCTTCGCTTCCGTTCATGTCACATACCTCAATCAGTAGCTCTCTTGAGAATTAATTGTTTGAACTTATTATATATATATATATATATATATATATATATATATATATATATATATATATATATATATATATATATAATGGACTCTCTAGTAGTCGGTTTTGACGTATGAGGATCTGACAGCTTATTGATTGAGTTATGAAAGTCTCTGCGATAATCTTAAGTGGCATTTAAGACCCGCTAGGGATTTACAAACGAGGCCACATATGGAGCAAGTGTGACGATTGTGGGATGAGATCACTGTTAGATTGGCTGACCTTTTAGATCTTGCTCTCGCTTCTTGAAGATGATTCAGACAAGCAGATTGAAAATTTCTGAGTCCACTAAAACACGTTGATCTCCATTCTACTCGCTCCAAGGCTAAGCGCTCAAGGGTGTTATGTGGTATACTGACTGCTGACAAGTTGCTTTTCAGCTTGTCTTTGTAATATATAAACTATGAAATCGCCACAAATATCCTTAAATGTCTATAATTGGTAACAGAAGCCATTGGTTTATACCTACGGCTTCCCATACTTAATACTTCTCGAATTCACTTTCGCGTGGTCATGTGTGACGTCATGAGCTGCGGTGCGATTTTCGCATCCAGCGTCTTATATGCACGTGTTTATCGTTGCATGGAAATCATCCATGTAAACAGACACAGACATCATTACACTCTTGTCCGTGTATTGCTTAATATATTGTACAGTAAATGTCATCTTTGATAATGGCTTATGTAAGCCGAAAGCTTAGATTGGATTAAAAAATATGTATCAATATTGTGATTTTCTTTCTTCGTTTAATGATAATGTTATTAAGACGTTATGAAAAGAATTTACATAAAATAAGTAGACCGCGCTTGTCTATATTATTTAATGAAACATGTATGAATATATATATATATGAATTCAGCCATCTAATCTGATGAGATATGGCAAATTATTTTAACTGGGGAACTATTTGGATCGAAAAGATACCTCTCATAAGCGCATATAAAGATAGCTGGCAGCAATTTTGTCCTTAGTTTTAATAAAGGTTTCTTAACGTCAATGGAGTATTTAATACCGACAAGTTTTTTAGGATAGAATATGAAGATTTTTATGAATAGAATATGTATTCTTTGTAAGAAATCAGTTTGTTCATCACGTTTCATTGACGTACTTTTGTAAAAAGTATTTTTGTCGAGTGTCAAATGTATGACTGGTAATATTGCTGTTTTTTTTTTTACCAAAAATGTATTGCCGGTAATATTTTTTTTTTCAGAAATGTATTGCAGGTAATAATTTTTTTCAGAAGTCTGTTGCTGGTAATAATGTTTTTCAAAAAATGTATTGCTGGTAATATTTTTTTTTCAGAAATGTATTACAGGTAATAATTTTTTTCAGTTTTGCTGGTAATAATGTTTTTCAAAATATATTTGTAATATTTTTTCAGAAATGTATTACAGGTAATAATTTTTTCAAGTTTTTTTTCAAAAATGTTTTTCAAAAATGTATGGTAATTTTTTTTTCAGAAATGTATTGCAGGTAATAATTTTTTCAGAAGTCTGTTGCTGGTAATAATGTTTTTTCAAAAATGTATTGCTGGTAATTTTTTTTCAGAAATGTATTGCAGGTAATAATTTTTTTCAGAAGTCTGTTGCTGGTAATAATGTTTTTTTCAAAAATGTATTGCTGGTAATTTTTTTTTTTCAGAAATGTATTACAGGTAATATTTTTTTCAGAAGTTTTGCTGGTAATAATGTTTTTTTCAAAATGTATTGTTGGTAATTTTTTTTTTCAGAAATGTAATTTTTTTCAGAAGTTTTGCAGGTAATATTTTTTTTCAAAAGTATTGCTGGTAATTTTTTTCAGAAATGTATTGCTGGTAATATTTTTTTTCAAAAATGTATTGCTGGTAATAATTTTTTTCAAAAATTGCTGGTAATTTTTTTTTCAGAAATGTATTGCAGGTAATAATTTTTTCAGAAGTCTGTTGCTGGTAATAATGTTTTTTCAAAAATGTATTGCTGGTAATTTTTTTTTCAGAAATGTATTGCAGGTAATATTTTTTTTCAGAAGTCTGTTGCTGGTAATATTGTTTTTCAAAAATGTATTGCTGGTAATATTTTTTTTTCAGAAATGTATTGCAGGTAATAATTTTTTTCAGAAGTTTTGCTGGTAATAATGTTTTTTCAAAAATGTATTGCTGGTAATTTTTTTTTTCAGAAATGTATTGCAGGTAATAATTTTTTTCAGAAGTCTGTTGCTGGTAATAATGTTTTTTCAAAAATGTATTGCTGGTAATTTTTTTTTCAGAAATGTATTGCAGGTAATAATTTTTTTCAGAAGTCAGTTGCTGGTAATAATGTTTTTTCAAAAATGTATTGCTGGTAATTTTTTTTTCAGAAATGTATTGCAGGTAATTTTTTTTTTCAGAAGTCTGTTGCTGGTAATATTGTTTTTCAAAAATCTATTGCTGGTAATTTTTTTTTTTCAGAAATGTATTGCTGGTAATAATTTTTTTCAGAAGTCTGTTGCTGGTAATAATGTTTTTCAGAAGTCTGGTGCTGGTAATAATGTTTTTTCAAAAATGTATTGCTGGTAATTTTTTTTTTCAGAAATGTATTACAGGTAATAATTTTTTTCAGAAGTTTTGCTGGTAATAATGTTTTTTCAAAAATGTATTGCTGGTAATTTTTTTTTTCAGAAATGTATTGCAGGTAATAATTTTTTTCAGAAGTCTGTTGCTGGTAATAATGTTTTTTCAAAAATGTATTGCTGGTAATTTTTTTTCCAAAAATGTATTGCTGGTATTTTTACTATAAAAAAAACCCCCTATTTTTATGCTTTCATACTGTATTGACCTCTATTTGCCTATATCTGGGAACCTAACAGATGCTACCACCCCCGGTTAGTGTGGATCGAGGAACAACAGCAATTAAGAAGTGGTTCCACGCTCCTCAAAACCTCCCGATAAGAGACCTTGCCGCCGGATATAGCTTATCGTCATACCCAGGACACACTATATAACATGATGTTCAAAAGCACAAATAACCATTCTATGCGGGTAATTGCATCGAGGCGCTTTCTAGTAAGCAAGTGACCATCCCAAGTTGGTCACGTATATTGAACGATGACTGAACGGAGAAGAGAGAATGAAGAAACGATGATAATAGGAAAATCCAAGATGGAGCATCTGATTAATGATCAAACAATATGCATGAATTGGAATGGATTAAAAGATTAATGTGAATAATGGAGGAGATAAAGCGGATTAGATCGGCATCTTTTGTTATTCATGAAAGTCGTTTCTTGGTTCGGATAATCGCATTGTGGCTTCGCTGGCGACTATATACGTGACAAAGGAAAAAGGATTTGTAAAAATGCCACCGGAAGCAAGAAAAAGGAAATTGTGATTTAATGATTTTTCAAACGAATATCCTTATCTTTATTGTTTTCTCTCATTACGTTAGTGTCATTTCTATAAGCGTTCTTTATTTTCTTGCTTTATCTTTCTAGAAACAGTAGACGATAATGGGGATGTTAACAGTTGTTTCCTTACAAGGAAACAATCATCATTCATTGGGCGAGCAACCAGTGCTACTCGTGTTACGTTTTTTTTTACTCCTTGGCTATTGGTCTATGATCAAAGTGTAGTATCTGTTCTACTCATCTCTAATGGTAAGAGTAATATCAGCCCTTTCTCATTCACTCTAACTTGCAGCCCAACAGAAGTGTCAGAACATGTATAGTAGCTGTAAATGTAGTCTTTATTGAAGCAATAAGTAAATAGTTTCTTTATTCATTAATCTATCTAATGGTAATAGTAATATTCCCCGTTTCCTTATAAGGAAATATTTGGCATTCATTAATGGTAATAGTAATATTCCCTGTTTCCTTATAAAGAAACATTCAGCATTCAGTAATGGTAATATTCACCGTTTCCTTATAAGGAAACATTCGGTGTTCATTAATGGTAATTGTAATGTTCCCCGTTTTCTTATAAGGAAACATTTGTCATTCATTGAGCTGTTCGCTCAATGAATCCCACTCAAGTTACGTTTTTCCAGCTACTCAAGTTACGTTTTTCCTCACTCCTCGGCCATCGGGCTGAGATCAAAGTGTAGTATCTGTCTACGGGTGGATAAACTACATTTTATCTCTCAATTGTGTCTCGGACGTACAGAACTCAACCGAAAATATTATTGAGAAGTGTCCGGTCTCGGGGAACAGCTACCCATAGCAGTACCTCCCTCATTTTACTAAAGACTGGGAATTGGTAGTAATACCGATGCCAGCTCATCTGACGGATTGGGGGGGAAGGTGTATTTTCGGACTTGGCCCGGGTGCACGAGCTCGGGATTAATCTGCCCTTGTGTCATATCGTACCAGTGTCGAGCGGCAAGTAAACACTAAGTGTAGGATCTCTTCTACTCATCTTTAATGGTAAGAGTTTGCTCATAGGTAAACACCCGGCATGCATTAACCGTACAGTTAATATTCAAGTTACCATTTTTTTACACCTTGGGCATAAGTCTATCATCGAAGTGTACTATTGTATTATTGTGCTTTTTTTAAAACACTTTGAGCCCTCAACACCGCTTTACTGGTGGGAGAAAAATGACGTAATTCCCAGCCATCGGTTGAACAGTGGTAGAGAAAAATGACTTAATGCCCAGCCACCTGTTGAACGGTGGATAAACATTTGTAACTATTTTTTTATATCTACCGTGAAACATTACATACCAATTATTTGTGAATTTTGACACAGGAGCTCAGGCAATAGGGTTACAGTTGTTCAAGAACGCAGGACTCAAAGGTTTAACGAACAAAAGCAAACGCTTTTAATACAACGTTGAAAATCTGACGCCAGGGGTGGCAGTACAGCCTCAGCCACCGAAACGGTGTTACCTCCTCTCGTTGGCGGCTGATGAGAGGATGGTATCGCACATGATTTCAAACGTTGATGCAGAAAAATAATACAAAACGGGTCATAAAAATCGGGAGAATCGAAAATTTTGCAATAAACGGTAATGTTAATAAAAATCCATTTTTCAGTTGAACTATTGAAGAATAAATTTGAAAAAAATTCACTCACACACATTTCGAGAAAAAAACTAATAATCTTCTTCTATTAGACGTGTCACTTTAGGACACTAACGGTCATGGCTCTCCACAATTTCCTGTCCTTTGTAGCTCTTAATAAATACTGTATTTTTGTTATCGCCCCATAACCTTGTTTCGCCACTCATTTACTAAAAGCTTGCCAGGTAGATTATGCGTTGTTTTCCTCTGATGATCTTGACTTCATTCTGCCCTGTGGGTATCAAATTTTCAGTATGTGACCTAGAAATTTCGAATGTTTTTTCCTGATTTTAAGTATAAGTTTCGTTTTTGTTTCCATTTTCTCTAAAAAATCGATTTCACACATATTTTCGGACCATGGTATTCCCAGCATCCTTCTGTAGAAGTACATTTCTACTGCTTCATGTCTCTTTTTCATTTGTGACGAGATTGTCCAGTATTCACTGTCATATAGTAGGACTTATATTACATCAGAGTTCAGCATTCTTTGTTTTCAATGAGATATTTACCTACCAAAATTTCAAGGATTTAAGCTGCTCCATTTAACAGTAAAGAAAATGTGCTGTAAAAATGGAAACTATTTTAGTAAATACTCAGTGGGGCAATCCTTACATGAGTATGGCAATAGTCAAATTAATGGTAATGTCAAAATTAACCTTTTCTGTACCGGTTAGTATTTTTTTTTTTTTTACTGAGATTTCGCTAATTACCAGGCCACTCAAGGTAGTAGGTTACCGGGTGAGATTGCAAATGTGGTGGGTAACGGTCAAGTTAGAGAGCATTATGAGGACAAGTAGGATAGATATTGGTTGATCCTGGAATTAAAGAGACCGCGATTGTAGTTGTCAGAGAAGCATTCTCAAGGGAGTTTGTTCTAACGGCATGGTGGCTCCTAGCTGTGAACGTCTCAGTTGGTGTCACTAAGAAATGCAATTCGTCTGAACATCTTCCAGAGTGACAGCGATATATTAGTGAAAAGCTGGCGTCTGTAGGATAAGTGTTAGGATCTCCGGATATGAGAAATTGGTTACAAAGTCTGGCTATGAGGGATTCCGGATATGAAGAATTCCGGATACGAGGAACTCCGGATATGATGAATTCCGGATGTGAGGAATTCCGTATATGAGGAATTCCGGATATGAGGAATTCCGGATATGAGGAACTCCGGATATGAGGGTCTCCGGATATGAGGGACTCCGGATGTGAGGAATTCCGGATATGAGGGATTCCGGATGTAAGGAATTCCGGATATGAGGGATTCTGTTATATGAGGGACTCCGGATATGAGGGACTCTGGATGTGAGGAACTCCGTATATGAGGGACTCCGGATATGAGGGATTCCGTATATGAGGAACTCCGGTTATGAAGGATTCCGGATATGAGGAACTCCGGATGTGAGGAACTCCGGATATGAGGGACTCCGGATATGAGGGACTCTGGATATGAGGGATTCCGGATTTGAGGGACTCCGGATATGAGGGATTCCAGCTATGAGGGATTGATTACAAAGTCCGGATATATTTAGATTAAAATAAACGAACTGGAATCAGGTTTCACATTTCCAATGTTGTATAGTAAACAAAATAAGCTTAATGGCGAGTGAAATATGACGGAACTGATTTTAGGGTAAAACAAATGAATTCTAAAAAATAAATTATGTAATGTTGCTGGAAATTCATGAAAGCAAATATACGACGTATGCAAAACAAATTTCGCCTTTTTGAGATGACCCCAAAGTTGTTCTTTTCCTCTTCTTCCCATCATCTTTTGCACCAAATACAAGCCATTAAGGGTGGAATAAGCAGAAGCAATTATCCAAAGTAAATTTCCGGAAAAACAGACATTTCAGATCAGTTGCATATAGTATATAGTATATATTTATATGCATCAAAATCATGTCCGGATATGCGGGATTCCGGATATTAGGTACTCCGGCTATAAGGGGGTCCGGATATTAGGTACTCAGGCTATGAGGGGTTCCGGATATTAGGTACTCCGGCTACGAGGGGTTCCGGATATTAGGTACTCCGGCTACGAGGGGTTCCGGATATTAGGTACTCCAGCTACGAGGGTTTCCGGATATTAGGTACTCCGGCTATGAGGGGTTCCGGATATTAGGTACTCCGGCTCCGAGGGTTTCCGGATATTAGGTACTCCGGCTATGAGGGGTTCCGGATATTAGGTACTCCGGCTACGAGGGTTTCCGGATATTAGGTACTCCGGCTACGAGGGTTTCCGGATATTAGGTACTCCGGCTACGAGGGTTTCCGGATATTAGGTACTCCGGCTATGAGGGGTTCCGGATATGAGGGATTCTACAGTATTTTGTTTTGGGTAGCGTTGAAAAATGACATGTTGATATCATTTTCTATGTTATTTACATGTATCACTGTTTGTTGTTGTTGTTGTTGTTGTTATTGGAAGTGTCCAATTAATGTAGTCCGCGTTATTTGGAACAGTAATTTTGTGATTTTGTAGAACTAGTCTACAACACTCGTCTATAGGGATAGAAAGCCGGAAACGCATTGGAATAGCAAAGATGCCTTCCAAAAACCAAGCAAAGAAATATGAAACAGGAAAACTTCGTTAGAAACAGAGAAAAGAATGCAGAACTGTTACGTGATATCGGTCCTTATATGTTACTGAATGTTGGACAATCTCTTCGCAGATGAAGTAACTTGATACAAGAGAAATATGGCTTTTGTAGCTGGCAGAAGAGAGGATAGGAGAGATAGGAAAATACAAACCTTACTAACAGCTAAAAAGGATAGGAAGCTGTGGAGAGCTAATATCGCCTACGTCCTGAAGGGGGGAGAACACATAGAAGAAGGAAATAAGTCTATGTAAGGATCATTTGTTGTCGTTGTTTTATTATTAGTATATTTCTTGGGATGTACTAGAGGTATATTTAAATATTCTAAACTCAATCTGTGCTCATAAACGTGCAAAAAAAAAAATCCTTTCTCGCCGACACCGTTACAACTACGTTATCCATGCTAAAAAAAAAATGAAACGAACGAAAAGCGTATTTTAAAGAAAAGTAATTGAAAAAGAAACCAAATGAAGGCTGAAACAAAACAAAATTAAGATAGCACGTATCAACAACGGGCTTCGCTCCCTCCGCGGGCTTCGCCCCCCTCCAATCTCTTTGTCCCAATATGAAATAAAAACAAGCAAAAAAAAAAAAAAAAAAAATATGTCTAAATATTTTCAGTCTGACGTCGTCTGGCCATTTCTAAACCAATTGTCGTCAATTTTCTGTTTGCAAAGTTTTTGTCGCGCGTGCAAATTGGTTATCAGAAGAGAATTCTTTGGAAAGCACTCAGAAGTAATTCTGACTGACGGAGAGCGTCACTAGTGGGACGATGTCGGAAATGGAGAAATCAAACTAGGCGATATAAGTGGGTGGGTTGCAGCATGTTTTGTATGCATAGGAGTTGGGGAGGAGTACATTGTTTCTAATTTCATTGGCTTGTTAGCTACTCAAAAACTGACAAGCTAAATTGGTGTAAATGGACATCTTTTTTTTTTTCTGTTTTTATTATTATTGTTCTCCTTAAACCGGACACTGTTTGATTTTGCTGGAAAATAGCGAAAAAATTTTCTCCTCATAACTCTTAAATTTTTGTTAATAACTTAAAACTTGCATTGTTCTCCCCTCCTCCGTCAGTTTGAGGATTGGATTTACAATTTCAATGTCCTACGCTCAATCGATGCTATCAGTAGCCGGGTCACTGCCATTAAAAGAGGTTCATCATCGAATTTTATAGAATGACAAGGAGCCCACATTAAGAAGTAAAAGAAATTTTAAAACGGATAGTATAATGGATAACGGCGCGGAAACTAATCTCAGAAAGCCAGGTTCAAACACCGGACTCATCTATTGCTTTCACATTCGCAGAAATACTCTTGGGTAAGGCATGGATCGGTTTCTTCTAGAGCTATAGATGAAAATGCAAGGTATACTGGACTCTCAAGCCTTGGCTGAAAACCGGTCAAAATGAAGGAATTTCTGAATTTAAAACCGTCGAGAAAGAATCGGGAAACCATTCCAACATCATTCCCAAGAATACATAGGAATTCACGGATAATAAAGGAAATTCCTTTTGACTTCTCCACGTGTTTAATTCAGATTTTTCTTTCTATTAGACTGGTTGACAGCAGTGGCGTGAGAGTTTGGTCTACTCTGCTATTTCATCCATAATTGAGAGGAGAAGAACCGGAATCATGCCTTTTCCAAGATTATTCGTGCAAAAGTGAACGCAACAGGATAGACCGGAATTTGAACTCGGCTTGACGACTCTACGTTCCACACCGATATCCGTTACGCTACCCGACGTATAAAATAAGCGTAAGACATTATTTCCCTGTTGGCATGTTATTAAGATTATTGGAACATTTCGAACAACTAAAGTAAAACAAACAAATAATAATTAATCTAAACTAGTTCGGATCTAAACTTTGGCTGAAATTAATATGACCTTTGGTATTCATTTACCGTACATGTGATTTTGATTGGTTCGTTTTTTACGGCTTATCAATCTTTGTAGGTTATTTAAAACCAGAAAATATTTTTAAATTGTAAGAATTTGGTGGTGGGGGTGATAAAGATTTAGTGATACAAATCTAACTTATTAACCCATAGCTGGGGGAGAAGAGGTGGATTCATGACTTTTCCAAAGGTATTAGCCCGTAAGTGGATATAATGAAACCAAGTGGAATTGAAACTCAGTTCTTCGATTAATAATTCAAAACTGTTATTCATTTACCGTTTCTACAATCTTACAGCACCTGATTATCCCAAAAGGCTACCTTCCTAATTACTGACCGGAGTGGACGTTGCTTAACTTCGGTTATCGTACGGGGAGCGGCGTTTCAATGTGATACGGTCGTAAGCCCTTACATGTGGATCAAGCTTGTAAAATACAGTGTAATAAAATTTAGAAGTGTATTTTTTTTTCGAATTAAAATCGGCATACGTCTTCATAACGATCATTTGTGCTTTTACGAGATTATGTTGACCGGCAATCATTTGGATTTCAAAAGGTCACAACACGATTTCAGTTTATGGTAACCTTTAAATTTAGATGCCTTAAGAAAGTATTGATTTCTGATGTGTGGTCTTGACAGTATTCTTGGCAGGTCTTCAAGTGTTAACATTGATCAATCATTTACACTAGCTAGCGGGGAAAACGTGATTTATCTGGAAAATATACACAGATAATCAAGAACAATTATTAGGAGCAAACAGCCTGCATCTGAATCGAAAATGAATTGAGCAACTACACAAATAGAAAAAGGGTCGTAAGACAAGGATGTGTCTTCTTGCCG
>CAHIKZ030000069.1:925000-967500 GCA_903632075.3 Acanthosepion pharaonis
TCTATGCTAATGAAAAAATTGATTTATTATCGGTTCGATAAGGGCAAATATTGAGCTGATCTTAAAAGTGACCTAAAACCTGCTGTTAACTAGAGCAAGGAATGGCTTGTTAATTATAACGCATCCGGGGGCAAAAATGCTTTCTATTAAGCATCTGAGAGACACCTTTCTGCCTTCCATCAGCATGGCCGATGCTAACCTCCGCAAGAGTGACTCGTTGCACCTTCTATGTTTAACGTTCCCTGCTGACATAAAGTGGAAAGATTCTATCGATACATTCTAGAATTTATCTTACATATTTATAAGACTACCATTTGGCCTGGTGGTCCTGCTATATTTGTAGAGGTTCTTGATGAAATTCAAATAAAAATCTGCAATATTATTGGTCCTGCCCTGGCATCCCGGGTTCAGTTACTTCCCTACCGTCGTAATCTATCTTCCCTGAACCTTTTCTATAACATCTTTCATGGTAATTTTTCTGGTGAACTTTCCCTTGTGATAAAAATTGTAAATATAGGAACTAGTTAGGACTTTCCTCTATGGTACAAATTGTATTTATAGCTGGGAGAGCCCATGTGTGCGTGGGTAAATTACCATAAAACTTAGTGACTTTAGTGTCTTGCTTACTAAGTGTTGTGATAAGAGCCAGTTACCATCCTTAGTGTCTAGAAGAAAAAAATGAAGATAATACTATTACAGTGACTTGTCTAGATGAATAGTGAATGCTACTAACACGACTATCACAACAGGAAGAAATGATTAAAAAAAGCATCTGCATCTTTCACAACCGGACGTTATTGAACGTTTCTAATAACAGCGTGTCGCCATGTTTGAATGTAAGACTAGCACCTTTAGTTTCCATGGCAACTGCATCAACAAACTGCATGGTTAGAAATCCGTTTCAACTGACAAATTTGCGTGAAAAAAAAATGCCGTCTATACAAGCAATTACACATTGGCGTAGTTTCTGTGAAACACTCACAGTTAAATGGAATTTCACTTTCCGAATATCGTCTATTGGCAGACTCTTTTGTTATTGACTCAATACCAGGTGAAATACACATTTATTGTTAAATTTCTAAATCTTGTCGTTTTATTCTTTGGCTATAAAGGAGTCGACATAATAATTTTCAAAAATACATTACCAACCACGATAATGGATTATGGTTGAATACTTTTTCTAAGTGTTTTCAAATTATTATATAAAATTCATGCATTTACACGATATTTTTATAAGCATCTTTCGATTTTGACTAGTAAATGTTTTGAGCAATAAGTTTTACTCGAGTGGCTTAGATGACATCAGCTCTGAACTTGGTATCTAGGCTGACGAAATAATTTACTTCTACCTCGATAGTAAGGCTTATCAGTCTGATAAGGTCAAAATGGCTGCCGTAGCTAACCGGGGCAAACGATAGCATGTTAATTTTAACGCCTCCAAGACTAAACTTTTCTTCATTAATCATCTGAGAGATCCCATGCTTCATTCTATCAGTATGGCTGATGCTATCCTTCAGAAAAGTGACTCGTTGCGCCTTATACGACTCACGTTCTCAGTTGATATCAAGTGGAAAGACTATATTGAATCCATTGCTAGGTGAGCTGAGAAGAAAGCCGGTTCACTGTGTCAGGCAAAACATTTTTTTCTCTCCAGAATCTATCTTACATATCTATAAGTCAACCATTCGTCCATACTTAGAATATTGCTGCTGCATATGATCTGGTGTCACTGATATTTACCTTGATCTCCATAATAAGATCCAAAGAAAAATCTGCAATGTTACTGATCCTGATCTGGGAGTTCATCGCCAGTCATTTTCCCACTACCATAAGATTGCCTCTCATGTCTTTTTTTTTTTTTTTTTTTTATAAATACTTTCATGGTAATTGTTCGGATGAGCTTTTCGCTATGGTACCTAGAGTTTTTTTTAATTTAAGCGCAGCACTAGACTGGCGTCGAGATCTCATAAATTTACATTTAAGATAGCTAGATGTAGCCGTAAATTCTATGCTAACAGTTTTTTCGCACTTCTCACTTGTGGAACATTCTTCCGGCTCCATGCTTTCTAATCAGCAAAAAATTTAAATGCAATGTCAATCGCTATTAACTGTCTTACTGATTTCCTCTTTCCGCTCTTCATTAATGTTCCCGTTCGAAATTTTTCTACACCCTGTAACCCTTCATGCCTTAGTGGCTTTATTGCATTTCATAGGGTGATAACAATTTTAAAAAAAATAGTTGCTTAAATGTTTTATGCTTTTTCTTTCTTTATGACAAACATTTTGCTGAGGATCAGAAACATGTTAAATTCTTGGGACGTATAAATTTCCTTTTTGTTTCCATTTTTTCTAAAACCACGTCGTTGCTCACATGTTCGGTCTATGGTATCCTCAGCATCCTTCTGTAGAAATTGCAACTGTCTGTTCCTGATGTTAAGAATAAGTTTCCTTTTTGTTTCCATTTTCTCTAAAACTTCGTCGTTGCTCATATGTTCGGTCCATGGTATCCTCAGCATCCTTCTGTATAAATTTCAACTGTCTCTTCCTGATGTTAAGTATAAGTTTCCTTTTTGTTTCCATTTTCTCTAAAACTTCGTCGTTGCTCATATGTTCGGTCCATGGTATCCTCAGCATCCTTCTGTAGAAATTTCAACTGTCTCTTCCTGATGTTAAGTATAAGTTTCCTTTTTGTTTCCATTTTCTCTAAAACCTCGTCATTACTCACATGTTCGGTCCATGGTATCCTCAGCATCCTTCTGTAGAAATTTCAATTGCCTCTTCCTGATGTTAAGTATAAGTTTCCTTTTTTGTTTCCATTTTCTCTAAAAACTTGTCGTTGCTCACATGTTCGGTCTATGGGATCCTTATGTAGAACCACATTTCTTCTGCTTTAAGTTCCTTCTTCGTCTTTGAGGAGATTATCCAGCATTCACTGCCATATAAGATGGCAGATATTACGTAACTGTTCTGTATTCTTGTATTTGTTTCTAACGAAATCTCTTAATACTCTGCTTAGGTTTTGGAGTGCATCTTTATCTATCCCAATGTCGCACTTTCCAACCCCCTTTAAAGACAGTTAAATAAATAGAAAGATATTTTTATAGCACTAATCTAGCAGAATGTATAAAATTCTTGAAGTTTTTTCTCAAATTTTAACCCTTAAACGACAGGAAATGTGTAAAAAAAAACGTAAAAATTAATTACTTCTTCTTCTTCTTCCTCCTCCTCCTCCTCCTCTTCTTCTTCTTCTTCTTCTTCTTCTTCTTCTTCTTCTATATAGCACAATTTCGAAAGCCCGGAACACCAGGTGATGCCTGAACTCACTAATTAATCTAGCAAGACAAGCTTGTTAACCATTACAACACGTCGAAGTATTCACCCCCTCATCATCATGTGTCTAGGGAATTTCAGCTGTCTTTTCTAGATCTTATAAGACTGTAATTAATGAACAGAACGGAATGGCTGAATGACAAACCTGGTTTGTTCTCAAAGACTTTTATACCACCAAGGCATACACTGACATATATATATATATATATATATATATATATATATATACATAAACAAATGTCTCATGCAGAGAACAATATATCGCATATATCTACACCTCAAGTAGAGGGTAAAGAGAAACAAAAAGAAAATGTCATATATGTAATATGAAGATTCTTCTGTGTTTCTGGAGAAGCTATGTTTAGGGCTCCACATTCAAACAGGCCAGATTCACCTACTGTGTTCTAGTTGAGGACATATTCCACAAACGAAATGGCAACATGGACGTGTAATCTGCTGGGGAAGCAGATTTAGTCTCAAGCAGTGACCCCTTGACTCAGGCTAAAAAAAAACAACTGTTCGGTTTGACTACTGTAAACAAAACTGAATGACTGTCCACTTTCATCACAGTATGAGGTGTCATCACTAAGTGGCCGTCACGTGAGCCATGCAGCATCTTCTAAAAAGGGAGATAATCGCCTTCTGTACTGTTGCCATTTTATTTAAGACTTCCTTGTTGCTTACTTGGTCTATCTTTGGAATTCTCAATATCCTTCTGTGGAACCACTTTTCTGCTGCTTCTAGATTTTTCGTCATCCATGCAGAAATTTTCCAATATTTGCTGCCACAGAACTATAAATAAGATTCTTTAACTCATTTTTTTATTATAAAATAAAGAAAAAAGGGAATAAAATATTATATTTCTGATATTAGACTTGCTGATATAACATTGTTTTTGGCATGTTCTTCTAGTTTTGTTTGCAGGTAAATACTTCAGGAAATGATATAACCTCAGGAATCCAAGAGTTATCAATTAGTCATTTTGATTCGAGTCATGAATGAATGACACACATATTGATGGTAAAAAAAGAAGCCTGCCAACTTGACTTCAGTCACTTTCTCACTGACGTGATATGGCTTCCCTCTGTCTTTTCTATAAATATTTTCATGGCAGTTGTTTTCATGAGCACTTTTCCTTGATATCACAACAGCGTGAATTTAAGAATACTACTAGATTGGAAACTAGGTCTCATTGTTTTATGTTGAAATAGCTATATTAACCATACGTTTTATTCTAATAATTTCTTTTTTCACACTCCTCACCTGTGGAACTCTCTTTTGGTTTCTTGGTTCCCTGCCATCTACGATCCACAAAAATTTAAATGTAATGTCAATCACCATATTTTTGTCTTCCTGAAACCTATTCTTTTATTCTCCATTTCTTCACTAAAGTCTTCTCATTTTCTTTCACTCCCAGTAGCCCCCTGTATCTTAGTGGCGTTATTGATCTCCTTCATGTGAAATGATAAAAAATATATATTTCGATCATATTACCTGCACTCCAATCTAACCATCTTTGCACAACTTCACATGAATGAGTTTTGAATTCAGAGATTCCTTCTTCTAGGCTGGTTGCCAAACCATAACTATAAAACCCGTTCTACCTCATTATTTAATAAAATAGCTGTGTGGGAGCAAAGATAGATTCATTGCTTTTCTTCATGTAGGCTAGATTCAAAAATTGTTTTGGCATCTTAGTTGCATTATCACCTTGCACGGGAAGCAATGCATAAAAAAAAATCAATTGATGATATCTGATGATCTTCCAGTGAAATATTAATTAATGACGCTTGTCATTTAAGGATTAAGCCACACTTAGGTCAGTGTTGTAGTTACATATGATTTAATTAATTTTGTGAGTCGCTTCTTATGACAGAACTTCTTAGAAAAAATCCGTGTAATTTCAAATTAGCTAATCATCTAATAACATATGAATTCTGATAAACATTTCAATCATTTTTTCAAAGTGCCTGTATTTTCAATGTGATTTTTATATGATATATATATATATATATATATATACATACATATATATATATATATATATATATATATATATATATATATATATATATATATATATACATTTATAAATATATATATAAATATTTTATAGAATAAAATGTTACATAAAATAAAAATATAAAATATAAAATATATATATATATATGAAATGACAATTGGAAAAAAATCTCAGAGTTTACTGACGCGTTTTGTCTTCTGACTTTTTCAAGGCAAAAATGAAATCGAAATGTTTTTGTTGTTATAGTTACATTAAAAAATCCAAATTTACAAAGATAGACGCTTCTGTCTAAGCATTTTTCTGGTTAATGTAAATTACCTTTATAGTAAGGGATTTTTTTTTTTCATGTTGACAATATAGTTAAATTCCAAGATCAATTTTGTGGACAATTGTCATTTTATACTAATCTATCTTGTCCACAGAATTGATCTGGGAATTTAACTATATATATATATATATATATATATATATATATATATATATATTCTTAACTCTCCCGTTGAATTCAATGTATGAGGGTCAAGCAGATCAGTTCCTAGGAACCAAGACCCCAACACCAGCACATGAGATTTGATTATAGAGGTGAAGGTTTCGTGCAGGACCATCCACACTTTTTGAAGGGCCGAATACAGAGACCTGGTGCACTACGTGCCACAAGGTCTCCAAATGACCCTCTGCAGGTTTTGAATTCAGAGTTGTCTTTCTCCTAGACCAGTTGCCATCCAAGGCTATAGAACCCAGTCTGTCCTGCTATTTACCCATAGCTGGAGTGAGAAGAAGAGGATTCATACTGTTCTCAAAGGGTATTAGTACGTAAGGGAATGTAATGGATTCGACTAGAATTTGAACTCGGCTCTCTGATTCCTCAGTCCAAGCTGCTGTCCATTACTCTACCGTGCCTCCATATATATATATATATATATATATATATATATATATATATATATATATATATATATATATATATTAATATAAATAAAAATATAAAATATAACAATATAAAAATATAAAAAGTTTCATGAACAAATGTATATCATTTTACTGAACATGATACAAAAGTATAAAACAAATTAATATTGTTATGAAAGAAATATCTTAAATGTCAAAATTAGCATCTTTAACACAACTGTCACAATGAAGATATTTAAATATTGAGAAAATGTTTTAACAGAGGATGTGATGCCAAAATATATAGGCACATTGCAATAGAGAAAGATGCCTTCCAAAAGTTAAGCAAAGTATTAAGAAACAGGAAAATCTCATGCTAAACTGCGATATATCATTCCTCCTATATGGAAGTGAATGTTGGACAATTCAAGAAGAGACTTGACAAAAGAGAAATGTGGTTCTACAGAAGGATGCTGAGAATATCATTGATGCATTAGAAATACCTGTCATCACTGGGAGTGCACAGGTGACAGCACTGCGGAGAACAGCTCATGTGCTGAGGAAAGTGTTGTATCTCTAAGATGCAAGTAGGTGCAGAGATATGATCATCATCACTTAGTTGAAACATCTCACAGTCATATAATAATAATAGTTATTATTATTCATTATTATTGTTGAAAGGGTAACTGAATGAGGAATACCCAAAACGGAGGTTGGAAATGAAATGATAATCTTTATAACATCAACAAAATATAACACTCGCCAGCGGTGAGAAGTAGGTAAACCACTGCTAGTAGTGGACTAATTAGACAGCATATTACCCCCACTTACAATAGTGTTCAATGTATTTATGGGAATTGGGATATAGGCATTAGTGTTCATAGGTACGGTATATGATACTATCTATCTCTCACAGATGCGACATCGCTTCTCTCTGTCTTTTCTACAAATACATCCATTGCTCTGATGAGCTGCTTTCACTGGTTCCCAGACTCCAAGCGCCCTACGAGGCTGGCATCCTGCTCCCACCCTTACACAGTAGAAACTTTCAAATGTAGCCGTCTCTTCTACTCCAATAGCTTCATACCTCGCACCTCTCGCCAGTGGAACACCCTCCCCAATTGCTGTTTCCCTGAAAGCTATAATCTCCAACTATTCAAATGTAATGTCAATCGACATCTCCAGCTACCTTGATCTACCGACTATCCTTCTCCTCATCCTTTCTTCTATCACTCCTATCTGCTCTCGCTCCAAATCTTCCGCAACCCCCTGCATCCTAGTGGCTTCACGCCTTGCTTGGGGCGTAATGCTTAAAAAAAAAAAAAAAAAAATCTATCTATCTATCTATCTATCTATCTATCTATCTATTGTAACCAAGAAAGTGTTACTAAATGAAGAATAACCAAAATGGAGGTTGGAAATGAAATGGTAATCTTTATAACATCAACCAAATACAATACTCGACAGTGGCATGAAGTAGGTAAACCACGGCTAATGGTGGACTATTTAGACAGCATATTACCCCCCACTTACAATATTGTCCAACATATTTGTAAGAATTGGGACATACCCATTAGTGTTCATAGGTAGAGTATATAACACTATCTATCTATCTAATCTATCTATCTATCTATCTATCTATCTATCTATCTATCTGTTGTAGCCTAGAAAGGGTTACTGAATGAGGAATAACCAAAATGGAGGTTGGAAAGTACAGCCTACACTTTACAAAGGGCTTTATTTTTTATTTTTTTATTTTTTTGTCAGTGGAAAGTGTCATGATACCATTTCTAACCTTAGGTCCCTGGGTGGGACCCGGAAAGAAATGTGTAAATGCCAGAAATCAAAGGAAATAATAATAATAATAATAATAATAATAATAATAATAATAATAATAATAAAACAGTGGCCAATATCTGCACTGGAAAATCTGCAACTTCTACGGGAAGAAAACTGAAAGAAACTGGTATGAACACCACCCAGACCCGGCTACGGAGATAGGACCTGTTACAATTCTATGGGACTACACAATACACACTGACAGAACAATCAAAGCCAACTGCCCAGATATTGTTATTAAAGACCACAAATAAAAACGATGCCTCCTTATTGATATGGAAGTCCCTACTGACTGCAATGTATCTTTGAAGATCTTCAAAAAACTGTCAAAATACAAAGACCTTGAAATAGAAATCTCGAAAATGTGGCATATGGTAACATCAACAATCCCTGTTGTAGTTGGAGCCCTAGGACTGGTTGGAAAAGATTGCAGTAGACTAATTGAAGGGATTCCTGGAAGTCCATGCCTCAAGGAGATACAAAAAATTGTTCTGACAAGTACAGCCCACACATTATGAAGGTCTTTATCTATGTAATTTAAATTTTTTTTTTTTTTTTTTTGTCAGTGGAAAGTGTCATGACGCCATTTCTAACCTTAGGTTCCTGGGCGGGACCCGAAAAGAAATGTGTAAACGCCAGAAATCAAAGAAAATAATAATAATCTCACAAGGCATCCTATTCTCTATGCAAAATCAAACAGTGAACCATTGTACCTGCCAAGAAGAGAAGGTGATTGGGGGTTCATTCTGCTATAGTTAACAGTTAAAATTGCTACCATGATCTTTAATAGTATAAATATTATTATTCATTTGCTTGTAGGAAGACTGGTTCTGAAACATGAGATTACTTCACTAATTTTCACTGAATTTCATAGCAATTTAAATATAACCATTACTAGGTCAGCTGCTAGGAAAGTTGGTTCACTGTGTCCTGCAAGACATTTTTTCTCTCCAGAGTCTATCATACATAATTATTTACCATCCACCCATGTTTAGAATATTGCTGCCATATACGGTCTGGTGCCTGTTGAGTTCCTTGATAAAATTCAAAGAATCAACAATATTATTGGTCATGATATGGCAGCTCAGCTTCAGTCACTTTCCTACCACTGCAAGGTTGCCTCCCTGTGTCTTTTCTAGAAATACTTTCATGGTAATTATTCGGATGAACTCTTCGCTATGGTATTTTTTTAATTTAAGCACAGTACTCGGCTGGTATCGAGATCTCATCAAATTATATTTGAGCTAGCTAGATGTAGCCATAACTTATATGCAAATGGTTTCTTTTATTGCACTTCTCACATGTGGAAGTCCCTTCTGGCACCATGCTTTCCAGCCAACTTTCATCTGCAAAAATTTAAATGCATTGTGAATCACTATCTATTCTCCTCCTGATTACTCTTTCTTCTTCCAGCTCATTATTAATGTTTCTGTTCTTAATTCTTCCACACCCTGTAACTCTTTGTGCCTTAGTGGCTTTATTGCCTTGAATGAGGTGATATGGATTTAAAAAAAAATCCTGTAGAGAGCTATGCTTTCCTATGTTTTTTTAAAAAAGCATAAACATTTTTTCTTTCTCGTGTGCAGAACGATGTCTCTGGAGATTGTATGCATTTCCAAGGAACGACCATTTAAATATATCTAATCAATAAATGTAATTGATGAACTTTTCCTTATTTATTAATCAGTCATGAGGAAAGGTACAACCATTTGGATTTTGTTATTGTTATTTTTTCAATATTCTTTGTATCTCCATTAGTCGAATTTTGAATTTTCATAATTTCTCAACAATTTCCAGGGATTTGTTTGTAATGAGTCAGAGTGTATCAATGATACCAGACAATATTGTTATATTTTGTGCTTTTTTCCTTCTTTGTAATGTTGTGGGAGTCTCTCTTTAATTAGACTATCTTCATATTGGAATTTATTCTAAGAGTAAACATTTCACATCATGTTTGGTCCCCGACAGTTGTATTTAGCCATTGTTAAATCATGTGACAAGTAATTTTGTATGACATTAACACAGTGTTTATATACACACACACACACACACACATACATACATATATATATATATATATATATATATATATATATATATATATATATATATATATATATATATATATATATATATATATATTGTGAAGATATCTCTGATTTTATCTCCTTCTCTGAACAAAGCTAATTTGTTTTTCACGTAGAATTTCAGTCGTCTTTCCTTGTGCTTGCATGAAATGGCAGAGGGAAAGTAGTGGAGAAAGAAATGTTACATAAATAACAATAGAAGGAGGAGGAGGAAAAGAGAGAGTCCGCAGAAATGAGAAAATAATGTTGACTGTTGTAGACGTCTTGGAAAGGAAAAGTGAGCAATCAACAACAACAACAGAAATTGTCGAAATTTAGTGGCTAGCAGCTGAAACATCTGCTTATATATATATATATATATATATATATATATCAGTAGATATAAACAAATTATTTGCAAAAACAAGTCAATTTTAGTTGTAATCCATAAAAAAAACTTACCTGACATGCACAAATAATAACCTTCCCTCGCCACATATATTTATGTATTTACAGCAATATGTCTGTAGTTTAATTATGAAAAATGCACTAATTTTACAAAACAAATATTTATTTTTCGACGCCTTCTATGCCAATGTACTTAATTCAAATGTTCTCTAATTGACATCCAAACACTCTCAAACTATCTTGTTGGATATCCTTTTTCTTTAATTTCTTTCTTGCAGAACAGCAGACGAACTGTCAAATCCTTCTATCAGCCTGTTTTTTAATCATTTCACCACAAGTTAGGCAATAAAGCCACTAAGATGCAAGGAGTTACTGAGTGTTAGAGAATATGAGGAAAAATATTATTAAGAAGATTTTTTAGAAAAAAGAGAAAAAGGCCAAAATAATTATCACTATGCATCATGTGATGCAAAATGAGCAGAACTTTGATGAGACTAAAGAATAATGCAAGCCCCAAGATTCCCAACTGCCCTGATAATTTGTGACTACTGGAGAGACCATTCTCTCTAAGAACTACCAAAGAGTCCGGGCTCCTTACTACCAGTTGGAAACAGAAAACTGCCAACCCAGTACCTTCATAATGGAGAGTCATAGCCACTGATCAGTCATATCACAAAACAAAAGTTAAAATAGTTAAGTCATTATGACTATAGAAAAAAGAAGCCAATAACCAGTAAACTATTTCTTAGAAAGAAAACATGGCATAAACCTCTAATCCTGTTCAATAAACATGGAAGGAGAATGGGCCAGGCAATAGATGAGCTTATCTATTCTTATTAACCTGTTCACAGCACAGGAGACTGATTGATTTTAGAAAGACACCATCTCTACTAAAGAAGGCTCAAGACCCCTTTTAAGGCAAGGGAGAATTACTGAATTATTGATATCACATTGAAGGATAACACTGGAGATAGAGTCAAAGGAATATTAATAGATTAGATCACTTCATCATGTTCAAATTGAGAATTTAAGGTTTGAATATTCATACATACAAACAATACGCATGCATACAATTTACAAGTGACAATAGAGTAGAAAGTTGATAACAAAATAAACTACTGATTCTTCCTACTGTCATAATTTTGGTTTAACTGATGAATATTAGAATTCAGTCAATAAATATGAAAACAATATGGATGTACATAATAAATACTATATGATTATTGGTACAAGTATATACATATATATATATTTTTTTTAAGACATTTTTATGTTTATACATTCTTTTTATACATACAAATATTTAAGTAAATGCTTTGTTTATAATAAACAGTATTAACAACATTTACCAGCCTGAATGTCCAAGAAATTGTCATAGAAAATATGCATCCTCTGACAGGAATCAAACCTGTATCCTATATATAACCGTCATATAGCCTGACGTGCTTTTACTGATTTCACCACAGAGGAGCATTCCAGTTAGCAAGGTTGATTTTACTGTTTTTAAACTACAATTCTTCATGAATTTTTCATGTACATTCATATCTGCTTGATGTGTATCCAAATGAAAACAAATGACGTCACACATTATGAAATGGACAAAGTCAGACAATTATTTTTAAGACATTTTTATGTTTATACATTCTTTTTATAGATAAATCATGGAAAATTGTAGTTAAAAAACAGTAAAATCAACCTTGCTAACTGAAACACTCCTCTGTGGCGAAATCAGTAAAAGCACCTCAGGCTATATGACTGTTCCGTATAGGATACAAGTTTGATTCCTGTCGGAGGCCACATATTTTCTAAGAAAATTTCTCGGATATTTCAGGCCAGTAAATATTGTTAATACTGTTTATTATAAACAGAGCATTTACTTAAATATTTGTATCTATAAAAAAGAATGTATAAACATAAAAAAATGTCTTAAAATAATTGTCGGACTTTGTCCATTTCATAATATATATATATATATATATATATACACACACACCACTTTTTGGCAAAGTTTAAGAGTCACTCAAAGTAAAGGGTTATAGAGTAAAAGGCACAGATTTTAGGGATGTGTTGGGGAAGATAATGGTTGATCCTAAACTTGAACAGATTAAGATTGTATTGATCAGGGGAGTATCCTGTACTGGTGATAGAAGGAAAACTGAAATATCTCTTAGACAAGGAGCTAAAGGAAAGCAAGAAGAAAGGAATAACTATCAACTATTAGAAGACAGGATTCATGACTATGAGACAAAAAAAGACAACTGAAAATAGAAACTATACATTGGGAACATGAAAATCAGGGAAGTACAGAAATCAAATGCATTAAACTATAAAATAAAAATTATATTAAATATTAAAATATATCAAAGTAATGTTCTAACAGAATTTCAAAGGACTATGGAATAATGAAAGATGTCTTCCAGAACTTAAACAAAGTATTAAGAAACAGTATAACCTGTGAGTGTCAAATTTTTCAAACCTTCTTTTTTCATTATGTGTCCTAGAAATTTCAACTATTTGTTTCTGATGCTGGACAATATCTTCACAGATAGAAAATAGAATGGAATCAAGAGATATATAGTTCTGTTGATAAGTGCTGTGAATATGTGAGCATTGAGGAAGTTTTAAGGAAAATAAGAACTAAAAGTAATTGTATACTTACAAGCTGAATAAGGCAGTTCAAATTTCTGAGTTATGTAAAGAGGAAAGTGGGCATGGTGAATCAAATACTCACAAGACTTAAAGAAAGCAAGTGTTGTAGAGGGAAACAGCAAGTAACTTGAGTTATATGGCTGGATGGCGGAACATGAAAAAAGAGGTATGGTGCAAAGTAAAAAAACTTACTGAGAGAGAGAAAATATAAGAAGCTGTGGAGAGCAATAATCACTCATATCCTGAAGGAGAATGAAACATGAAATAAGATGTCATAGAGTGAATATTTTTTTCTTTATTTATAATGGTTGGTCACCAATTTGTATCTGATACAGAGAAACTTTGCTTAACTTTCATAATGAAATTGCAGTTCCTGTTTTATTGAGTAAGCATAATTACAGAAAACAATATGGAAGGGTTCATGACTGATTTTTTTTTCCCTTGATGTAATCTTCTAGCAATCATTAATTTCCTACTTTTAATTAATATGTTAATTAATATTGGCAGATATTAATTGTTAGAAATCAAATACACCTAGAGGGGTTATTAGCAATCTGATTAAAAAGTAAATAAAGTCATTAAATTTGATTAAAGTAATTCATTTCTAAACATCATCACTGTGTCACTCCTCGAGGAAGAGGATGATTCAAGGAGAAGGGTGTTTCTCCTGATGTATCCCTTATTGAAAAAGATTCAGTGTAACTGAAATCTCCTTTTTTTTTATTATTTATTACGGTGCAAATATAACAACCTATGTCCTAAGAATGCATAACCTCCCTATTTACACTTAGCTGGCTCAACTGTAAATTGATAAGATCTAGACGCTAATCTAGTGCTGCACTTAATGCATGGTAGAGAGCAAGGATTAGGAGAGATAACAAAAAGACAAAATCTCTTAAGATCTATAAAGGGAAGGAAATTGTCGGTAAATAGATAGCTGAATCAGTTTTAGGATAGACAACAAAAAGAAAAATTTTGTTAAGAGCTACAAAGTATAGGAAG
Source organism: Acanthosepion pharaonis (assembly GCA_903632075.3). Classification (NCBI taxonomy): domain Eukaryota; kingdom Metazoa; phylum Mollusca; class Cephalopoda; order Sepiida; family Sepiidae; genus Acanthosepion; species Acanthosepion pharaonis. The sequence goes on from CAHIKZ030000069.1 coordinate 939,206, forward strand.
TTGTGGAGAGCCATGATCGCCTATGTTCATAAGAGACATGACACATAAGAGAAGAAAAAGAACGAGCTTGAGTAAATGCATAGCCAATCAAGGTTAAGAGTGATAACAAAAAGACAAAATTTATGAAAAGCTATAAAATAGAGAAAGTTGTGGAGAGCCATGATTGTTAACATCCTGAAGATACATAGCACATAAAAGGAGAAGAATGAGCTTGAGTAGATTTTCAAACAAGGTTTAGGAGAGATAAAAAAAAAAGACAAATTTGTTAAGAGCTACAAAGGAAAGGAAATGGTGGAGAGCCGTTATCGTCCACATTCTGAATGAACTCGAGTAAATAGATGGCCAAAAGAGAGGACAAAAAACAACATTTATTAAAAGAGAGGAAAATTGTCGAGAGCCATGATTGCCAATGTTCTGAGTAGACAAGGTACAGTAGATAGCAATTGATATTGCATTTAATTTTTTGCAAATTAAGGTTGGCTGGAAGGCCAGGAGAGAGTTCCACAAGTGAGAAGTGTGAGAAAAGAAACTGTTAGCATAGATTTTTACAGTTACATCTATCCAGCTCAACTGGATTTAGATGCCAATCTACTGCTGCACTTAAATTCATAATATCTAGGTACCATAGCAAAGATCTTATCCGAACAATTACCATGGGAATATCTATAGTAAAGACACAGAGAGACAGCCTTATGATGGTGGGAAAAGACTGAAGCTGAGATGCTAGGTCAGGATCAATAATATTGCACATTCTTCTTTGGATGTTATCAAGTAGCTCAAGATAAATAGCAGAGGTACTGGGCCATGTGTGACAGCAATATTCTAAGCATGGACAAATGGTTGATAGATTCTGAAGATAAAAACAGTTTTGTATGACACAGTGAACCAACTTCCCTAGCAGCTGACCTAGCAATGGATTCAATATTAACTTTTGACTTCATATTTCATTAATTTTTTAGAGAATTGTATTTCTTTGACTGCATCATTTTGACCTTTGTGGTCAGATAGAGGAAAACAAAGGAAGTCATTTTTCATTAGCTAAAACTAGTGTAGGAATGTTGGATATTGAAAGGGATTTCAGAGAGTTAAGTTTTCCATGTCATACAATGTGTTTTTTTTTGTGTCTTGGAACTTGCTTCCAAGTGGGAGTGAGAGAGCGACCCCAAGGGCTACTTAGAAATGTACATGTTGAATAAAATAATAGTTAAGTTAAAATTACTTTATTGATGTCTCTCTTTTATCTCTGAACAAAACAACTGGTGATCAGCAGCTGAGAAGAAAGAAGAAAGCAACATTATTATTATGGAACTGACCCTGTCACCAAGACCAACCCCAAAAGAGGGCACAATAAAATACCATTATCTGAATATGCAGATGAAACAGCATGATATGTTATTTCAAATTCATCATATGCATATATGTATGACATTTGAGAGAAAAATGTTATTATTCTTTGTCACTGAATGCCAAAGCAAAATATTTCTAACTGAAACATTATTTAAATTGTAAAATTTATTATTTTCTCTTTTCTGGTACATGAATAAAAAATGAGAATGAAAAAGTAGAGATAATTAGAGAAAAATAAAGAAAGGCAAGAAGGAAGGACTAACTAAAGTATCCTAGTGAGTCATAAAATAACATGACGAATTTATGGTTAGTTTATATATAATAATATGACTATTCATAAATGTTTTAATTTATTAGAAAAACAATCAAACAACTAAACATTAATTTGCCTCTACACATGGATACTATTCTCAGTATATATAGACTGTACAGCAATCTATGTTATGTCTGTGGGAAGAAAGGTGAACACTTGGTTTTACGTCAGAAAAGAATTTGTGTTCTTTGTGTTATTTGTCGAAAAAGAAAATCAGAATCAAGATAGGGACAAATTTAGTAGGTCATGAAATATTGTGATGTTTAGGATTTCCTACCAGTCTTGACCAATCACAACCTTTCTAGTACAATAAAAAAGTTCTATTTTAAATGAGAGGATTGTCTTGGCCCATCATGGGTGAAGAGGTTGTTGTATGTTGGTTTATTGTTTGTTTAGTAGTATATCAACTCCTTATGGATCATTTAATGCTGACATTTAATTTTCTTGGGAACATTAGTAATTTCTTTTACAAAAGTGTATTGCTGGTAATATTTTATTCATAAAATATATTGCTGCTAATTCTTTTCTATAAAAATATAATTTTTTTTTTTCAAAAATATATAGTTGGCAATTTTTTTTTTTTTTTACAAAAATGTATTGCTGGTAATATTTTCTTTTTTATAATAATGTATTCCTGGTAATATTTTTTTTCTTTTTTTTTACAAAAAAAATATTACAATATTTTTTGCAAAATAAATATTACAATATTTTTTTTGCAAAATATATTTGCTGCTGATTTTTTTTTTATTCTTATTTTTTACAAAAATGCATTGCTGGTAATTTATTTTACTATGAAAATGTATTGCTAGTGTTTTTACTATAAAAATGTATTTCTATACTTTCATTTCTATACCCTAGATTGGGGGTTAACTATTTGCCCATACTTTGGACCATAAAAGGTGCTACTACCCTGGCTCAGGGCGGACTAAGGGAACAACAGCAATTAAGAGGTGGATACACAATCCTCAAAATCTCCATTCTCCTGATCAGAGGCCTTGCTGCTAGATGTAGTTTATTGTCATACCCAGGACTATTTTGCATTGTAAGTTGTGATGGGATTTTTTACTATTTTGATTTATGCCCTTCTTATTTTCTGACATTGCATTTGCAAGATTGATTTTGACCTTTGGAATTATGACCTTGGAATTATGACCTTTGTTCTTATGACTTTTTGGATCTGAACCTCCCCTATTGTTATTTACTTCATTTTCAAATTCAACATTTGCATGTACAGTGACACGCATAAGTATTGGATCCATGTTATTTTCTGTTATAATTCTAGTTTATGGTCGCCATTTTGCCTGATATTTGCTAAGTAATATCTCGTAAAGTTGTTGTTTTAGTTGTATGTGGAAGGAAAATTAAAAACTCATGGTTGAATCCATTTTTTTTTATCAAAGTTCAAAATTACCCTATGCAAAAGTATTGGATACATGATACCAAATATCAGGCAAAATGGCGAACATAAACTAGAGTTATAACAGAAAATAACATGTATCCAATACTTATGCGTGTCACTGTATCTGTGACATTTTTGAGAGAAAATTAGCAGGATAAATTTATTAAGAAAATTGGTTTAATATGGTATCTATTTTTCTTCTCCAATGTACTGTGTCCCTTCAGGACATAGCTAATCATGGCTCTTCACAATTTCCTGTCCTTTGTGGCTGGTAGTAAATTTTGTCTTTTTGCTATCTCTCCTAAACCCTGTTCTGCCAACCATTTACATAGGTAGGTTATTCACTGCTTCCTTCTGTCCCTCTTGTCTTCAATATGTCCTGTGAGTGTCTAATTTTCCAAGCCCTCTTTCCCAGTTATGTGCCCTAGAAATCTCAAATGGCTCATTTTAAATTTAAACATGAGTGTCGTTTTTGTTTCCATTTTCTCTAAAACTTCAAGTTTCTTCTTCATCTGTGAAGAGATTGTCCAGAGATTGACTGGTATGTTGGACAACCAGTATTACATAAGTGTTTAGTACTGATTTCCTTGTTTCTAGTGAGATTTTCTTATTTTTTAATGTTTAGGCAACTTTCACTATCCAAATCTGCTTTCGAATTTGAGTGTAGAATTCTCTGTCCTCTGTTAAACACATTCAAAATAACAATAATACATATGTACTGAAATTTATCAGAAAAAAATTTTAAGGATTTAAACTTTGCAATAGATATTATAAAAAAAAATTCTATAATATCTATCATGTCAATCTATGCTGCTAAATTATATATAATTGTTGTGAGGGAGAATATTTCCCTACAAGTTTGGACTTGGCCATCGTACACTCCTACATAAAGAGGAGTACCAGTAAAAGTGGTAGCTTTTTCTGAAAACAGTCATTCAAAGCTAAACATTCTTTTCCCTAGTCTCTTTTCTCCATTATGTTTCCCTATACCAAAAGGTAATAAACTTATTTTTAAACCAATTCCATTTTTCTACTTTTTTCTAATTTTGATATCTCACTATTTACATTATTCAAACTATTGTCCTCATCTTTGTCACCATATTTATTACAGTGTTTCAGCCATTGTACACTCCAGCCTTCTTTAGGTGGTTGGAATGTCGAACTGAACCCCTTATTTCACTCATTGGAGTAGACTGTTCTAGTTCCACATGACATGTTTTAATATCAGTTATCTCCTGTTAATTCCCCTCTTCAAGTTCTCTACTGCCTTAACTGGGTATTGAACTCACACTCTTTGGGTTCTGCCACTGGATCTAACTAACACCTTTATCCACTGTGCCATGTCTAAATAGTGTAAATAATACCACATTTTAGAAATATAGACAGTTTGATATCTCAGTTAGAATAACAATAATAGATATTATAAAAAAAATTTCTATAATATCTGTCATGTAAATCTATGCTGCTAAATTATATATATCATAATTAAATAATTTAGCAAGTCTAGAAGAAACCTCAACAGAATGCAGAAAGCACTGGATGGGCCATTTCATCCTATATTTGGGACTCATCAGCAGTGCTTATCCACTATCGAGAATTAAACCTAGACTGTTACAATACAACACAATCATCATACGAAATGTACCAATGAGCCTTGGTGACAAAGAGGTAACAAATTAGACTTGATATAGCGCTGCTCTTCACAAATTCCGTGTAACTCATCTAATGCTCTGGATGGAGCAGTTTGGGGATAGAAGTCATGGCTTGTGGGTGCACATTCCTATGGGTAAGTTATCAGATTAGTTATAATGAGTTGTAAATCTTGACAAAAAATGTTAGTGATAACTTCAACAATACTAAATGCTGTTAGGATTTCAACACATGTCAGTATGTTGCAAAAAATTCCAGTTCTTTAAATTGCTAAAATTTTGTTTCTCCTTTGACAAATATCAAACAAAATGTTTCTAGTTGTTTTCCTTGTTATTTTATAGTTGTAATTTTAAAAGATGTTTACAGATGTATTTAGGTAGCTAGTGCTTGCAATCTGATACTAAAGAAGCTGTAAATCAATTTGAAATGAAAGACGTTTAAGAACGATGACAGCCCACAAATTATACCAAAGAAAAAGTGACCAAAATTGAAAATGTTGCCCATTATTTTAAATAAAAATCATTAATCTTTGAAATATTTTCTTTACGTTGACAATTTCTGGTCACAAAAGTCAAAAATATTTAAAAATTTTGTTGGAGTTTTAGATTATTTATGAGAATTTAAATAGCTTTATGTTCATAGATTTATTGCCACAGTTTTTCTTTAATCATCTGCTTTCAATTGAGCTCATAACTGAAGCTATTGTAATATCAATAAATATATTTAAGTAGTTTGCCTTAAATGTAGAAAAAGTTTACAATTGATTTATAGAATCAATATTTATCTAAGAATGAAAGAATAACAAATTATGGCTTGCTTTTTTAAATGGAAGAGTCTATTTTACTAGTCCTGGTAAAGTAAGCAAACATGCGTTTAAACTTATTTTACTAGTTGCTGTAAAATAGAACCTCAGGATATTTTGTCAGTAATTATTTTTATTATTATGAAGGCAGCTAATTCTAAAAATGAAAACATACAGATTTAACACAGAAGTTTATTTGCACTATCAATTGTTAAAAGACAATTTAAAATCTTTTCTACTATCAATTGTTAAAACACAAGTTGAATTCGTTTATTCATCATTAATTATAAAATAAATATAGATGTCTCTGAATATTTTAAGCACTTCAGGCATAACAGTGTCTGCAAATCTGAAACTTGCCCTTGGGTATGGTTCTCTTGTCAATACACTTCAGAAGCATCCACTGAAGACAACAGTCACAGCCCACAGAATCTATGTTGTTAAAGTCCTGTCTACACATCTCACAAAACCACTGCACGGACGATCTTAAATAGAATATATTCTTAATTCTAAAACACTATTTACATTTACCAGAAGAACAGTCTTGATATCTATTTTACCAGGACCAGAAAATATCATTGTTGTCTATTTTACCTGGATCAGTAAAATGGCTGATTTGTTTCTAAATACAGACAATAAGACCAATTCTTAAGTTTGAATTCAAATTGATATATAAGTCAGAATTGCTACATACAGTTCCTATTCAGTACTGTTTATTTAAGATATTTTAGTTTTCATTGGAGCAGGGCCGTTTCTGTAGTCCCTATGTATATTTTTAAATTGTTTTAATCACTGACCAACTGTAGTTTAACAATTTACTAAGTTCCAGTGGTTATCTGTCTATATTTCTGAGATGAGGTATTATGTACATTATTTACATTATTAGTGTGAGTTCAGTACCTGGTTAAGGCAGTGGAGAACTTTCAGAGGGAAATTAACAGGAGATAAACTGATAACTGACATCCATTAAATATGGAACATGGAACTAGAACAGTCTACCCCAGTGAACGAAATAAAGGGTTCAGTTCGACAATCCAACCACCTGAAGAGGACCGGAGCATACAACGGCCGAAACATTGTAATAAATATGGCAACAAAGATGAGGACAATAGTTTGAATAATGTAAATAATGTTCCAGTGGTTATTTGTTTTTCTTTTCTTTAATCATTTCACCCCATCCAAAATAATAAAGTCACTAAGATGCAAGGTTTTACCGAGTGTGAAAGAATATGAAAAAAAGAAAAAGATTATTAAGGAGAGAAAACAAGAAAAGAACAGTAATTAATAAGACAGTAGATAATGATTGACATTTACATCATTGATGTTCAGAAGTTTGGTGATGTTTGGTGATGCCTGGGGGTCAACTCCTTGATAATATACCCTAAGACTTAAGTAATGCGAGGCATAGGGCCTAGTACTGAGAATTGTGGGAAAGAAAGGCATTTTAAATAGGTAAAAACAGATTGCATCTGAAATACACACTTTATTCAAAATAAATCTAAACTAAATTTTTATTTCACTCTTTGATTGGATATTCTCCCAAAATGGATGCCCAGTGCCATCACACCCTCTGCCTCCACTTCTGCATGCTACTGCATTGCATTTAGATTTTTGAAGATTAAACTTGACCAGAAAGAGGAGAGGCAGGAAGAAGGTTCCACAAGCAAGAAGTACAAGAGAAGAAACTGTTCACATGAGAAACTTACAGCTACATCTAGCCATTTCAATTGTAAAATGATGAGACCTTGCTGCTAATCTACAAATACACTTAAATTTATGAAGTCCAGATACAAAAGAGGAAAGCTCATCAGAACAATTACAATGGAAATATTTATAGAAAAGGCACAGGGAATCTACATTTCAATGGTTAGAAAGTGACAGAAACTGAGATCTCAGGTCAAGACCAATAAACTTGATTATTATTTTTTGGATTTTATCAAGAATCTCTAAATATATAAGAGAAGCACCAAACCAGATGTGGCAGGTATATTTGATAGACAATTGACAGACTTGAATTCTGGCAAGAAAAGTTGTCTAGAACCACAAGGTGAACAAACTTGCCTAATATCTGACCAAGCAATTGATTCAATATCTTTTTTTTTATTGTTTTATCTTGCATTGTAATCATTTTCCCAGTCTTACACAGAATAACATAAATTTTGTCATTGTGGGTAAATTATATTTGAAAATATTAATGCAAATGGTAAGATTGACCGTTTCCACACAGAAAATATGAGGCATTGATTGACCAGGCAGTTAACATTATTGTCAGTTGAAAAATCTATATCTTAAAAAAAAAAACAGTTTTTCAGGAAAGAAGGCCTTTTCTCTTTTTTGCTCTTTCCAGTTTTGCATGGATGTTCCTTTCTATCTATCTATCTATCTATCTATCTATCTATCTATCTATCTATCTATCTATCTCTCAGTCTTTTCATATCTATTTATCTATCTATCTATCTATCTATCTATCTATCTATCTATCTATCTATCTCAGTCTTTTCATATCTATCTATTCATCTATCTATCTATCTATCTATCTATCTATCTATCTATCTGTCTCAGTCTGTTCATATATCATTCATCTATCTATCTATCTATCTATCTATCTATCTCAGTCTGTTCATCTATCTATCTATCTATCTATCTATCTATCTATCTATCTATGTTCATTTATCTATCTATCTATCTATCTATCTCAGTCTGTTTATATCTATCTATCTATCTATCTATCTATTTCAGTCTGTTTATATCTATCTATCTATCTATCTATCTATCTATCTATCTATCTCAGTCTGTTTATATCTATCTATCTATCTATCTATCTATCTATCTATCTATCTATCTATCTATCTATCTATCTCAGTCTGTTTCATCTATCTATCTATCTATCTATCTATCTATCTATCTATCTATCTATCTATCTATCTATCTCAGTCTGTTCATATCCATCTCATCTATCTATCTATCTATCATATCTATATCTATCTATCTATCTATCCATCTCAGTCTGTTCATATCTATCTATCTATCTATCTATCTATCTCAGTCTGTTCAGATCTATCTATCTATCTATCTATCTATCTATGAAGCAAATCTCTTCAAATCTATCATATTTTGATCATATCCTTCTATCTATCTATATAAGTTCACATCCATGAATTAAAATTTGCATGAAATTTTTTGGGAGCATTCCTTTTACAATTTTTTTTTTTTCAAAAAATATATTGCTGGTAATTTTTTAATTTCTAAAATTTTATACAAAAATGTATTGTTAGTAATTTTTTTACCATGAAAATGTATTGCTTGTATTTTTTTTTTTTAATTACCAGACAGGAAATAACATTTTCAATCACAAAGGGTTTTATCTGTAACTAGCAGGCCTCACCTGCTCGCTATTGCTTCGCAATGATATATTCACTACTTGGAATCTTTGAAACAAAAATTTTAGATGAACATTTCATTCATAAATTAGCTTGTTATAGTTAAGGAAAGTTTTACAAATAGATGCCAGCTTGATGAAGGCCAAGTAAAATGCAAATTTCAAATACTTTTCTGCACTATATGAGACAATATTCCTAAACAGAATTATTTTTTATATGAAAATCAAAACAATCCTCAAATAAAAGAACAGTAATGGAGGACAGTTAATTAATAAAATATACTTTTTGAAAATCAATATGCAAATTAGTTAAACCTGAAGCATGATATTACCTAGCAGTAGATAATATATAATACAGATATGGAGCACTTGGCATGTGAATTTTCATCTGAGCCAGGAGTTTTTAATCTCAGAATTTGTGGGTGAATTCAGCTCCACTTTTGTATTTATTTATATAGATTCTATAATGTAGGTTTTACTTAATTAGTTACTATGTTTTTCTAACTCTTCAAATGTTGAATGTAAAACTAATTCTAATTTCTATTTTTCCATCTTTACACTCCATTAATTTTATCTTATAAATTGTCTCCTGTTGTGTCACCCATGAAAAAATATTTTTTGTATGGAAAATACAGATTGACGTACATCAAATCGTCTTTAAATTAAGTGGTAGCAGAAGAATTATCATTGAACTTTTAAAAGGTAAGCTTAAACATTAATTCAATACTTAAATGCAGCGATCAATTTTGAGTTCTTCTGTAGTTTATTGATGCCTATCACATCTACTCTTCCCTAACTATTGTGATGATGGCCAAACCAAGTGTTCTCCACAGAAGCTAGCTTAAATACCATGGCTTTTAAGCTAGCTTAAAATTTTAAGCTAGCTGCAATTTTGGATACAAAAGGAAAATAAGAGTTATTATCCTTGAATCATGAAAGCAACAATAATGGCTAGTATAATATATTAATATATATTTTTAACCCTGAATCTGAGCTCAATGAAAATCATTACCCTGTACCTAACTTTTCTAGGGTTTTTGAATGAGCTATGAATCATTGAAATCAAACCAGGGGGAGCAGAGTTGCTTGGACACACACATGCACAAAGACACTGTACTTTATATATAGGATGCATGCAGTGCATGCCTTAGATATTTTCCTGAATAATAGAGAGAGAGACAGACAAACAGACAGACAAACTGATAGACAGACAAAGAGATAGACAGAGAGGAGGGGGAAAAATAGATAGATAGATAGATACAAATTTCTATGACGTTTTTTTGGTTTCTTCAGGTCTTGTGAGGCGTAATATAGTTTTGGATGCATGTGTTTTCCAACTTGTGTGGGTATGAGTGTGAACGTTATCACTTATTATAACACACACACTGAAACACAAAAAATTATATACACACACACACACTCGCACACACACACACACACATATATATATATATATATATATATATATATATAATTTTCATATATTTTATATCATAAGGAGTTAATTATTGATAATTTTAACTTGCACTTTTTTTTATTCTTCTTCAATGTGCTGCCATGGTTCCTACTCAATGCTGTTTCATTCACTTTGTGCTAATTCCATTAGAAAAGGTGAGAATCCATCTTCCTCTAGTTATGGATTAGCTGTTGATGCATTAACAATTATTGCTGAAAGAGACCATCAAGGTTTAGAAATGAATGATGGACTTTAGATATCTCAAAGGCATTTGACAATGTTTGGCATATACTGGTGGGCTTCACAAGTTGGAAGACTATGGTATTTCTTGTCAAATTTTTAAACTGATTCCATCTTTCTTACCAAATCAAATCAAGAAATGAAAGTTGTCTTTAAAGGCCACACTTCTAGATCTTTTTGCATTAATACATGCAACCCCCCCCCAACCAGGTTTCATGTTGCATGCTGGAAGCAGTGAAGTTTCTCAGCTCAGGTTTTCAATCAGCTGGTGATTGCCAATTGATTCAGTTCAGCAATGAAAGACTTCAACACAGAGAATTTTAACTTACCTATTTTTATTAATCATGTCAACAATATCTAACTATCCAGTGGGGTTAGCCCCCTCTCCTCACTGGGGAGCAGTTTCAGACAAGAAAGCATCACATCTGCATTGTTTGATGGTCAAGAAACAATTCACTGAAAAAGCTTTCTCTATCTATCATTCCCACACTAGCTCAGTCAATCAAAATCAACTTCCTTATTATGTCTTACAAATCACCCTGAAGGTCAAGCTCTGGAAGTCAGAACTGAGATACCCCCCCCCCGTTAAAATAACAGTTTGATAAACTATTTTTTAATACTCTGCCCTTAGATCTATGTTGTCCCGAATTTTCATCAACGACCTTCATGATGTTATCAGTTTTCAACTTTTTATTTATACTGATGGCACAACATGTTGCTTGGGGTAAAAAGAATAAAAACATAGCAAGCACATTGGATTTTCTTACCTTGACATGGCAAACAATCAAGGACAAAGAAAATTCTGAAAAGCCTGAACAGTGAATATGGTGCCCTTGTAACACTAATAAGTTACAGGACTTGTGATGTGACATGTCTTAAAGAGAGAAGGCGCCTGCTTTCATAAACAACACCCATACCATAGGAACGGAGAACATGGATGAACTGTGTGAAAGAAGATTGAGGAGTGTTAAGATTGAGTGTGTGAAAAAAAGATATAAGAAAAAAAAAAACAGTAGAGTTAGCTGCTTTTCCCTTTTGTAGTGATGCCTATATTTTCTGCACACAAAGGGATAAGTGAATTTCCCGAAAAGAAACGAAGAATTAGTTTAAAAATAAACAAGTTTTAAATACCTAATTATTTGTTAGTTTCAGATTTGTCCCGTAATTATTAACCATTATCTTCAAGCTAAAGTTTCAAAGTAACCCTCACTACTGAGGACTATGTATATACACCTACACTGTAAAACTCTATAAACTTAAATAGATGGCTGAATGGTTAGAACGTTCGCTTTCCGACTATAAGGCCCGTCTTCAAATCTCACCATGGTTGATTAATCTATAAACTTAAATAGATGGCTGAATGGTTAGAACGTTCGCTTTCCGACTATAAGGCCCGGTTTCAGTAAGGTAACTTATCGATGTTAGCGTCCCCAGCGGGTAGCACCTTTAGAAAAAGGCCTGAAAATTATAACACGGTTTGACCTAAGCCTTGTGGGTTAAATTGGGTATACGGAATTATTTGGAATGGTTATTTTAACAGGAAGTAACAAGTTATCATAACTGGGGGAGGGGGAGCGTAATGACTTGTTCAAGCTGCTGATCCTGCCAGATAATGCACTTTCTCCAAGAAACTGCAATTCCTCAGCATAGTTGCAGTATAAATCACAGGTGGGCTCTGTGGTTGTTGAACAAACGAAAATGTGCCTGAGCAGGAGTCTGTGACAGGGATTGGCTAGCTTCCCTAGTCGACAGGCATACTTGCACACCAGCCACCAAAGTTAAATAATTAATAATTATTTACTTTTGATAAACAGAGAAACCAATTAATCGCCAATTTACTAAAAATATAACATTTCCTTTTTTTTTTTAATCATTCCACCCAAAGAAAGACAATGATGCCACTAAGACGCAAGAAGTTACAGGGAGTGAAAGCGAATAAGAAGACTTTAGTGAGAAGAAAAGGACAATAAAAAAACATGGATTAAGAAGACAGCACTGACATTGCATTTAAATCTCTGAAGATTGTCTGTGGCGGAGAAGCAAGTAACTGGCAGAGAGTTCCACAGGCGAGAAGTGTGAGAAAAGCAATTATTAGTCCAGAACTTCCAGTTACATCTATCGAATTCAACAGTAAAAGAATGAGACCTACTTGCCAATCAAGTTACACATTTCATCAAATTAAATTTGCCGAGGTATCAAAGAGGAGAGCGATATTTATTCTGTTTAATACAGAAATGTGGCATATGGCCGAAAAGGGGATTGGGAAAAGGACGGTCTTCTTCTGTCTTAACTTAGCTAGCCGCTAACACTGACCAAATCGTACGAACAATATTCCTTACACCAAAACAACACATTCATACGTACCTTTCTTACTACAACCACCGTAATACCTCATTGTCTCTTATGAAAATACTAACTAGTCTCCATATTTACAATTAATTGTCTGTGGCGGGGAGGAAGGGAATAAAACAACAATTCTAAAAACAAGCCCCAATGAGTATTTACAATATGAATACAAGAAAAATATTTACAAGAAACTAAAGAATATAAGATTAGTAATACCCCCCCCCAATCACTAAATGTGGCAGAAACGCCAGTTCACTGACCGAAATCAACTATAATAGTATAAAACATTCATTCATCCCAATCACTCACACAGACATGCACTCATTCAGTCGCAACAACAAATACGAAAAACCACTCACGTGAAACGAAAGGCGCCCCGCATCCACCAGTGAACTGACATCACTGACCACCTAACGAGGGAGGGGGATGGGGAATTAAACTTAAAGAAAAATAGGGACAGAAATAAAAGGGGCCAATCAAAGAGGAGAGCTCATTAGAACAAATGAAATGAAAATATTTCTCGTATAGAAGGGGAGTGACTGAAGTCGAGAGGCCAGGTCATGACCAATAACATCACAGACCCTTCTCTGAATTTCGAAAATATATAGCAAGATGACTATACTATATATAGAAAGAATATTCAGTGCACGAAGGAATGGTAGATTTATAAACATGCAATTTGAATTCTGGTGAGACAAATTGCATTAAATTTAATTTTCTAAAATAAAATCTTCAGTGCTTAGTAAACTAACTAATATGGTTAAAACTACACATGTTTATTCGAGGCATATAGATTTCTTGAATTCACTTTTACAAAGATTAACTATACCAAAACGGGGCCCATAATTAAAAAAAAATCATTTGTTGATCCTGCCTTCAATATTGAAGCTCCACCCACTAATAAACCCATTTGTTCCCTAAAGACACGCCTCCAATTATTAACTGCCAATAGAATAAAAGTGTGTAGTTTCAGGTTGTAACGAATATTGTTTCTACAATCTTAAAGACAGTAATCTGCGTCCAACTGGAGAATGCTATTTCTGCAACAAGTGGAAATCAAATAAAAGACATCTATCCCTTTCTATCTGCTGAATAGTGTAGCACTTCTTTAAGGTCTGTCCTTTACCGGAATGATACAAATGTTCTAATACCGCCAAAGAGAGAATGAAGAAAATAGAGAGATAAGACTAAGAGAGATGATGAAGAGAGATGAAGAGAAGCAGTAGTAGAGAAAGAGCTGGGGGTGGAGACATGGTATTTTCGTTAAAATAAGTTCTCTGGCATCGCAGTCGTCATGGCAACAGTTCTTGCAAACAAATATCGTCTCTCGGTTGGACAGAAGGAGGAGGAGGAGGAGGAGGAGGAATTGGGAATTGTGACGCTTAGCTCCACCTTCTCTTTTACTTTCCAGCATTTTGATTTCCCTTCTCTTGTATTTGCCTGTGTTTCTTCATTTACAAGAATAACATCTTCGCTTTCTGCCTATTCTTCGTCCTCTTCCCCTTTCCGCCAAGGTAGCAGAATGGTTGCTACCAAAACCATTCCCTACTGCCACTAACGCCATCACTGTTACTACCCCCAAAACAGCTACCGTTAATGATGACAACCATCTCTGCTTCAGCTGTTCCAACCATTCAGTCAGAGTAACAGGTGCTCTGAAAAATAGGATCTGTCCCCTAAAGCTACAAGGCACACCTTGCAATCCAAATAAAATCATATATATATATATATATATATATATATATATATATATATATATATATATATATATATATATATCTGTGTGTGTGTGTGAATGTATGGATGTGTGTGTATGTGAAAAATAAGATGCGTTCTTTCTTTATTATAATAAGCATGTTCCATTGTGTCTCTCGCTACAGTTGCAAACAGACATGCACTCACATAAACGTACATACACTTATAAAATTAACAGCATAAACATTCATTATAATTTTATTGTAATAAAAAGAAAATCTTTTTCTTTCTTTTGTTCAAGCGAGTATGGATAGCAAGCATTCTACTCATTATCATCCCCTATCAAAATCCAAACTTAACATAATTCTAAATGCCGTAATTCCTCGTGTATAATAAGGGTTTGTTTGTTTTTTTCAAAAAAAAATAATAAGCAAAATTAGGGGTGCGTATTATGCACAGCTACAGAAAATCTTTTAAAAAATTGCAGTTTCATAGGTCGATTTCAGTTGCGAAATGACTATTCACCACAAACATACGGCAATCTGACGCTAACCTTCGACGATTGCGACCCCCCATAAGGATGTTAAATTCATATGTACCTAACAATACTTACAAATGTAAAATAAAATAAGAATTATCATAAAACTAAATTAGAATAATATTATTCTATGTTTAAAACCATTTTTATAAGAGTAGTAAAAGGCTGGCCGTAACGAATTTGGAGACGTACAATTTATAGGGTTTGATTATCAAACAAAGGGTGCGTATTATGTGTGAGTAGAAACATTTTCCCACACTTTCAGTCCAATTTTAGGGGTGCGTATTATGGATGAATACGTATTATACATAGGAGAATTACGGTATTAATTCCATAAGAATTATTTGGATTTGGAGATTGGAAAGAGTGCAGTGATAACCTATATCTGGAATTTATCATGATGTAGAATTGATAAATTATAAACTCTTCAAAAGTGCAGCATATCGAATCAATTTTTAGGTCCGCTGCTAGGAAATCTGGTTCACTGTGTCGTACTAGACATTTTTCTCTTCAGAATCTATCTTATATATTTATAAATCTACCGTTCAAACGAATGGTGGACTTATAGATGTGTACGATAGATTCTGGAGAGGAAAAATGTCTAGCAGGATACACTGAAACAACTTTATCGGCAGCTAATCAAGCAACGGATTCTTTCTTTTTTTCCTACAGTCGTAAAGTTGCTTCTCTTTGCCTTTACTGTAAATATTTCCATGGTTATCGTTCGAATAAGCTCTTCGCTATTGTGTTCTTTGTTATAGTTCAATTTTCACTGAAATCTTATTCTTTATTTCCAATCAATGTCTTTAGAATTACGGGCGGGGTAGTTGTGAAGATGTGCAACCAAAATTAAAAATGCAAGAAATTTCAGTTAACGCTTAATAGTAACTTAAGACAAGTATTTATTTATTTATTTATTTTTTTATTTTTTTGAGAAATGGAAACACTTATACTTGAAATCAGGAAGAGACAGTCAAAATTTCTAGGAGGAAAAAGGGCTTGGAAAATTTGACACTCGCAGCGCAGATTAAATGCAAAAGGGGTAGAGCAAAACAACTTATAAGCTACCTACCGAGCTTGATTAAATGGATGGAGGAACAAAATTTGGGAGAGCTAACAAAAAGCATTATGAGAGAAAAAGGAGAGGAAATAATGGAGAGCCGTGATCCCCTACGTCCAGAAGGAATACAGCATGATGTATGGGTAATATAATGGTTATTGGCACACAAAGCGGATTTGATGAACCCAGTTCAAATCCCAGATTAGTCTGTTGTGTTCACTTTCATATTTTTTCTCTGCAGAATCTTTTATATATTTATAAGTCTACCGTTCAAAAGAATGGTAGACTTATAGATATATAAGATAGATTCTGGAGAGGAAAAAAAAACTAGCAGCATACAGTGAACCAACTTTCTCAGCAGCTAATCTAGCTTCGAATTCTTCCATCATGGCTTCAGTCACTTTTCTACCTTCGTAAAGTTGCCTCCCTTTGCCTTTACATGGTTATTGTTCGAATAAGATCTTTGTTATTTTACCTAAACTTTTAGAATTTAAGCACCAGTACTAGACTGGAAATGAGGTCTCATGGATATACTGTTGAAATGACAAGATGTAGCTGTAAGTTCTATGCTAACAATTACTTTTCTCACCTTCCCGCTTGTGGAACTCTCCTACGGCTTCATGCTTTCCAGTCAACTTTAATCTTCATAAATTTAAATGCAATGTCAATCACTATCTACTCCTGATTACTCTTCTTCTGTACTCGCTCCATAGTAGGGCTATTTTCTACTTCTTCCACACCCAATAACCCATTGTGATTCAGTGGCCTTAATGCCTTGTTTAGGATGCACTTGATTTTAAAAAAAATAGTCTTTAGAATTACAGTCGGGGTAGTTGTGAAGATGTGCAACCAAAATTAAAATGAAAGAAATTTCAGTTAACGCTTAATAGTAACTTAAGACAAGTACTTTTTTTTTAGAGAAATGTAAACAAAAATAACACTTATACTTGAAATCAGGAAGAGACAGTCAAAATATCTAGGAGGAAAGAGGGCTTGGAAAATTTGACACTCACAGGGCAGATTAAAGGCAAAAGGGGTAGAGGAAAACAACTTATAACCTGCCCACCGAGCTTGATTAAATGGACGGAGGAACAAAGTTTAGGAGAATAAACAAAAAGTATTATGAGCGACAAAGGACAAGAAATAATGGAGAGCCGTGATCGCCTACGTCCAGAAGGGATACAGCAAAGAATTATTAATGACGTATGAATAATATAATGGAAAATTCACAAGTACAACTTGGAAAATTCACAAGTACAACTCTTCTCCCCCAACTATAGGTTAAATAGCAGTTTAACCATAAACCCCTCACCTTGGTTTCCTATCAGTCTAAGAGAAGGGAAATTCTAAATTCAAAACCACGGAGAAGGAAATTCACAAAGAGTAAAGAAAAGGTAGCCGTAGAGAGTCATGATCATCTGCATCTTGAAGATTTTTTACGCTTGCGGTCAAATCACGCTGAAACACCGGTTCTCGTTCGATCACCGAAGTTAAGCATCGTAGAGCCAGGTCAGTACTTAGATGGGGGACCGTTTGGGAACACCTGGTACTGTAAGCCCCCAAAGTCCAACCCTTACCTCACAGTCGGTGGGGGGGTGTAAATGGTAGTGTCAGAGCTATGCCGTCCGGAACTTCGTTCCTGGTAGGGGCCACCCAAGGCGGACAGGTCTGACACACACGCCGGCTAACAAGGGCTCTGGGGAAAATCCAAGGAGCGTCTGCATCGGTAACCGGCGGCTTCTGGTCGAGCCTGTCTCTGCGTCTGTGGGAACCCCGCGGCAAGCAAGAACGTTATCCGAGTAGGCCTGGGTACCCTACTTCTGTAATTTATCCCAAGAATCTTCTTCTCATAACAGGAAGAAGTCGGCTCAATCCGCCCAGGGTGAATGCCGCATCAGTACAGTAGTAGTAGTATAGTAGTAGTACATCTTGAAGGGATATGGTATTAAGAAAACTAGTAAACCAATCAACAAATAGAGTTTCTTTTTTTATATTTGAATGTTTGTTTAAATATTATCATAATTTAGGAAAATTTGGCCCATAAAAATACTGTTTTCTTCTTCAAAGTAACTGGACATGTCTACATAAAATTGCCGACAAGGGTAATAAGAAAAGGTCATAATACACTGTTTTTACATTCACGGAATTTCTGAACCTCTAAATACCATGTTACGTACAGTAGAATTATACACTATATTTTGTTCTCATTTTACCTATATATATATATATATATATATATGTAAGAAACAAAAATCAAAATATGAAATCCGACAGTATGAAATAAAATGCAAAAACAAATTTTTGTTTTTTCTGTATTTTTTCTTTCATACTGTCGGATTTATATCCATATATTTGCTTACATACTGTCTACTGGAAATACAAAACTGAATTTACTTTATAACGTGGAAGATTTCAAGCTTGGACGAGAATAATAGAATCTATTGATCAAGTAAAGAATGGATTTATTATCGAACTGTTTTTTAGAACTGTTCCATCGTTTTTGAAATCATTTTTGGATTTGCCTTGTAACGGGAAGGACTTCAAGCTTGTTGAAGATATAAGAACCAATTGATCACTACGTATTCCGACATCAACGGAAGAGATTTCTTGAACTGTTTATAAAAATTTTTCAATCGACTTTTAATATTTTAATTTTTGAAATCATCTTCGAATACGTTTTAACAACATCGCCCACGTGACGACTACGTGATCATATTTAAACAGAACGCTGATCTGTATAAAATTTCAGTTATCTGTTTGAATTAGTTGGGCTCTTATGTCCATCGTCTTTTTGTGTTAAATTTTTATAAGTTATAATGTTAATTATGTTTAAATGAAAATGTCCATGAAGATGGTCTTAAATAGACCGAAACGTCCGACGTCGACTTTATATTAACATTAATACTACATAAATGCATATTCAGATTTTTGTTTTTTTTTCTGTATTTTTCTTTCATATATATATATATATATATATATATATATGTAAATTGTTGTGTTCATCTGAAAGTAAAAATCTTTTTGTGAAGTGAAGAACGCTGAGTTGAGTGTTGTGTGATTGGCTTGAGCAATGCTACAGGGGAGGTAACTAAGTTATGATGTTGTCGAGAGTTTTGAAACCAAATCTTAATAAAATTAATTATCAATACTGCAAGAATGTTTAAAGTAGATATTTTAAAATATCGAGATTTGTACTAATAGTTTTAATACTCATGTCTTAAAACATCTCTTTTAACTTTCAGATGAACACAGCAATTTTGTCTTAGAAAATGGCAAACACTACAATATTTGTCTTGAAATAAGCAACACCCTGATGATTACATTGTTCTAATGTCGATAATACGTATCAACACGGTAATGTTCTTTCTTGCTTTAATAATGGCACAAAAGCTTCTCCGTGAATATGAAAGGATCCAATTGAAAATAAATAGGCAAAACTTGTCTAAATTATTCAATGAAATATGCCTCAACATATATATATATATATATATATATATATATATATATATATATATATATATGTGTGTGTGTGTGTGTGTGTGTGTGTGTGTTGGGGTATAAAGGTTAGTTCAAGCATGAAACAGACTGCCACCGCTTGGTATTGACTTTAATGTCTACTTATATATATATATATATGTCTACTTATATATATATATATATATATATATATATATGTGTGTGTGTGTGTGTGTGTGTGTGTATATATATATATATATATATATATATATATATATATATATATATATTTACAAATTCATGAATTATTCATACAAAAACAAATACAAAGGTTAATGATTTAATTATGAGAAATCCATCGTCGCGAACAATTCAAATAATATACAAAAACCCCGAACCTGTTATGAATGAAAAGTTCCTTGTTTTATAAATTTCTGTTGCATTGGTTCTTATTTTTACTACAAGCTTTCGTCTGTTTCTACAGACATCTTCAGGTATGGAATAGATGTTGTTCTTGTTTTTTACTCTCAGTAATAAGAGGACAACGAAAATATATGTATTGTTGTATCCGAAAATGCTATTAGAAATGAGCTAACTCGACCAAATGAAATGAAATAAAATATATATATATATATATATATATATATATATATATATATATATAGGGTGTATCAAGAATACTTTTACAAATTTTGTGAGTTAACTGAGAAGTGTTCCGATTAACAATGGCGGAATATTCATATTGTGATCATGCAGATATGATTTTTACATACGGCCGCGCGAATGGTAATGGATGCGACGTTGCACGGTTGTACCAGATTGCGAATGCAGAATGAAACCAGCCGATTTATGCAAACTGTTCTGTTGTTTATCGTTGCGCTGCTGAGACAGAAACCGTAGCACCACAAACTATGGATCAAGAAATACCGAGATCTTCTACTACGCCTGATCACGAAAAACACATTCTAAAGGCTGTCGGAGATGATTCTGATATCAGCACACGTCATGTGGCCCTAGCATGTCGTTCATGTCATAGCATTGTATGGAAGGTACTTCAAGAGTAGCTCCTGTATCCGTCTTATTTGCAACGTGTGCAGTGTCGTCCGCCGTCTGATCATTCACAACAGGAGAATGTTTGCCGATGGTATATTGCACAAACTGCCGATCTGTTGTTTGTCTCTTCCGTCTTGTTTACAGATGACGCAACATTTGGAAGAGATGGAATAAGCAATTTACACAACCAACATTTGTTGGTGGATCAGATTGTATCTTGGATTGTACATTTAACAGCGTCTGCCATTACATGAAACGTCAAGTAGCATTGAACAATGAGAGAGTAATATATAATTTCTTTCTAATCAAGGTTTCTCGAATATATGCCGGTAGATGCAGTTGGATAAAAATACTGTTTAATTAAAAGACAGAGTTTCTACTTGAATATGCGTATTCATAAAAATAACGTCGAAACAAAATTATAATAATATGTCGGATTTAATCCATTCTCTGGAGTAAATTGTTTACGTTAGGATACGAAACACAACATATATGGATGTTTTGAGATTTCAAGGAACCCCGACGCAAAAACAAAATTGTATACTGTATCTTTCTCATTTTGATGTGGGACCGTGTTGGTTGGCCTGATAGACTCGTGAATGTCTGAGCTAAAAATCGCAGAATAAAATGAAATAAAATATATAATTACATTTTTTTTATCATTTCACCCCATGTAAGGGGGTAATAACACTAGAACGCAGGGGCTTACGAGAAAAGAAAGTGAAAGAGAAGACTAAAAATAGGGAGAATTAACGAAAAGGACAACAGATGAACGGGTTTCAAGAAGGCAGAAAATGGCGATTGACGCTGCATTTAAATTATTGAAGATAATAGTTTTCAGGGAAGAAATGAAACGGACTAGAGTTATACTATACTAGTGACGGCCTAGGCTAGAGAGTTCAGTCTTCCTTACTATTTAAATAGCTGAAGGACGAACAGATGTGTTCTTACCTTTCCCAAGTGTAGTTGTGCGAAACTCGGCTTAGCGAGTTCTCGTTCCGAGCCTTTAAGCACTGCAACAACTGCACATCTACATTTTTATAACTCAATTAAGCTAAATGAATGAAATAAATAGACAAAAACTATCGTAAAAAAATAAAATAAAATGATTGATTAATAAACAAATAATTGGGATTAAGAGTACTTGACTTTGAGTAATTAAAAATGGTTTCCAAAATAAGCATTAGCCTTTAAGTAAGAAAGGTCTTGTGGTGGTCACTCAAATTATAGCTGTAGAAATAGCCTCGTGTTCAGAGGAATTAAAACACACTTTACAGCAATAAAACATACACAGAAATAGCAGGGAAGGTATGGTAAATTGTACAATATCATACAATATCATACAATATACTTATTTTTATGTGTACTGGTGTGTGTATTTTTTATTAAAAATGTTTCATGGTTGCATGCGATAAAAGGGAGAAGTCACTCCGTACTATTACAAGCAATGTCACAGAGATAGAGAGTGGGAGACGTCAGAAGATTCGTAGCGAAGAGGTTGAATTTAACGTCTTTAGGCGGGATATCCGTTTTTCCGACAGGAACAGTTTTTGTTGCATGCTGGGAGTATTTTTATTATTCTATATTAATTTATTTCATACAAAGTTTAAATGTTACTGTTTTATCATTATTTTATTCATAATTTTCATTATTATTATTATTTTATTTTTATTTATTTATAAAAATAATGTCCCTACAATCTCTCCTTTGCCCGATTTTAAGAATTTGATATATGACGTTAAATGATGAAAAGGGGGATCAGTTTCTCAATTCGTTAATAGAACAATAAGTTGTACCTACTGCATTCTACATCGATAAACTGAGATAGATAGATAGACAGATAGATAGATGGAGAGAGAGAGAGAGAGAGAGAGAGAGAGAGAGTGAGTGAATTTGTTCATCCTTTTGTAATCCTGGAACAACGCCACCTATCGGCGTCCTGGTCGACAAAGTGGTAGTAATCCCCACATTAGAGTGACCATTACAAAGTATTTTATAACTGCGATTCTAATAGTTTGTTTTGTCGCACTTCTCGCCTGTGGCACTTACTTCTGGCTTTCTGATTCCCTGACACCTCAGTCAGATATATGGCATACGTGATACACACTGGGTTAATCATGTCTCTCTTTCGATTCATGATTGACTGGGCAGAATTTTTTTTTTTACCGCAGTACGTTGACATTTCTTTCTGCGGTAGACTGGTTGCTGAAAAAGTCCATAAGACCCAGTCTGTTTTCCTATTTAATCCATAGCTGGAGAGAATAGATGAATTCATACCTTTACCAATGGCATTTGTGCGTAAGTGAATGTAACGCTCAACTAAAATTTGAACTCGGCTCTCAAATTTCGCATTCCGAGCCAATATCCATTACACCACAACCCATATCCACCCTGCCAATCTTCAAAAAATTATTCTGCCTCTCTGAAGAATTTTCTTTTATTGCCCTTTCTCCTCGCTAAATTCTTCTCATTCTCTTCCACTCCCAGTAAACCTTTGCGCCTTAGTGGCATTAACGCCTTGCTAGGAATGAAATGATTAAAAGAGAAGCAACCTTACGGCGGTGGGAAATTGATTGAAACCGAGATGCCAGGTCAGGACCAATAACATTGAAGATTCTTTCTTGGATTTTATCAAGAATCTTTAAATATATAATGGGAGCATCAGACCAGATGTGGCAGTAAGTACGAATGCTAGACATAAATATGTAAGATAGATTCTGGTGAGAAAAATTGCCTCGCTCGATATTGTGAACCAACTTTCTTTTTTTTTTTTTTTTTTTTTTAAGCATTGTGCCCCAAGCAAGGCGTGAAGCCACTAGGATGCAGGGGGTTTGGAGCGAGAGCAGATAAGTGTGATAGGAGAAAGGAAGAGGAGAAGGATAGTGGGTAGATCAAGGTAACTGGAGATGTCAATTGACATTACATTTGAATAGTTGGAGATTATAGCTTTCAGGGAAACAGTAATTGGGGAGGGTGTTCCACTGGCGAGAGGTGCGAGGTATGAAGCTATTGGAGTAGAAGAGACGGCTACATTTGAAGGTTTCTACGGTGTAAGGGGTGAGAGGGATGCCAGCCTAGGGCGCTTGAATTCATGGAGTCTGGGAACCAGAGAGAGCAGCTCATCAGAGCAGTTACCATGGGAGTATTTGTAGAAAAGACAGAGAGAGGCGACGGCGCGTCTGTGAGAGAGTGACTGCAAGCAAGACGCTAGATCAGGGCCAATTAGATTACATATCCTTCTCTGGATCTTGTCAAGAACTCCGAGGTAAGCAGAAGGTGCTCCAGCCCATATATGGCAGCAATCACAGACCTCGCCATAGTTCTTGGGGAACTCTTTCCCGGTTGCCAGAATCAAATTCCCACTTCTCGATTCAAAGAAATTTCAAAGTCTTTAGGTAAAACTTAATGAAAAAAATACCATGACGTTCTTCATCAAATAATTTCACATTTCTCCTCTTTTCTTTCGGAATTTGGTTTCTGCATCCCATCCTGTCGTCTCCTGTCTTTGTCCAGTTCGTTCCACTTCTTTATCGCCTTCTTTTTCTTAGTTTCTCCTTCCTTCTCCCTGAAGTTTTCAACCCCCTCTTGCTATTCTCTTTGACTATTTAATCAACTCATTCGTAATTCCTTCAGACTCGACTTCCGTCCATGAGTCTCTCTTTCTCTCTCTCTCTCTCTCGTTCTCCTTTCACCCCCCTCCATTCTGTACACCCTTTCTTTTCTCCCCGATCCCTTTTGCCTTAACGATAAATTCAATTTCCCTTTCCTTTCGCCTGATGAATGTATTTAACCTTTGTAAGGCGCCTCTCCTAACACGACGAGAGCTAAACCACGCCCTTTTCTGATTCTGCGTCTCCACTCTCTTTCTTGTCCTCATTCTTTTCGACATTCTCACTACGCACTCTTTCTGATATTTTATATTCTTCTATTCTTTTCAATGTTTTTTTTTTAATCAAAATCCTGGCTTCCTTTCTATCTATCTCATGGTCAGCACGTACACGATGATTCGTATCAGGATCAGAGAAACACATTCGCACATCTGATATTATTCTTTAGCTAATATAGCTAATATTATTTACAAAAGAGACAATGACATATACATATATATATGTGTGTGTGTGAGTGTGTGTGTGTGTGTATAATTGTTCGTGTTTCAGTGTGTGTGTTATAATAAGTGATAACGTTCACACGCATACCCACACAGGTTGGCAAACACACACATCCAAAACTATATTACGCCTCACAAGACCTGCCGAAACAGAAGAAACGTCATAGAAATTTTTTTTATCTATCTATCTATCTATCTATCTATCTATCTATCTATCTATCTATCTATTTTCCACCTCCTGTCTGTCTGTCTGTCTGTCTGTCTGTCTGTCTCTCTCTCTCTCTCTCTCTCTCTCTATATATATATATATATATATATATATATATATATATATATATAAATTCAACTATTCAGTTCATGTGTATGATTCAAGATGCGGATTTATTGATCCACCTCATCTCTCTCTTTTCACTCTTTCTTTCTCTCTCTCTCTCTCTCTCTCTCTACATATAATATATATATATATATATATATATATATATATATATATATATATATATATATATATGTATGTATGTGTGTGTGTGTGTGTGTGTGTAGGAGTGGTGCAAAAACAGTTGGTTTGCTCAGTACCTAAAATCTAGCCAATCTGCCAAATATTAGAAATTGTTTTGGAATTGTTTGTTGAATCATATATATATATATATATATATATATATATATATATATATATATATATATGGGGGGAGAGAGAGAGAAAGAAAGTGAAAGAGAATGTTCATTGTTATCAATCTTTTTTTTAATTCCTCCACAGAACCACAGACTTTTTACAGATCTGTCAGAAATGAAGAATAATGGTTCTTTCTCCGCTATCATGTTGGTGAGGTGTTTCTCTTTATGCTTCTTGTAGATTGGCTGCCCTCTCAGCTGCTCAATCTACCCCTACGGTTTAACCTATCCCTAGGATGGATGGAGAAGAATGTGATCCACGGTTTTCTCCGCAGAATTAATGTGAATTTTGCCAAAGTTCGAACCCAGACTACCAATGTCATCGTTCGCACCAATGGCTGGACTATCTATCTATCTATCTATCTATCTATCTATCTATCTATCTATCTATCTATCTATATATATATATATATATATATATATATATATATATATAATTATTTATTTAAAAAATATGATTCCAACTCGCGACATAAGAGGTCTCATGTTTCAAAACAAGGGCCGAAAACTTCAATATAATTATTAGAATTAAATTGACTTAAAATAAGCTCTGTTCCATCTTCAAGCGAATTTTTTTTGGATTAACGTATTTCTGAAATTTACGTGTTTTAATAATTGAAATCAAAAAATCAAAATTTCCATGGTAACAGCTAGGGCGAATTGTTTAAATTGGGTAGGCGTGTGTTGGGTGTTAATAAGTATCAGTATAGAGTTACTTTCATAGATGTCAATCAGGGAAAGGTGGGGGTGTCTAAATTTGAAACTGAAGATGTATTAACCCTAGTCTGATATGTGTGTCTATGGAGATTTATTTATTTTTTTATTTTATTTTTTATGATGAAAGGGATTTGTGCATATAAAAAAAACAAAAAAACAAAAAACTTCCGTAACGTTTGTTTTTTGACGACTTCATAAAGGGTTATCTTTTTTGTAGGGTATTTAAACTATTTATTTGGGCTATGGATTATGAAAGTTATTATATTGTATGCTTGTTCTTAATTCTTGGATTATGAAAGTTATTATATTGTATGCTTGTTCTTAATTATTCAGAACACGAATCTGATGATTGGGCTATGGATTAATCAAGTTATTATATTGTATGCTTGTTTTTAGCTAATTATTTAAACCATAAATCTGATGATATATATATTCTGTTTATACGACATTTTTATGGACACAACTTATTGGAATAAATGGTTTGTTTTAATTAAAACAGTATTAATTACATTTGCCGGCCTAAATTTCCGAGAAGTTTTGTAGAAAATATGCGTTCTCCGACAGAAATCGAACCTGCATCCCATATGGAAACCGTCATTTGGCCTGACGTGCTGTTAACCAATTCGGATACAGAGAACTTATCCGGCTAACAAAGTCTAACTTTCAACCCGGTAAATGCAATTAATACAGTTTAATTAAAACAGAGCATTTACTCAAATAAGTTGTATCCATAAGAAATAAAGTATAAACAGGAAATATATGAAAATATTTGTCGGATTTAAGCCATTTCATTTAGTATCTGTCTATATTTCTGAGATGAGATATTATGTATACTATTTTTATTGTTCGACCTATCATCCTCATCTTTGTTGCTATATTTATGACAACGTTTCGGACGTTGTACACTCTGGCCTTCTTCAGGTGGATGGAATGTCGAACTGATCTCAAGGACATATGGCGCAGTGGATAAATCGTTAGTTAGATCCAGTTACAGGACCCAAGGAGTGTAAGTTCAATACCAGGTTAAGACTGGGGAGAACTTGGAGCGGGGAATTAACAAGAGATAACTGATAACTGACATCCATTAGACATGGCACGTGGAACTAGAACAGTCTACCCCAGCGATCGAAATAAAGTGTTCAGTTCGACATTCCGACCTTTTCATTTAATATATATATATACATATATATATATACACACGGTATACTTCTGTCGGGCACTGTTTTAAGATTAGCACTATATTTGCGATATATTATAATTATATTTGTGTGTATGTCTGTATATATATATATATATATATATATAGATAGATAGATAGATAGATAGATAGATATAGATATATATGAGATGACGATATACATTTTTACATATCACTAACAGCATTAAGGACATTGTAAGACAAAATGTAATTTTTTTCAATTTTGTTTACAATTTCCAATATATATATATATATATATATATGGTATAGTTCTGCTGTATTACATCAGGCACTGTTTTAACACCAGCACTATATATGCTATATATTATAATTATATTTGTGTGTATATCAATATATATGCTCCTGAAAAATTTATTTTGGTACAGCTGTCTGGGGAGGAAGTGTGATATTGTAAACAGTGACTATTACCGCTAATAATGCAAGACTCTTCGGTAGAGCGAATCGAGTTCTCCCAGTCACTGTGTGTTTATTTAAAATAAATTCACCTTCGTCTCTGCAGTGCACCGTCATCTTAGGGGTAAAATCTCCAACTGACGCCAATTCAACCTGGTTTTGATCCTAGCTAGATGCAACCAGATGTCTAGCCACGCAGATGAGCTGTGATACAGCGAAACAGTCTGTGGATGACAATATATATATATATATATATATATATATATATATATATATATATATTATCAAAAACATATTTTTGTTCACGAATTCAGATTTTTGCTCTTGTCGCAATTCGCTTCGTGATAATAAGTCCTTGTTTAACTTGACAGAATTGTATGTTATTGGATAGTAATTAAATAAAGTAAAAGGCTACAACATCAATTTAAAAATGGTCATGTTTCCATGGAAGTGCA
>CAHIKZ030000069.1:970000-972500 GCA_903632075.3 Acanthosepion pharaonis
TACACATGTAATTAATTATATATATATATATATATATATATATATATATATATATATATATATATATATATATGCCTATATGTCCATGTATTCTTATGTATGTATACGAGAATGCATATACAAAAGTGGTTATCAATGAAATATTAATTAGATATGTTTAAATGCACAAATATGTTAATTTATCTCACTCTCTTTCTGTACCCTATATATATATATATATATATATATATATATATATATATATATATATATATAATTCTATATCATGATTATATGTACATTATGTTTTGTGTTAACATGACTCACCGATAACGTGCATGAGGTAACACACACACACACACACACACACACATATATATATATATATATATATATATATATATATATTTATATGTATATATATATATATATATATATATATATATATATATATATATACGTGTGTGTGTTTATGATTTTGTACACAATTAGCAACATAAGATATATATTAGTAGGTAATACCAAAATACTAATCAGCACTTAGTACAAGGAATCACTTTAGATCTCTGAAGCTATTATCAGACCAAAAAGAAACAATCCCCATTGAAATGGTATATATATATATATATATATATATATATATATATATATATATATATTGCACCTCGCAAATCTATAAGTGTGTTTACATAGATAAATATAGAAATATAAGAAAACAAGGTTGCAATTTATTTTCGAAATATATTTTCTACTTAATATTAATATAACCTAATGTATAATACATCCATGCGCCCTTACACATCTACAAATGTGTGTGTAGGTGTGTGTGTTTGTGTTGGCTACCACCCGCCATCATTTTCCATTACACTGGCCTTACGATTCCTTCTCCAAACCTTTCTCTCTGCTTTCAACATTTTTAACTCGGAAACCATTCTCTTCCCTCTTTTCCTAAACGGGGCTTCCTGACTGCTGCCATTTCTGCACTACTCAATTTCTCCCGCCCTTTTCTTTTTCTTCTTCGTCTTCTTCACTTCATCATTACAATATCAGTCAACTGTTGCAACCGACACGTTTTTCCCTCCCTTTCTTCGTGCCACTAACAATTCCCAGTTTTCTTCCCTAGCACCAGTTCCTTCATTCCTGCCGTTGCCGCATTACAAGAATTCCGGCAACTTGTCCTATCTTTTCATCGGCAGCTTCACTCGCACGTTTATCATCACTCGTGCCACTACAGACCCGCCAAATTCGAAATTTCCTTTTCGAAAATTTTGGGTTCCCCTTTTTTTCCGTTTCTTTCCATTTAATCAGTAGTTTTGTTTTTATCCATTCATCTGGTCCTCTTCCTTTTATTTCTAAATGTTGCCCGAATATTTTTCACACCTTATGCTTTTCTCAAGTACTTTCACTTTCACTTTCACTTTCATTCTGCTGCGTGACATTCCTCTTACTCGCTTTCATTTTACTCTCTCAACATCACTTTCTTCTTTTCTAATCCTTACTGTTTCTGAATGTGTTCATTTCCGTTCGTCCCTTTTTCTTTTACTCTCTTTATACTGCCCTTTTGCTTCATCTTCGCGTTTTCTCCAGTTTTCTCTGTGTCACTGGCTCCGCCTACGACTCTTATTCCAACTTTGAGGCCTTTTCTTCCTTCTCTTTTCTAATCCCCCTCTCTCTCTCCCCCCCTCTCTCTCTCCCCCCCTCTCTCTCTCTCTGTTATTGTGGGTGTACTAAATCCACCAAAGGTTTTACTTTCGTTTTTCTCTCGAAACTCTCTCAACAATTTTCCAATTTTCATCCTCTCTACTTATTTCCGTTTCTTGTTCTCTATCGTCCCCCCCCCCTATTCGTACGTTTTTGCCCGCTTCCTCTATGCATTCTCTCTTTTTAAATATCTTTGTCGCAATTCTTTGCCTGCCAATAGCTTAGTGGTTAACGTGTTGGCCTAACAAACCAAAGGTCGTGAATATATCCACATTCAGATTTACTGCACTGTATTTTCTACTAGCTTTATTGTGAAACCAGCAGATTTACTATTTGACCTATTTCAGTCTCGTTCTCTTAGTAACATTATTGTTTTTGTTACTTATTCCACGGTTTTTTTTATAATTGCAGAGATTGATCATTAATTAAAAAATTGGCGCATAAAATATAATTGCACAATATCATGACTTTTCTTTCCTTGTCCTTTTAGTACGTTATTAGTAACAAAATATGAAACAGTTTAAGATAGACCGAGTTCATGCCTTTCAAAATTTGTAATGTGTTTTTACTGTCTATTCACGCATTCTTTTTTTAATATTATTATTTCACACTTTGATTTTTTGTCCTCTTTTTTTCTTATATACAAAATTGGATCAGTACGTCCGTAGCCGTATTGATGACATGGATTTTGATCTGAAATGTTCAGTGTATAATGTTTGAGATCTGTAATCAAAATTAGCTACAGAACAAACAGTACTGACAAGGGAAAAGATTATGTTGAAAGAGATTTATCTTTCAACATAATCTCCTTCGTTGTTTA
>CAHIKZ030000069.1:977500-1202500 GCA_903632075.3 Acanthosepion pharaonis
ATAGGTATCATCAAACTGAAATAGATAGACAGATAAGATATATATATATATATATATATATATATAATATATATATATATATATATATATACATACATACATTTCTTATTAGTAGAAATGTTATTTTTAGTGTGGACAAATGTTTGAGTTGCTATCACTATTCTTTTTTTATTTTCTTAAACAGACAAAATCAATAATGACCAAACACGATTTCAACTTAAAGACGTCTCCCTACTAAAAATAATGTTTCTCGTCAGAATCCTTCTTGCAGATTTATAAACCATTTATCCATGCATTGAATGCTGATGTTATATCTGGTCTGGTCTCCTTGCTTTATATCCTCATATTCTTGAAAAGATTTGAAGAAAGGTCTGTGATGTTATTGTCTTGATTTGGCATATTGATTTCAGTCACTTTCCTATCACTGTGACACGGCTTCCCTCTGTCTTTTCTATGAATATTTTCATGGCAGTTTCTTCAAATGAACTCTCCACCTTGGCAGCTTGAACCATGAATTGAAGTGTACTACTAGATTGGCAATTAGGTCTCATCATTTTACTGTTGAAATAGCTAGATAGAACAGTAAGTTATATTGTAATAGATTCTGTTTTCACATTCCTCACCTGTGGAACACTCTTCCTCTTTCTTACTTCCCTACAACCTCCAATGTTCAAAAATTTAAGCACAACATTAATTGCTATTTTTTTTGCAACTGTTCTATTTTATTGTCCATTATCCTAACTAAATTCTTCTCATTCTCTTTCAGTCCACGTAACAATTTGTATTTTAGTAAAATGTAAAGGTTAATATATAATAAATATTATTAAAGTGTAAATGTATCCAATAACATTGCCATTGGCTTCAACCATGGCCTCCAGATAACTTCAGAATCTCCTGCAACTTTTCTGGACAGTCTCCTTGTTTAAGTTGGTGAATGCTGCTATAATCCTTGCCTTCAGTTCATCTTTGGTGTTATAAAAGAGATTTGTTGGTCTATCACTCAAATGTGTTCCAGACATAATAATCAAGGGGGTTGCAGTCTGGGGAGTTAAGTGGTCAAATGTAAGGGGTGATGTGGTCACAAAATTGTGCGACAGCAATGACTGGGTTCTCTTACATGTGTGGCATGGTGCAGAGATCTGTTGCTAGACATGAGGTCTTCTGGCAGCCACCCTTTTGACCCAGGGCAGCACTACTTCCTCAAGGCACTTGATATAGGCCTGTGTGTTGAGTTTGTGGCCCTGTGTGAAGATGAATGGAGGCATAACGTCGCCATCACTAGTGATGAGTTCAAACACCTTTGTAATAACCATGAGACTCATTCAACTCTTTCTAAATTCTTTGCACTGTCCTTAGATTGACACCCACTCTGAAATGTTTGTATTGGAGCTTCCAGCATGAATGCCAAGTGGTACAGCATGCCGTTTCGTAATTTCTGGCAGAGTGAATTGCTTCATGGGAATATATTTAGAAAGCTTCTGAGTTTGTTGAAATAAACTTTTACAAGTTTTTTTAATTTTTTTTTGCTGGTAATTTATTTTTTAACATTTTGGGCAGATAAATTTTGTGGGTTGATTTAATACCTATACTTTTTCCGTGTCTGTTGTTTTACAGGGTGCAATGATAAGGCATACCAAATGACTTCACTTCATCATGCACTACCTGTCTGATAAGAAACTCAGACACTCCTGTGTCCCTGGCTATAGATCTGATTGATTTGGAGGGATTGTTGTAAATTATGGTCAGGACCTCATTAATAAATTGGGGAGTTCTTTTCTTATCAGAACGATCAGAGTGAGGCTTCCGTGCTGCTGTACCTTCGTAATCACCATTAGACTCCTCCAACTCTTTACGAATCCTCTGAACTGTCCTCAGATTGACACCAAAACACTCTGAAATGTTCGCATTGGAGCTTCCAGCATGAATGCCAAGCAGTACAGCATGCCGTTTCCAAATTTCAGGTGGAGTGAATTTTGTCATATTGCTCTTTTTCTCACAGACAGTGCCCAACTGACCCTACTGTACTGTGTGAAATTAAAAATATAAACTGGCGACAATTTACCCATCGCACCCTACACACACACACACACACACACACACACACACACACACACACACACATATATATATATATATATATATGTGCTACACTCAAAAAAAAAAGAAAAGAAAATAACTCACTCAGAAGGAAAATTCTTGAGAGTGCCACCATAGAATATTATCCAAATATTAATCTACGGCCAGGTTTTTTAACCATTTCACCTTTCTTAACAAAATTACTGCTCTCATAAACAAATGTACACAACAGATTCATAAAATCAAAAGAAAATGGTTGAATACATCAACACAAATATAATGACAATATTCTCCTCATGTGAC
The DNA here is from genome assembly GCA_903632075.3 of Acanthosepion pharaonis. Lineage (NCBI taxonomy): Eukaryota > Metazoa > Mollusca > Cephalopoda > Sepiida > Sepiidae > Acanthosepion > Acanthosepion pharaonis. The sequence continues at coordinate 979,880 of CAHIKZ030000069.1, forward strand.
AAATACTGATGTTATTTTCAGTTAACAATATGAAAATAGCGTTCTCTACATTCCAGTTGTTAGGAACATTCTGTTTCTTGTTTTTATTAGTTACCTTGTTCAATTAAATTCATTTCGTATTTTGCTTTGATAAAGTCTTCATTGGATGAAAATTACTAGTTTTCCTATTGTCATTTTTATTCATAAATATTGTCTTCTCTATGGTTAAATTGGAGAAATTTTCATATATATATATATATATATATATATACATATATATATACACATATATATATATATATATATATATATATATATATATATATATATATGTATGTATTTTCAAGCATGTATCTGTGTGTTAAATTTCAGTTGTGACTAAAAATATATTGGTAAAAGGACAATATGAATAAAGCCAAAAGAAAAACTTATCTTAGCCAAAGCGTTTCAGCCTCTGATGGACTTTATCAAGTGAAGAGTAAGGATTTTATTTTGAAGGAAGTATTTACAAATAAAAGCAAAATTTTTGTTAGTTTTTCATAATTTAAGAATGCTTATAAATGCTACCATTCCTGACAGAATTACTCCTTTCCCTAAGCAACATACAAAACTAGAGTAACATTAAAAGAAAATGGTGATAATTCATAATTTATTTAAAATCTATCATACATAATTCAATCACAAAATAAGATAACTCAAATTTCAATTCTGAGCCATTATCCTTTATACTACAAATGGTCACTCATCAAGGTACTGACCTGGCTCAATATTGCTTAGCTTCAGTGATCATGTGAGAACTGTTCTTTCAAAATGAGGTGCTAGTAAGCCCTTAGATTTTATTTTGATTTTTTTAAAAATCATTTCATCGCAAACAAGGCAGCAATGCCACTAGTACGCAGCATGTTCCAGGCAATTAAAGTGAAAGAGAAGACTGAGAATAGAATATATATATATATATATATATGAATGTGTGTGCATAAAGTCAGTTTTTCTATAAAAACAACTATTAAGTAAGAAAGTAGCAAAATCCAGTTTAAGGATGACTGCGATGGCATTTGCAACACAAAACAGAGACAAAAAAATCATTTTTAATCAAAATGTATATTTATATATGTATCATCTAAAGTGTATATTTGAACATTTCATATTTTCATTATGAGATATCTTTAAGCATTTTGATATTTTATTCTGATTAATGTAATGTGCTTTTTTTTTTTTTTTGTTTCTCTTTAAAATACAAAACAAAATGTCCACGTTTAATGTATTTTTTTCACTTTTTATTTTGCTTGATTGCTGAATGAGATGCCCCGAACGTATCTCTTTGGATTTTAGAGAAATCTGAATAAGCATTAAGAGGGAGTAACTACAAGACACGGGTGGGGGTGCATAAGGATAGGGGATTTCTTGATCAGGTAGTAATTCTTTGAAAATTCCTCTTTTCCCTTTAAGAGGAAGTGAAGAAGAGAGGATTGACAGGTAAATGAAAAAGTGAAGGGAATTTAAAAAAAAAAATACAATACTTAATTAATTCTCCCTGCAAAATGAAAATGACGTATAGTCCATATAACCCATGAAGTTATTAATGCACCAGAAATCACACTCATATTTATATTCAATTAGGAATTTTCAAAACAATTCTAAAATTGGGATGGATCTTGTGTGACAAGCACAGGTGACAGTGGTCATCACATAATATTTGAATTTACACTATCTGCATACATACATATGCACAGATACACACATACATACAGACACATGTATCTATGAGTGTATGTGTATGCTTGTATATAAAGAAATGTGTATCTTTATTTGGATATGATATCAATAACACTAAGAAGATTATAGTGTAAAAACCATGATTTGATGGGTTGATATAAACACATATATATATATATATATATATATATAGATAGATAGATAGATAGATATAGATAGATAGATAGAATGGACATATATAATATATATTTATGTATATGTATATATATATATATATATACATATATATATATATATATATATATACATATACATAAAATGTATATATGTATGAATTTATATATTTTATGTGTGTGTGTGCATATGTGTGTGTGTGTGTGTGTTTGTGTGTGTATGTATTTATATATATATATATATATCCCTGAAGAGAGAGAGATAGATAATTTTATGGTAAATATACATACATATGCAAAATATCTGAAAATACAAACATGTATATTTTTTTTAAAAATTCAAGAGCATAGAATCCATATATATATATATCCAGGACATATAAGGATATAATAAATAGGCTTAAACATATATATTTTAATTTATTCCATTGGAAACGTATATATAATATATATTCATCAGATATACAAATTTGAATTTGTAGGTCTATATATGTATCATATATATATTCCAATGAATGTGTATGACCATGGAATGTAGTGTGTGTTTATATATATATATATATATATATATATATATATATATATATATATATATAGATAGATAGATAGATAGATAGTAATAGCTGGCCACTTGTATTCAAGGATACCTGTCTATTACATCTATCTCTATTGCAGACGCTCAATCACATTGCAGACGCTCGCTCAGGTACAATTGTATTTGTTCAACACCCACTGCAACTATGCTGAGCAGACCTTAATTACAGTTTCTGGGAGATAGTGAGTTATCTAGCATGATCAACATTCTGGACAAAGTCAGCACACACAAACTTCTGGTCACTATAGTCACTATTGAGCTATCGATGGCCCCCAAGTGTTCCGTCTATCCAATTTCACTCACAAGGTTTACACACTTCCAAAGGTGCTGCATGCTGGGATTCCCCCCCTCCAGACTGATAACATCAAGAAATCTCCTACCTGAAAAATCAACTGTGATGTGATTCAAACCTGGGTCACATGATCAGAAAGCGAACATTCTAACTACTTGGCCATGCACCCATAACTATATATATATATATATATATATATATATATATATATATATATATATATATATATATATATATATATATATATATACAGGTGCGATGGGTAAATTGTTACTATTATACATTTTTCATTTCTGTCATATGTGTTGTTTGTTTTTGTGACTACAGAGTATAGTAGGGTCAGTTGGGACTGCTGGAAGTCCCTATGCCTGGCAACAGGACTCTGCACCATGCCACACATGCAGGTGAACCCAGTCATGGCTGTCAGACAATTTCTGCAACCACATCACCCATTACATTTGGCCACCTAATTTCCTAGACTTGCAACCCCCTTGATTATTATGTGTGGGGTACAATTGAGCGAGAGACCAACAAAACTCCTTGTAACACCAAAGATGAACTGAAGGCAAAGATTATGACAGCATTCACCAACTTAAACAAGGTCACCATCAAGAGTTGCAAGAGATTCCAAGGTTGTCTGGAAGCTGTGGTTGAAGCCAATGGCAATTTTATTGAATAAAATTAGCAGACAGAGAAGAGAGGGCAGTAGATAGTATTTCATCAATTTACTAAATGTAGCCATAAATTCTATGCAAGCAGTTTCTTTTCTCACACTTCTTGCTTGTGGAACTTCTTTCCAGCTCCATGCTTTCCAGCCAACTTTAATCTACAAGAATTTAAATGCAATGCTATCTACTGCCCTCTCTTCTCTTTCTGCTAATTCTTCCACACTCAGTGACCCCTTGTGATTTAGTGGCTTTACTACTTTGCATGGGGTAAAACCAATATATATATATATATATTTGATTATATATATATATATATATATATATATTTATATATATTTATATATATATATATATATATATATATATATAATCTCCAGCTATTCAAATGTAATGTCAATCGACATCTCCAGTTGCCTTGATCTATCCACTACCCTTCTCCTCATCCTTTCTTCTATCACTCCAATCTGAACTTGTTCTAAATTTTCTGTAATCCTTTGCATCCTAGTGGCTTCCCACCTTGCTTGGGGTGAAATGCTAAAATATATATATATATATATATATATATATAATAAATTGAATTTGTAGGTCTGATGAATTGGATCGTAATTACAATTCCAATGGAATAAATTATGACCATGGAATATTAGTGTTTAAACCTTTTATTATATCCTTACTCTGTTCTGGACATTGAGTTCTACCTGGATTCCATCCTCTTGGAATTATTTTTTATACAAATATATATGTATGTGTATGTATATATATTTATACATTTTAGATATATGATTGCATATATATATATATATATATATATATATATATATATATGTGTGTATATTTACCACTAATATTATCTATATATCTATCGTAGTTTGCTTAAATTCAAAAAGTCTTGGTACCTTAACCTTAATTGCCATGAAAATATTTATAGAAAAAATACAGAGAGGCAAATGTATGCTATGGTTGGCTACTAGTCATTACTGCGCATTCTCTCATCTGTGAGGGTGGCTCAAAAATCCTTATTACCAACCCCTACCTGTGGCTTATACTGCTGAGCAGACCTTAGTTACAGTTTCTGAGAAAGATCACATAATCTGGCACAATCAAGTTATTTGAACGAGGTCAGCATGCTTAGTCCCTCGGTCAATAGACTTATCACTTGATGCTAGCACAACCATCAATGGCTTCTAAAGGTTTCTATGTACCAAATATCACTTAGAAGGATTGGGATACCTCCAGGTATGGATTTTAGGCACTTTTCAAAGGGAGCACATGCTGGAACTGATATTATCAAGGAATCACTACCTTGACAAATTGACCATGATGAAATTCAAACCCAAGTATCATGGCTAGAAAGCAAATGTTCTAACCACTTGGCCACATACACACATTTATACATACCAATATATATATATATATATATATATATATATATATATATATATATATATAAAAACAAACAAACAATAAAATTAAAAATACAAATTTTAAACTCCTAAATAAATAGTCTAAATGAAAAAGTTTAAATGCCCTACCCAATAAAAAAAAACCCTTTATGACAAAAATAAAAAAAAAACCCTTCATGAAAAAAAAACAAAACAAAAAAACCCTTTATGAAGTCGTTAAAAAAACAAATTTTAGCGAATTATGACAGTTTTTTTTATATACACAAAACCCTTTCAGGAAAAAAAATAAAATTTAATAAAAAAATAAATAAATCTCCACAGACTAGAAGATATCATTTTCTGCGTTGAATTTAGACACCCCAACCTTACCCTGACTTGACCTCTTTGAATGTAACTGAGATATTGACACAAATTATTAACACTTATGCCCCTTTTTTTAAATAATTGCTCTAGCTGTTACCATAGAAATTTTAATTTTAATAATGAATATGCTTAGAAAACACGTAAATTTCAAAAATTAGTTATTCAAAAAAAATTTTGCTTAAAGATGGAACAAAGCTTGGTACTTTAATTCAATTTAATTCAAATAATTAAATTGAAGTTTTTGGCTCTTGTTTTGAAACATGAGAACTCTTATGTAGTGATGGAATCATATTTTTAAATAAATAATTACATATAAATATATATATATATATATATATATATATATATATATATATATATATATATGCACAGTACTTAGTGGGAAGTGCTCGATATCAGTGATAGAGCTAACATATTCAGTTGTATAGATATTAGTTTGTAACCCTGGGTTTCACACATTTGCGATCATCAGAAATGTTTCTAACCCTGGGCTTCACACTTGTGCAATATATATATATATATATATATATATATATATATATATATATATTACATGAATCATTCATACAATAAAAAAAGATATAGACTTTAATGATATAAATGGTGAGAATATATGTTTGCAAACAAAATTAATAAATTTGAACTGCACCACATACTTGATATATATATATATATATATATATATATATATATATATAAATACCGGGTGTAACAGCAAAATTGTCCAAATCTTGTAAAAGCAAAATTGTCCATTTGCTAGATTAAACTTTGAACTGTTATATCTTAGAAATGATTTAAGATATCTTACTTGCATTCTCTGAGGTTTTTCTAACAATATTTGATCTTATTTTGAGTAATAAGAATGTATAATTACTCAAAGGTTAACAGAAGAATTCTGATGAAATTGATCATAAACGAACGTGACATGTTCATCTTTAATTAGTCACTACTAAGGACCAAAAGCTCATGAAGGATTGAAATAAAGTTTATATATATATATATATATATATATATATATATATATATATATATATATAATATTAGTGGAAAATATACATACATATGCAAAATATATAAATACCCATACATGTATATTTTTAGAAAAAAAAAAAAAAATTCCAAGAGGAAGAATCCAGGTAGAACTCAATGTCTAGGACAGAGTAAGGATATAATAAAAAGGCTTAAACACTATTATTCCATGGTCATAATTTATTCCATTGGAATCGTAAATACGATCCAATTCATATATATATATATATATATATATATATTATCCCAGGATCATTTTCCAACTTATTTAAGATTAACTTAATAGCCGGCCTATAGGGTAGCATTTAAGCTAGCTCCTGCGGAGTGCTTTTGATTGGGCCTTCAGCCTCTTCGGTAGTTCATGAGTCTCTAAGTCTTTGTATATTCTCAGCATTGGAAGCTCTCTTGGCTGCTGTTTAATCTGGTTTCTCATCTCTCTTTTCCTCATTGCAGCCTTGACTTTTTTTCATTGCAATCTGTTCCCCTGTTGGGTTTCTTTTTGCAAGGTATGCTTGCTGTCGTATATGATAGGCAACTATAAACTAGAGAAGAATTCAACATGGATCACTGCATTTAAGTGTTGCATTAATAAGCCTTTTAAAAATTTGATGTGTGTAGGTCCTTACTTTTCATACAAACAATTATTTTTATTTCATGGGTGATATTTGCTGGATTTCACAATTAATTTCGAGAATCTGATGCTCATCACTTGAACAAGGGAAATCAACACATGATATACCTAGCGGGCTTAAGTAAGCGGATGACAGAACATGGGAAGTAGCAAAGGGACAAATCTTATTGAGAGCTGCAACGGATAGGGGGAAATGGACAACCGTGATTGCCTACATCCTGAAAGGGCACAGCACATAAAAAGTAAAGATCCTCATCTTCATTGACATATACACAATGTTTCGGCTGTTGTATGCTTTGGACTTCTTCAGGTGATTGGAATTTTGAACCAAGCTCTTTATTTTGTCTACTGGGGTAGATTTTCCTAGTTCCACGTGCCATGCCTCTTCTGGGTATCTCAGCTATTTCCCTTTAACACAGCTCTCCAAGTTTTTTGATAAAAAGCTTAAATGCTGTCACAAAAATACAAAAAGATAAATTTAGAATAAAAGTTTTCTTTCTATAATTTATAAGTTTAGATTTTACATTTTACCAAAATACTAAAAGTGTTACAGCTGAAATTTCAAGGACACATAATGAGGAAAGAAGGTGTAGAAAATTTGATATATTGAAGTCAAAATGAAAATAGAATGCTACCTATCTAACGAGCTGTTGTAAATGGATGGCAAAACAAGAATTGGGAAGGAAATTTAAGAGCTAAACATTGTTAAATGCTACAAAGAATAGGAAGGCATGGAGAGCCATGAAGCCACATCGTACATAGAAGAGAAAGATTTCTTTTCTTGTATAATCTGATAAAGTCTTAATTGTCTATATTTTTACTGTACATCTTGGATTAAAGCAGATCCTGCCAAATAACCAATATCAAATTCTTTTACAAAGTTTCACACAAAAACTACATTTGCAAGATGACATGTAGTCCTGGGTGTGATGATAAACTACATCCGGCAGCAAGGCCTCTGATTGGGAGCTTGGAGGTTTTGAGGGGTGTAGAACCACTTCTTAATTACTATTGTTCTTAGATCTACCCTGACCTAGGGTGGTAGTACCTGTTAGGGTCCCAGCTATGGGCAAATAGTGAACACCCAAACAAAAACAAAAAACTATGAAAGTATAAAAATACATTTTTATAGTAAAAGTACAAGTAATATATATCTATATAAAAACTGTCTGACAGCCATGACTAGGTTCTCCTGCTTGTTTGGCATGGTGCCGGCTCCAGTTATCAGAGATAGGATCTTCCAGCAGCAATCCTCTTGATCCAGAGCAGAACTACCTCCCCAAAGCACTTGATGTAGAACACTGAGTTGAGTTTGAGGCCCTCACCAACAATTTCAGGAGTTCTTTTCTTAGCAGAACGATCAGAGTGAGTTTCCGAGTTGCCGTACCTTCGTAATCACCATTAGACTCATCCAACTCCGAATCCTCTACATTCTCATTGACACCCAAATGCTCTGAAATTTTTGTATTGCAGCTTCCGGTGCGAATGCCAAGCAGTATAGCATGGTGTTTCCAAATTTCCGACGTAGTGATTCGCATCATAGTGCACTTTTTCTCACAGACGGTGCCTAACTGACCCTATTATATTGTACAGCTGACAAAATCAAAAATAAACAATGCATATGCGTGAAATTCAAATTTAAAATGGCATCAATTTACACAGCACACCTTGTATATATATATATATATATATATATATATATATATATATATATATATATATATGAGATAACGATATATATGTTTTTATATCAAAACAATATTGTGAAAAATGTATGATGAAGTAGAAAAAGGTTACCTTCAGGACTAAATTTGTTATGTTGGTATGACTATACATGCGTACGAATGATCGGTGCTGGGGATTTTAGAATTTGTTTAGAATTTATAATGTGTTGTAGTACCAGTATAACAAATTTAGTCCAATGGAGTCCTGAAGGGTGAAACACATCATAAACAAACTTTTTTCCATTTTGTTATATATATATATATATATCTATCAGGTCATCCCATAAGTTCTGTCCGAATTTTAACTTTTTGTTAAAATGAATGAAATTTAAAGAGTATTCTATAATGTCTAATGGAGCTGAACATTATTTTTATGTTTAGATGCATTTAAACTGATCAAATTTTATTTCAGAGAACAATAAAATTAAATTTTGTTTGATTAAAACCCTGCTAACATGGAAGTACCCAAGAATCATTTGAGGCACATAATGCTTTATGAGTTCAAGAAAGGAAACTCAGCAGCCGAAGCGGCTAGAAACATTCACTCAGTTTATGGAGAGGAAATGTGAATGAAAGAACTTGCAGAAGATGGTTTGCAAAATTCAGAGGTGGAGATTTCACCCTTGAAGATGATGATCGAACCGGACGTCCAGTTGAGTTTGATGAAAAGCTTCTTGAAGCAGCCCTTGAAGAAAATCCTGCTTTATCAGTTGAGGAATTGGCAGTGGTTCTCAATTCAAACCATACAACTGTTCATCTTCAACAACTTGGAAAAGTTCCTAAACTTGGAAAATGGGTGCCTCATGAATTGTCTGAAAACAACCTTAATCCCGAGTTGACATCTGCTCTTCTCGCCAACTTGTTTCACCTTTTTTGGATAGATTTGTGACTGGCGACAAAAAATGGATCTTTTATCGAAATGTTAAGCATTGTAGACAGTGGCTTGGTAAAGGGGAAGGAACCCAGCCACAGCCGAGAAGGGAACTTCATGGGCAAAAGGTTCTTCTTTCAATCTGGTGGGATCGCCAAGGAATAATCCACTTTGAATTCTTAACACCTAATGCAACAATTAATGCTCAAATATACTGTCAGCAATTAGAGCATTTGAACCAAGCTTTGAGGAAAAAAAGACCTGCTCTAGTGAATCAAAAAGAGGTGATGTTTCATAAGGACAATGCGCGACCCCACACAGCAAGAATCACGTCACAAAAGATCGAAGAACTTGGTTGGGGGAAAATTCCTCATCCACCTTATTCTCCGGATCTTGCTCCTTCAGACTACCATTTGTTTTATAGCTTACAGAATCATTTCGAAGAAACAGCTTTTGTAACATAGGAAGAGGTTAAAACTGACATTTGTGAGTTCTTCGAATCAAAACCAAAAGAATTTTACAGTAATGGAATTAGTAAGCTTGTTAATAGATGGAAGGAAGTCATAGATAATCAGGGAAAATACATTGTTGATTGAATCTGTAATTAAATGTAACATTTGGTCACTTGTTTTCTTTATTCAAAATTCGGACAGAACTTATGGGATGACCTGATATTGTTTGATGATTTCTAGAACCGAATACGCACACACACACAGATATATATATATATATATATATATATATATATGCAGCAAAATTGATTAATTACCTGCAATACATATTTATAGAATTACTAACAATGCATTTTATAGAAAAATGATCAACCAGACATTTGATCTGTAGTTAAAACCATAAAACTGTGTTCAAATTATTTACATTTCAGCATTAAATAAGCTTAACAACCTACATGAGAGAACTCTTTAATGACATTAATCATTATAATATCCTACAATTTATTAAAGAAATCAAACTGTATTCCAAAATATGACTCTAACAAGACAACAGTATAAAATGCACATATCAGTTACATCTATTAATTATATTCACACAAACATGTATATGCAAAAAAAGCTGAGTATCATCTACCATGTATTCAATTGTGAAAGAAGAATAACATATAACATATTTTTATAAATTCAAGGTTCCCAAGAAAATTAAATTTCAGCATTAAATGACCCGTAAGGAGTAGATATGCTGTTAAACAAACAAATCAGTCAACAAGATGACATGTGAATCAGATTAAGTGCTTGAACACATGATTTTTACTCTACTTTATAAAATTAGATTTTAACTAATTTCAACACATTTTTTAATGGCTTATGTATCTCAGATTGTTTCCTTACTGATTTAGTAGGAAAAGGGGACAGATTGAAATAGCCAAATCATATAATAATTACAGTACTGTTTTAGCATACCTATGGATGATAATAGGTATGTCCCCATTTGCATAAATACAGTAGTAAATACACTATGTTAGTCTGCAGTTAGAGATTCGTCTCCAGCTGAGCTGGTCGAACTCTCTGCCCAAAGGCAGAGAGGAACCCAGACAAGGCTATGCTGAAGGGCAGAGTCTTGTCTGGGGTGGTAGACAGCCACCCGATCACATTTTTTATGGGGTCTACTGGGAATTTTTGCCTGAGCCTATGGGCTCAGATACACCATGTTAAATTCGGCCTTGTGCCACATCTGACTCTGTGGTGTGGTTGGCAAATATCCTGCAGTTGGAGATTCATCTCCAGCTGTCCTGGTGAAATTTAGTAGGAAAAAGGGGACAGATTGAAATAGCCAAATCATATAATAATTACAGTACTGTTGTAGCATACCTACAGATGATAATGGGTATGTTGTCCCCATTCACATAAATACAGTAGTAAGTACTCTATGTTGGTCTACAGTTGGAGATTCATCTCCAGCTGAGCTGGTCAAACTCTCTGCCCAAAGGCAGAGAGGAACCCAGACGAGGCTATGCCAAAGGGCAGAGTCTTGTCTGGGTTAAATTCAGCCTTGTGCCATATCTGACCACATGGGACAGTTGGTAGATATCCTGCATTTGGAGATTCATCTCCAGCTGTGCTGGTCAAACTCTCTGAATCTGGCAGAGAGAACCCCTAGACATGATGCTATGTCAAAGGGAAGAGTCTTATCTCGGGAAACAATTACCTGACCCTGTTTTATACAGGGGTCTATGGGTTATTTTTGGCTGAGCCTATGGGCTCAGATACCCCACATCAAATTTGGCCATGTGCCACATCTGACCACGTGGGGCAGTTGGTAGATATCCTGCAGTTGGGGAATTCACTTGACTCACTTCTAGCAGTTGACTACTTCTTCTATGCGCCGCTGACAAATCTTATATATGTTGTTCTTGTCCTAAGTATTATCCTTCATTACCAATCTTTGTGTGATCATTCTATTCAGTAACCTTTCCTAGGTTACAACAACTACATTAATGGATGATAACAATTTCAACAACATCGTGTTTTTTTCTCTGTTTTCCAGCCAAGAGAGAAATCAAAAACATTTAAACCTCATGGGGGATGACTTATTTTCCACCCTACAGTCTCTTATCCACTGGTACAAGCCTATCACTATTGCTAATTTCAAATCATTTTTTAATGGTTTAATTGCCCCACATGTTTTCTGTGCTAATTTATTAGGAAAAGACGATGATTTAAAGTAACTGAATTGTATGTAAATCTCAAATATTCTCACACAAGATTAACTGGGAAGAAATAATGCAAGGGAAGACTATGCTGTGCAATTTGTCTTGTGTGAAAAGGAGGCCATCTTTGTTAGAAATTTACATTTAGACTTAAATACTCATAACGGACACCACTGAAAATTATGCAATTATTTCATTCACTGCAGAATGTCCCACAGCAATTATACATATATATATTTTTATTATACGTATATATATTTTTATTATACATATATATATTTTTATTATACGTATAATATATTTTTATTATACGTATATATATTTTTTTTATATATATATTTATATATATATATATATTTTTATATATATATATTTTATTATTATTATATATATATTTTTATTATACGTATATATATTTTTATTATATGTATTTATATTTTTATTATACGTATATATATTTTTATTATACGTATATATATTTTTATTATATGTATTTATATTTTTTATTATACGTATATATATTTTTATTATATGTATATATATTTTTTTATTATACGTATATATATTTTATTATACGTATATATATTTTTATTATACGTATATATATTTTTATTATACGTATATATTTTTTTATTATACATATATATATTTTTATTATACATATATATTTTTTATTATACGTATATATATTTTTTTACATATATATATATTTTTATTATACATATATATATTTTATTATACATATATATATTTTTTTATTATACATATATATATGTTTTATTATACGTATATATATTTTTATTATACATATATATATATTTTTATTCTACGTATATATATTTTATTATACATATATATATTTTATTATACATATATATATTTTTTATTATACATATATATATTTTTATTATATATATATATATTTTTATTATACATATATATATTTTTTTATACGTATATATATTTTTATTATACATATATATATTTTTATTATACATATATATATTTTTTATTATACGTATATATATTTTATTATACATATATATATTTTTATTATATATATATATTTTTATTATACATATATATATTTTTATTATACGTATATATATTTTTATTATACATATATATATTTTTATTATACATATATATATTTTTATTATACATATATATATATTTTTATTACTTAAATGTTATTTTTAGTGGACACTCATATTTGAGTAGATATTCCATTTATTTATTAAATTTGGTTTGGTTTGGTTTACGTCATATCAACCTCAATGGGTTATTTAATGCTGACAAGATTTTTATTGCTGGTAACATTTTTTTTTCAAATGTATTGCTGGTAATATTTTTTTCTTCAAAAATGTATTGCTTGTAATTTTTTTTCAAAAATGTATAGCTGGTAATATCTTTTTATCAAAAAAATATTGCTGGTAATAATTTTTTATTCAAAAACTTATTGCTGGTAATAACTTTTTTTTTACAAAGTATTTCAGGTATTAAAAACTATTTTTACACTTTCATAGTGTTTTGACTCCAGTTTGAGGGTTAACTATTTGTCCATAGCTGGGACACTGACAAGTGCTACCAGCTTGGATCAGAGTGAACCTGGGAACACCAGCAATTAAGAGGTGGTTCTATGCTCCTCAAAACTTCCTGATCATAGGCCTTGCTGTTGGAGGTAGTTTATTGTTTTACCTATTAGACTATATTTATTCATTTTCATTTCTTGGCCTGAAGATTTTAAAAAATCTTACTACAGTAAAATTAGATTAATAGGATAATGATTTTATTTGTTCTTTTTTAAAATATCAATATAATTGATAATTAATTAAAAAAATATTATTTTTGTGGGTATTAAAAAGTACTTTTAAATGTATTTAAAATATATATATATATATATATATATATATGCGTGTGTGTGTCTGTGCAAATATATAAAAAAATAGGAAAGAACACATTAGGTAAATAATCCAAAGTTCTTTAGTATTTTTATTTTTAAAAAAGTGCTCAATACAAAAGGAGAGCCTCAATTATAATTATAGTTATAATTTTTAATATATATATATATATATATATATATATATATATATATATATATATATATATATAAAGGAATATGGAATATGTGTGTGTGTGTGTGTGTGTGTGTGTATGTGCATTTCTATATGAGCTTTCATTTGTGTATCTATTTCGACAGCATATATATTCCATCAGATTCACAAAATGAAAAAGTGTGGTAACTCATATTTCCAGACCTCACACCTCACTCCCAGCAAAATAAATAAAGGAATATGGCATTCAAACTTCTCAGTTTTACCTGGGCTTGAACCTGAAGACACTCACTCATACCTTTTCTCGAAAAAAAGGCTAAATCACTCTCACCATAGCATCTTGTTGCATTGTTTTCCCTTCCTTAATTCTTTATTCCACTTGCCACTTCCAGCCCAGTTAAGTTGACACCTCATCTAACATTAACAAAGCTTTGACTGTGGCTCATCTGATGCAAATACTACAAATTGTAAATCTTTCAAGTGATCCATATTGATTCAGCAGAAATATTTATCATCACGTGAAAGTTCCCATGCCTTCAAAATTGTCAGTAGCTAAAAGCTGCAAAAAATTTTAAAATCAATATTTTATTAATAATGCATTTAAGAATTCTGTTTGTTTTTTTAATCATTTCACTCAAAGAAAGGCAATAAAGACACTGAGATGCAAGGGGTTACTGAGTGTGAAAGAATAGAAGATAAAGAAAAAGTTGAGAGAAAAATAAGTTGAACAGAAATTAAGGACATTATTTACGTTATTCGGACTATTGTCCTCATCTTTGTCGCCATATTTATCACAACGTTTCGGCCGTTGTACGCTCCGGCCTTCTTCAGATGGTTGGAATGTCGAACTGAACCCTTTATTTCGATCACTGGGGTAGACTGTTCTAGTTCCACATGCCATGTTTGATGGATGTCAGTTATCAGTTATCTCCTGTTAATTTTCATTCTGAAAGTTCTCCACTGCCTTAACCGGGTATTGAACTCACATTCTTTGGGTCTTGTCACTGGATCTAACCAACGCCTTTATACACTGTGCCATGTGTCCTTGAGGACATCTGGGTATGAATTTCTGGGTATTATAAACCTAATGTGAAGAAGGCCGGAGCGTACAACGGCCGAAACATTGTGATAAATATGGCGACAAAGATGAGGACAATAGTCCAAATAATGTAAATAATGTACATAATACCTCATCTCAGAAATATAGACAGACTCAGAAATTAAGAAGATAGAAGATAACGATTGACATTGCATTTCTGTTTTTGAAGATCAAATTTGACTGGAAAGCAAGAAGATGGAAGAGATTTCCACAAGCAAGAAGTGCGATAGAAGAAACTCTTAGCATAGAACTTACAGTTACATCTAACCATTTCAAATGTAAAATGATGATACCATCCTGGTATTTATAGATTTATTTATACTTATCTATTTATAAAAATATAAAATGATGACAATTTACACATCACACACTTTTGTCTATATGAAAAAATTATGATAAATTATTATTGCTCTACTATCAGTATCAAACCCTCTTTTGAATTAATGCTGTGAACGTTAGTATTTATATATTATTTTTGTTCTCATTGCACATTAGATATATATATATATATATATATATATATATATATATATATATATATATATATATATATATAAAAGTGAACATAGAAGTCAACACTTAGAGGCGACAGTTGGTTTCATGTTATATGCAATCATCAGGCCACACGATTGCATCTAGCATGAAACAGACTGTCGCCTCTAAGTGTTGTCTTCTATGTTAACTTTTATATTTACACACGCGCTATCTCTGATATTGAGCAATTTATCCCATAAATATAGCACACCTTAAGACTATATTTCTTCATATATATATATATATATATATATATATATGTGAGTTGGCATTGAGGTGGCAGTGTTTCATGTCTAAGCGCAACATTCATGGCCTGAAGATTGTGCTAATATATATATATATATATATATATATTTTCTCGCCGACACCATGACATATATATATATGTCAGTGGCTTTTTTATATATATATATATATATATATATATATATATATATAAGGCAATAAAGCCACTGACATGCAAGGGATTACTGAAAAATATGAGAAAAAAACATTATTAAAGATAGAGAACAATAAAAGAACGGAAATTAAAAAGACAGAAGATAATGATTGACATTGCATTTCATTTTTTGAAGATCAAATTTGACTGGCAAGCAAGAAGCTTTCCACAAGAAAGAAGTGCGAGTGAATAGACAGTAGATAGCAATAGAGATTGCATTTAAATTTCTGAAGATCCAAGTTGACTTGGAAGTAAGAAGCCTGAAGTGAGTTCCACAAACAAAAAATACAAGAGAAAAAAAGCACAAGGAAGCTGCATTATGCCAGTGGGAAAGTAACTGAAACCAAGATTCCAGGTTAGGATCAATAATATTGCAGATTCTTCTTTGGATTTTATCAAGAATCTTGAAATGTATAGCAGAAGCATGAAGCCATATGTGACAGCAATATTCAATGCATGTATGAATAGTAGACTTATAAATGTCTAAGATAGATTCTGGTGAGAATAATTGTCCTGACACGACACAGTGAACCAATTTTCATAGCAGAAGACTTAGCTGTTGATTCAATATGTTTCTCCTTTATGTTGGCTTTCCTCTTTGGTATATTTATTTCAGGAATTTAAGTAAAGTACTAGATTAGCAGGAAGGTCTTTTACTGTTGGAATTGCTAGATGACATAAGATTTCTGCTAACGAATTCATCTCTTTCAGCTTCTTGAATTCCTACAAATCTTCAAAAATCTAAATTCAGTGCCAATTGTCAACTTCTGATATTTTGAATCCTGTTCTTTTATTGTCCTTCCTCTTCAATAACATTTTGTCAGTTTGTTTCACACACATTAACCTCTTGCTTCTTAGTGGCTTTATTGCCTTTTTTGGGATCAAAGGATTTTAAAAAAATGAAATAAATGTAGCAAATTTTAAACAACATATATACTTATAAGGCGACCATTCTTCCATGCTTAGAATATTGCTGTCACATATGGTCTAGTGCTCATGTGATGTATTTAGCAATTCATCATAAACTCCCCAGAAAGAGTCTGCAGAGTTATTGGTCTAAAATTAGCATGTCAATTTTCTCAGTCACTTTCCCACCACCATAATGTAATTTCCTGATGCATTTTCTATAAATACTTTCATGGCAATTCTTCAAAGAAGTGTCTGAAAGTGTTTGGGACTTTAGATAGTACAGACAATTTTTATACTCTTTTACCCCCACTGAAAGCGATCTGATGATAGCAAAGGTTTATTTGATGATTATAAAAGTGCGAAACCCAGGGTCACAAAGTGTTATGGTTTCTATCCTCTAATGAGTCTATTATAAGTGGAAAGTAGGCCTCGCAGAAAGAGTGATATAGACAGAATGCTGGTCAACCAATAAACACTCCCAAGTCGTGTAACACTTTTCTGTTGTATTTACTGTTCAATACACTATTCATCTGCAAACTCTTGTTTCGTTATTTCTTAATCAATTACTTGATCACAACACAAACTCATATCCATACTACTGAATATGTTCGATCTATTACTGATATTGAGCACTTTAAAATAAACCCCACCCACACATATATTAAAAGCTCATGAAGGATTGAAATAAAGTTCAGATATATATATATATTATTCCAGGATCATTTTCCAACTTATTCAAGATTAACTTAAAAGCCGGCCTATCGGGTGACATTTAAGATAGTTCCTGAGAAGGGCTTTTGATTGGTCCTTTGTCTTGTTCAGAAGTTTGAGAGCCTTTGCATATTCTCAGCATTGGAAGCTCTGGATGCTGTTTGATCTGGTTTCTCAATCGCATGGGACTTTCTTTTTCTTGATACAGCTTTGGCCCTTTTGATTACAATCTGGTCCCCTGTTGGCAGAGATTTCATTTTGCGGGGCATACTGCTGCCATATGTGATAGGTGACAATAAACTCCAGAAGAATTCAGAATTGATTGCTGCATTTAAGTATTGTATCAATATTTAAACTTACCTTTTAAATGTTCAATGCTAATTATTCTGGTGCAACTTAATTTGAAGACAATTTGATGAACGTAGGTCCTTACTTTCCATACAAACAATTATTTTTATTTCAATGGTGACTTTTGCTGGATCTCGCAATTAATTTCAAGTATTTCCAAATTATTTTGAATTTATAAAAATTGTTATCGTACAAAAAATTTGTCTCAAAAATTCACATAAAAATATTGCCGAAAGCAATCACAGTAATGAAAACTTGGGAATCCAGATTTTCAGGATTGTGGGTCCAGATCTGGCCCTGAATTTTTTTTAATTTGCTCACAGAGTCAGGTTACTTCCAAAATGGTATGTCCTGGGCTACAGCCTCTAGGGGTAAAGTTGAAAAAGTGTGACACACTGACATTCAAACATATATATATATATATATATATATATATATATATATATACTAAGTCTGTGCAAAACTGATTTTGTCTTATTTAATTAAAAGAAGAATTTTCTATTGTATATTTTCTGTTTCTATTTTCTTTTTGCCAAAGATGGCATGGAAAACTTTGGTTCACACCCTCCTCAAGATTTTGAAATTGAACTTTGATTCTGGCATTTTAATGGCTTATTCTCAAAATAACATTGTGATTTGTTTCAAAACACATCAGTAGAATAAACAAATACATTGTTTTATTCTTTGTTGAAAAGCCAAGAAAAAAAGTCTCTTGTAAAATGAAATGACATCTCTCCTTTTTTTCTGTCATATTTTAATCTCTATGTTCGGTTAACTGGTGTGTTTAAAAAACTCTACGAGGCAAAAATATAATTAATTGTCAAAGGTTATTTATTATTACAGAAGTTATTTGGAGTTTAGTTTTACTTTTATTATATTTTTTCTTCGTAGAGAGAAATGTAAGAATTAAATTGACGTATGTTGAGTGTTTTTTGGTGCCTTCACTTGCTGTCTAATGAAATATTCAAACGTGACAAAAGATACTGTTTCTATTTAAAACGTTTTATTTGGAATGCATTTTCAATTCTTTTTACTGCTTTTGTTAAATATGCAAAAACAAAAAAAAAAGTCCCCAAAAATCCCAAAATTTAAATAATAGCATTTTAGTAAGTCGCTTTTGTTGAATTCATTTTCTTCTCTCATTGTTCCACGATTTCTCTACCTCTCATTTCTATGTTAACAATACTCGGCTTTCGGTTGTAATCCTCCCATTAGGTTATTTATACCAGCCTCCCTACTGAGACGAGATGTGAGACAAGATCGGGTTTAATGTGTGAAAACCAAGCACGTACACACAGTCCAGGTACAAAAATTGCACATCAAGATGCCTAAATTCACCTATGTGGCAGTGAATACTGGATAATCTTCTCACAGATGAAGAGGAGACTTGAGGCAACAAAGATATGTTTCTACAGAAGGATACTGAGAATACAATTATCATGTCAGCAATGAGGAATTTTTAAGGAAAATGGGGATGAAAATCACATGTCTACTCAGAGAGAGAAAGTTGACATTTTTAAGATGCATATTGAGGAAAGAAGGTTTAGAGAATTTGACACCCACAGGGTCTATTGAAGGCAAGGGAAACAAAGGGAAATGAACATCATAAACATTTGTAAATAGATGGCAGAACAGGGAATAGATGATGTAGTGAAGAAGCAAACATTAATTATGAAGAATAGGAACTGTGGTGAGCCATGACCCATATATGTCCTGATGAAACATGGTGCATAAAAGAAACAGATCTGGAACAGATCTTCTGCAGTCATTCACGCATTGAGGATATAGCTTAAACCAAAGGCTCTCTTATTATTGTTTTTCGTCATCTATGCATTATGCCCCATAAAAATGTCGGTTAACATGGCTCTCCACAACATTCTATCATCAGTAACGTTTGTCTTTTTGTCATTCCACTCACTCCTTGTTCTGCCATCCATGTCACAATAATGCTTTCTTTGTTTACAATACATTTAAACTTCTTCTTCTTCTCCTTCTCCTTCTTCTTCTTCTTCTTCTTCTTCTTCTCCTTCTTCTTCTTCTTCTTCTCCTTCTTCTTCTTCTCCTTCTTCTTCTTCTTCTTCTTCTTCTTCTCCTTCTCCTTCTTCTTCTTCTTCTTCTTCTCCTTCTTCTTCTTCTTCTTCTCCTTCTCCTTCTTCTTCTTCTTCTTCTTCTTCTTCTTCTTCTTCTTCTTCTTCTTCTCCTTCTCCTTCTTCTTCTTCTTCTTCTCCTTCTTCTTCTCCTTCTTCTTCTTCTTCTTCTTCTTCTATTTACTCAATCTTGCTAGATACGTTATACATTGTTTTTCTCTGTCTGTCTTACCTTCAGTCTGTTCTGTAAGTATCAAGAAGAAGAAGAAGAAGAAGAAGAAATTTATTCTAATGTAATTTTCCTGTTTCTTCTTCTTCTTCTTCTTCTTCTTCTTCTTCTTCTTCTTCTTCTAGGCATATCCCTTCAGGACATTGGCGATCATTGCTCTCCACAATTTCCTGTCCTTTGTACCTCTTAATAAATTTTGCCTTTTGTTATCTCTCCAAAACCCTGTTCTGCCATCTATTTACTCAATCTTGCTAGATACGTTATACATTGTTTTTC
This sequence comes from Acanthosepion pharaonis, assembly GCA_903632075.3. Taxonomy (NCBI): domain Eukaryota; kingdom Metazoa; phylum Mollusca; class Cephalopoda; order Sepiida; family Sepiidae; genus Acanthosepion; species Acanthosepion pharaonis. The sequence continues at coordinate 1,000,672 of CAHIKZ030000069.1, forward strand.
TCTGTCCGTCTTGCCTTCAGTCTGTTCTGTGAGTATCAAATTTTCCAAGCCCTCTTTCCTCATTATGTGCCCTATCTCTTTCTGATGTTAAGTATAAATATCCTTCATCATTGTTCACATGTTCAGCCCATACCGTCACCATCCTAAGAATCACATTTCTCATTCTTCAAGTCTCTTTTTCATCTCGGTGAAGATTGTCTATCATTTACTGTTATATAGGAAAACGATATTACATAATAATGCAGTGCTCTTTTCTTTGTTTCTAATGTAATTTTCCTGTTTCTTAATACATTGTTTAGCTTTTGGAAGGCATCCTTCACTTTTGCAAATGCACTTTTGGATTCAGTGGCACACTTTCCATCCTCTGTTAAAACACGTCCCACATATTTAAATTGTTTTACTTGTTCGATTTTGGTATCTAGAATGTCTAATTCGAATATTGGGCTGTTCCTTTTGCTGACAACTATATATTGTTTTTTTATGCAATTGGCATTTAGTCCTTTCTTCTTGCTTTCTTTCAATAGATTCTCTCGAAGTTCTTGTAGCTTCTTTTCTGTGTCTGCTATCAACACTGTGTCGTCTGTATATCTTATGCTATGATTGTCTTTGCAGACACAATCTTATCGTTTTTCTTTCTTCCAATGAATCTTCTCTCTTTTTGTTCGTCTTTTTGGTTTCTTTCTTTTCCTATTGCTTTTATTGCCTTTTCTTTCTCTATCTCGTCCTTTTCCTTTCTTTCACCCCAGACAGAAAACGAAATGCATAAATTCTACATTGATAATCCCAGTCCTTTTAAATACCAAGAGGAAACATAAAATAAACAATCTCAATTGGAAGCCCAGACATAAAAATACCAACTGAGACAAGAAGCTTCTGCAATAAAATGGATGACAAACTGGAAGACTTGGGTAAATTTAAATGAAACAAAGCAAAGATACTAAAGATTCTGTTTTGGAAATGACAGCAATAAGGAATTGTAATGTTTAAATTCAGTAGAAGCTGAAGTACATTTTATAGAGGGCAAGTATGGCTTAGTGGTTAGAGCATAGAGAAAGAGAAAAAAAGGTTTTCAGATCTGGAAAATGTTCCATATTCATTTGCAAAATGCATTGTTATTGCTTTCTTCCTTAAGATGACATGCGCCTTCAGCAATTTGGCAAGTGTGGCTCTCCAAAGATACCTTTTTTATTATTTGTGAATTATCAGCAATGAGAAATGGTTTCAAGCAAATGAAAATTGTGGGTTTTGAAGACAGCTATTCTTTGTCAGATTTCAAAGACTGGTGCTACAGAATCACCAACACATAATGTTACTAAATACCAAAAAACCTTCTACCATGAATAAATGAAACTAATTTTGAATCGAATATGGATGTCATGGATGGCACCAAACATATTCAAAAATGTGTAAACTATCAACTTTTTCTCAGACCATTTTCTCATTTTCTCAGACCACTTCAACTTAATCCTATAGGTCATAAAGAAGACAATTCTTCATATATTGGTGTGACAGAATCATAAAGAACTTTACCAAATAACAGAAACCACACCATTTGAAGACTTCCAAGAATAGCAATAACAAAAATGGATAGAACATATAAATGAAAGAGAAAATAATGACATAATAAAAATTTAAACATTCCACACTAACCTCAAATAAACAGTTAAGAAAGAAACCCCCATCAACACTAGAAACAATGATAGCATTTATTGAAGTTGAGAAACCTATTTTTCTGCAAAATTGTTTTAAGAGAAGGATTTTATAAATTTCAACCTCCAGTAATTCTAAGCATTTGGTCAATGAGTGACAAATGTTTCCTTATAAGAGGACAGAAAATCTCACCATTACCATTATCAAGACTTCTTGGGAAAGATAGGGCACTGATTTGCCATTAGCATCTCTGTGGGTTTTCAATTCAGAATATATCTTCCATAGATTGGACGAGTTACTACTCATCTGAGAGCAGATGAAGCACAAATATACAAATCCTGCTATACCCATCATGACACCCAGTCTGATATGGGTATACCAGGCACATGCAGCACAGCCAAATGTGTGCAGGTTCAGATAAAAGCAGTCCATAAACTTACAGTGTAACGCAGTTAAAAAATAGCTTCAAGTTGGGTTACCCAATCCATTCAAATGATCACTGATTGAAAGTGTTCCTAAGTATCTAAATATGACACCCAAGTTTCTTTAGCTGGCTTATTCTTCAAATGTAAAACAGCAACACACTTGACATGATGAACAAAATTGCCCGACTTGTTAAGGTTGACAAATTTGTGCAATATGGTAACAGGGTCAAATAAAAGCAGATAACGACAAAGACAGTTAAAAAATAGCTTCAATTTGGGTAACGCAATCTACTCAGATGATCACTGATTGGGAGTGTTAACCAAGTATCTAAATGTGACTCCCAAGTTGCCTTGGCTGATTTATCCTTCAAATTTAAAACAGCAAACCATTAGATATGATCCTTCTCTGTGACTCTTTCTTATGAACAGAAATGCCCAACTGCTTAAGGTGACAAAGCAGTGATATTGAACAGGATATTTTCTGTAGATTATTTTTATCCACCATATATTTAATATGAATACAGTCATTGATTTGGGATTAGAAGCCATGGTGGCCTTGTCTGGTGTGGCATCAGGGCATTTATTATTATTATTATTATTCATTTACTCAGTCATTAGGTGTTTACATCAGTATTAACTTGGTTTTCATTGGAGATCATGTGACAACAAGTCTACTCTATACTCCATCTCTCTCTTCAGTATTCTTGCAGATATTAGTAATGCTGTCATCTGGATGGTTTAGATTCTTTATCAGAATTCTAAAAACATTCTAGCATTTCCATGAGCACCAAGGCAAATCTAATCAATGCCGTTTTCCTACCAACACTGACATACCAGTGCTGGACATGGCCTCTAACAAAAACCCTTCAGAGGAAATTGATCACTTGTGAGATGAAATGCCTGAGGAAAGCAGTGAACGAGGCCATGTGAGACAAGGTCAGGAAGGAGGCAACAAGAGACAGAGGATGAAGTGGTTCAGACACCTCACTTGTATGCCTATCAACCAACCAGCCCTACGAGCATACACCCTCAGGTACTCTGGTGGGAGAGTGAAAGGTAACCCAAGAAGATGCTGGGGCAACTCCCTGGCAGACACTCTGAGAGCCCACAAGATATCTCTCCTCCAGGCCACTTGCCTTGCCACTGAAAGATAACTGCGTTTCCCCATGACATCCAACAGCACAAGCAGAAGGTAAAACTAAAACTAAACTAAACGTCAGAATTCCAGTTCATACCAGAGTTTTTGGTGATCATCACTGCTGGACAGATGACATTATCACTTAAATACATCAGCACTCTCCTCAGTATTCTTGAAGATTTTAGTAATACTGTCATCTGGATGTTTTCAATTCTTCATCAGAATTCCAATTTACATTAGAATTTTTTGGTGGTCATCACTGATGAACAAGTGTTGCCTAAATACTTCAGCACTCGTTTCAGTATTGTTGATTTTAATACAGTGTTCGTTTACATGGTTTCAATTCTTCCTTGAATTCCTAATTCACATCAGAACTTTCTGACTGTTGGTAAACAATTGACAACACATCTCCGCAATACTCCAGCAACTTCCGCAGTATTGTAGCTCATTGCTCTACTAACGTTCATCTTCAAGTTGGCTGTTCTTGCAGAAACAGTTAAATCTGCTATCTGATGTTCTATTTTTCTAGTGACATGGTGATAAACTCGAGGGGAATGACTTGTCATGTTTTCTCAGGCCATTGTTTTCCCCTAACATAAGGTGGAAAGAATTATATTGAATAAATTGCTAGGTCGTCTGCTAGGAAAGTTGATACACTGTAAACAATTTTTCTCACCCTTGCATGCTTATAAGTCTGCCATTTACCTAAACTTTGAATATTGCAGCCATATATGGTCTGGTGCTCTTGGTATATATTTAGAGAATCCCAATTCTGATCTTTCTCTCTCTCTCTCTTCATATATATATATATACATATATATATATATATATTATAAATTAAATGTTTTAAAATATGGTTTCATCGCTACACAGGAATTACCATGTTTCAAAACAGAAAACAAAAACTTTAAATTCAATTATATTAAATTAAAAGCATTAGATCTCTTTCATCTCCAAGCAAATTTTCTGTTTTTGAAACATGGTAATTCCTGTGAAGCGATGAAACCATATTTTTATATCAGTTAGTTTATAACATTTATTCTCTGTAAATTTACATTGAGCACTGTTTTGTAAAAAATAAACACTGGATTACATATCTTACTGTTCTTACATTTTTACTATAATATATATATATATATATATATATATATATATATATATATATATATATATATATATATATAAACATGTTGTGATTATAAATTTTCAACATTTATATATTAATATTTTATATTATACACATATATATATATATATATATATATATATATATATATATATATATTGAATCAATTGCTAGGTCTTTTGCTAGGGAAAGTTGTTTCACTGTATCATGCTAAACAATTTTTCTCACCAAAATCCATCTTATATATTTTTATGACTGCCATTCATCCCTGTATTGAATATTGTTGCCACATCTGCCCTGGTGTTTCTGCTATATATTTAGAGATTCTTGATAAAATCCAAAGAAGAATCGGCACTGTTATTGATCTTGACCTGGCATCTCTGCTTCATTCACTTTTCCTACCACCATAACATAAATTCTCACTGTCTTTTCTATAAGTATTGCCATGGTAATTGCTTTGAGCTTTCCTCTTTGCTACCTAGAGTTTATAAATTTTACCGTACTTTTGGTGGTAACGTCTATGCTAACAGTTTCTTCTCTCGTATTTCTCACATTTTCTTGCTCTCCAGTTAATTTTAATCTTTAAAAAAATTCAAATACAATATCAATAGTTATCTTTTGCCTTATTAATTCACGTTCTCTTTCCTTAATAATTTCTTTCTCATATTCTCTCACACCCAATAACTCCATGCAACTTAGTGACTTTATTGCCTTGCTTGCTGAGAAATGGGTAACCTATTTTTAATTTCAAAGTGCGAGAAGATTTTATGTGCTTGATGCTCTGGTTTCAAATTTTGGTCTGTATAGATACACTTCATTTGTCTAACCTAAAGTTAGTTGCTTGCATAGTTCCCAATGAAAAACCTTTGCTAACCAGACATGTCTATGCTTATATTCTGTCTGAGTCAATCTTTCTACACTGACTACATTTGCTCTTCTCTTGTCTCCTATCTGAGCTTAGGCCACATCACATTGAAACACCAGTTCTTGTATAATTACTGAAGTTAAGCAATATTGTGCTTGGTATCTAGATGGGTGACTGCTTGGGAATACCAGGTACTGTATGTTTGTATATGTGAGTGGTGTAATGGATAATGGCTCATAATCGGAAAGCCAAGTTCCACATACACTTGGGAATATTATGAATCAACCTCTTCTTTCCCCTGCTATAGATTAATTAGTAAGAATTGTATCATTAAACCATTACTATCTCGAAAAAAAAAAATTCTTACAATCTAAAAATATTTTCTGGTTTTTCTGCAGAGGGCTGATACGCTCTAGAAAATGAATGAATCAATCAATCCATCAAAAATGCTGATTGGCAACACAGGCATTTCTTTTAGATTTATTTAAATTCTCTAGAATATAAATGTATAGAAACTATAGCGGCCATAAAATGAGGGGTCACTTTACATATTGATTGCAATATAGAATTAATCCCCCATTTTATATCCGTTAGATATGAATCCACCTCTTCTCCCCCAGCTCTAGGTTAATTAGTATGATTTTTTTCACTAAATTATTATTAAGTCCCCAAAAAAAATTAAAAATTTAGAATCTAAAAATATTTCCTGGCTTTAAAAAGCCTGCAAAGAGTTGACAAGCCATGTAAAATGAATTAATCAATACATCAAATATTGATTAGTTACAAAGGCATGTCTTTTAGATTTATTTACATTCTCTGGTAAATAAATGTGTAGAAACCAGTGGCCACAAAGTGAGGGATCACTTTACATATTGACTGTAATATAGAATTGATCTCCCACTTTATATCCACATTATTTTTTTATTTGATTTTCAAATTCTGATTACGTATGAATCCATCTATTCTCACCCAGGGTATGGGTTAATTAGTAAGACTTGAATCACTAAACCATTATTATCTTCGAAAAAAAAAAAAAAAATTCTTAGAATTTAAAAATATTTTCTGGCTTTAAATAACCTTCAAAGGTTTGGTAATCTGTAGAAAATGAACAAATCAGATCAAATTGTTTCCCGTTCTATTCTGGCCTTTATATACTTTATTTTGAAAACAGTTTTTAAATCAGGAAAATCCTATAATTTGTAAGCACTTCAGCATCTTCTTCAAAATGTATATGAATTTTCCTTTGTAAGAGTATAATTATTCATAGTTTTTTTTTTTTTATTCAGTACCACCCAAAGCAAGGCAGTCCAGCTACTAACACACAAGGGGTTACAAGGTTTGGAGGAATTAGGAACAGAAACATTAGTGATGAGTAGAAAGAGAAAAGAGTAATAAGGAGAAGAATAGAATTGACGTTGCATTTTAAATTTTGAAGATTAAAGTTGGAAAGCACGGAGCTGGAAGTGAGTTCCACAAGTGAGAAGTGTGAGAGAAGAAACTGTTAGCATAGAACTTATGGCTACATCTAGCCAGCTCAACTATAAACTGATGGGATCTTATTGCCAATCTAGTAGTATTGTGCTTAAATCCATAAAATAGTAAAGAGTTCATCCAAACAACTACCATGAAAGTATTAATAAAAAAGGCCCAGAGAGGCAACCTTACGGCAGTAGCAAGTGACTGAAGCTGAGATGTCAGATGAGGACCAGTAATATTGATGATTCTTTTTTGGATCTTATCAAGGAGCTCCAGGTAAATAGCAGGGCCACTGGACCATATATAGCAGAAATATTCTAAGCACGGGTAAATGGTAGACTTATAGATATACAAGACAGATTCTGGAGAGAAAAATTGGTTCACCCAACATTGGGAACCAACTTTCTTAGCTTCTGACCTAGCAATCATTTTTACTGTTAGCATTCAAGCTTCTACTGTTACAACAGGACACCAAAAGTTTCTGTATAATACTGTCTTTACTCATGGGATCAAATTATTTCTAAATGATGTCTTTTCTGTGCTTCCTGTGACTTCAACCTCATGGTGAACAGTTGAAAAAGATATAATGATTTCATTTTACTTTGTAAAGAATTTTCTTACTGGATTTCAACACTTGGTTGACTTGTATTCTAAGTAATAACCTGAGAGGAAGAAAATATAACAAAATGTTCAGAGATTTTCATGCAAAACGCAATCTTCAGGTGATGAGTAGAGACTATAGTCAGCACCTGAATATTGTGTAATCCATGAAACACTGTGTCATGGTATCGGTGAGAAAAATATATATATATATATATATATATATATATATATATATATATATATATATATATATATATATATATATATATATATATATAAACGCAATCTTCAGGCCCTGAATGTTGCATTTAGACATGAAAACACTGTCACCTCAATGCCAACTCACACACACACACACACATATATATATATATATATATATATATATATATATATATATGTGTATAAATTTCTCAGAGTTAACGTGTAGAAAAGACAATATTTATAAATATAAATGACAATAGGAAAACTAGTTATTGCTGATCGTTTTTGTCCAATGTGGACTTTATCCTTTAAAATTGGACGAAATGTGTCAGCAAAACCATTTTCATTATTATCATATATATATATATATATATATATATATATATATATATATATATATATATATATATATATATATATAAATGACAATATATATATATATATATATATATATATGACAATATATATATATATATATAAATGTGTGTGTGTGTGTGTGTCTCTGTGTGTAAGCGTATGTAAATATTTGAAAAAATAATAATATTTGACAATTCATCAAATAATAAAAACTAAGATTAAAGTAGATACTATGAAAAATAATAATGTTTGACAATCCATTATTTAATAAACACTAAAGTAAATAAATAAAAATATTAATAATGGAGGACAAGACATCACGATATAAAAATGAAAGTGAAAGTAATGTATGGTTACAAAGAAATTAGAGCTTTTTACATTTGATCAGGCAAGTCAGTGAGAGAACAAAATGCAAGTGTCATGTCAATGAATGAGTTTAGAAGTTGGTTGCAAGTGAATTTTAGAGTTTATAGAAATTTAACCACCTGACTAATGTTTTAAGATATAAATGGAAAATAATGACACCAAAATATGAATGTGCATTGGAATAGTGGAAGATGCCTTCCAGAAACTAAGTAAAAGAAAAATGTGCTGAACTATGCAATATGAATACTCCTCGATGGCACTAAATATTACACAATTTCTTCACAGATGAAGACAATATTTAAGGAAACAGAGAAGTGCTTCTACAAAAGAAGGTTGAGAATAACATGGATGGAGCATGTGAACAGTGAGGAAGTTTTTTTAGGAAAATAGAAAGGAAAAAGACACAGACTTACAATCAGATAGTTGAAATTCTTTGGAGACATAATAATGAGGAAAGAGAGCTGGGAGAATTTGACACTCACAGGACATATTCAAAGCAAGGTGGTCAGATGGTAACGGGGAGTAACCTTCACAGCAAGCTTGGGTAAATGGTTGGTAAAATAGGTAGTGGGAAATATAATTAATCAACAGATATTGCTAACAAATAGAAAATATAGGAAGTTGTGGAGATCCATGATCACCCACATGACACATAGAAGAAGAAATAGATGTCAGAACATGGACTGGGAGGAAGAGTAAGTGAACAAACATTGCTTAGAGCTACAAAGGATAGGAAGTTGTAGAGAGCCATGATTGCCCATGACATGAAGTGATATGGCACATAGGAGAAAAATGAACTGGAAGAAATAGTAAACAGACAAATATTGCTTACAGCTACAAATGATAGGAAATTCTGCCCATGTCCTGAAGAAGAAATGGATTCTAGAATATGGGCTGAGAGGAAGAATAAGTGAAGAAACATTGCTTAGAGCTACAAAGAATAGGAAATAGTGGAGAGCCATGATCACCCACATTCATGAATGGACACAGCACATGAAAGAAGAAATGGATACCACAACATGGGCTGAGAGGAAGAATATGTGAACAAATATTGCTTAGAGCTACAAAGAATAGGAAATTGTGGAGAGCCATGATCACCCACATTCTGAATGGACACAGCACATGAAAGAAGAAATGGATGCCACAACATGGGCTGAGAGGAAGAATAAATGAACAAACATTGCTTAGAGCTACAAAGAATAGGAAATTGTGGAGAGCCATGATCACACATATCCTGAAAGAACATGGCATACAAATGGAGGAGAAATGCTTTTTATAAATATATTTGCCTAAATAAATAGGATACTGATGCTAGCAATATATGTTGGTGTAATGATCCTTAAGCCAGTTGCACATTGCTAGGATCAAAAGGGGTTTCTTTTTTCTTAAAGAAGAAAAATTTGCTATTTCCTTAATTAGTGCCATACTTAAATTTGGATATTTCTGTTCTTTCACTTTTTCTTGTCTTTTTTCTTTCTATCCCTAATTTCTATTCTTTTCTTATTTTTCACTGTTTTTTTTAAACAATTTTTTTCATTTTATTCTTTTTTAATTTCAATTCACTTTTCCTTTTTCAATTTTCTCCCACTTTTTTTTTTTTTTTCAATTTCCCTACCTTCATAAAATTAAAAAAAGTTTGTCCATTCTTTCTTTTTTTTTTTTTAATTTCCATCCTTTCTACTTTTTCCCCAAGATCGCTCACATGCCCAGTTTCAATTATTTTCCCTTTGAAAATTGTGTAAAAATTATTTTTTGGTGGGAAAATTAATTTTTGTCAGGACAATTTTTTAAAAAAAATTAATTTAATTATATATTTTTTTAAAAGGTTTACAAATTTTCTTTTTTCATCAGGAAAAGATATTGGTTGCGAGCAAACTGCCTTTATACGGATAGAAAATGAATTAAGTAAATATTCAAAAATAGAAATGGGGCATAAGACAAGGATGCACCTTCTCACTGGACTTATTCAAACTTTACAGTTAGTCGATTCTGAAAGAATTAGAAGTCCTACTAGGATTCATTCTTGGTGGCCACAGTCTTAACAATATATGCTGATAACAGAGTGTAGATAGCTGGTATAGAAAGGATACTACAAAAACTATTTTAGAATATAGTAAAGCCAGCAAAAAGGACTAAACATCAACTGTAAGAAGACAATATATGGTTGTCAGTAAAAAGAAATAGCTCAATGTGTGAATTAAAAATTGGAAATACTAAAATAAAACAATTTTGAAAATTTAAATTCAGAAAGAATTAGAAATCCTACCAGGATTCATTATTGGCGGCCACAATCTTAACACTTCCACTGCTAACTACGGAGATCTTCATTTTTCTTATCTTGCTCCAGCTGGCTAAGTACGAAAACCTACGTTTTTTGCATACCGCTGGTATGAGTGTCCTGTTGTGCCATCTATCATAAAATCACAAAGGACAATGCTTCAAAAGACATCATGTGTATACCTATTACTGATCTGGTAAGACATTCCCAGGTATATCCATGAAAATGGAATGCTGTAAAACACACTGGTGCCAGTTTTCTGTGTAACAAAATATGTAGGTTGAAATTTGGCATTTTCTTTAAAAATGGCTGGCCGAATGGGGGCAGCACTGGGCAAATGAGTAGCAGTGAAAGTATTAACATAAGCAGATGATATAGTGTTAATAGCAGACACAAAAAGGTTACTACAAAATCTCATACAGAAGGTAGTGAAAGAAAGCAAGAAGAAAGGACTAAGCATCAATTGCAAGAAGACACATCGAATATATAACAAAACTGAAGCGAAGATTGTATCTGTCTTTTAGATATTTTTCAGCATACTGAGAAGGATATTAGAATAATCTAGAACATATACTTACCAGCAAATTGCCTACATACGAATAAAAAAATGAATTCAGTAAATATACAAAAATAGAAAGCGGCATATGACAAGGGATGAAGCAATTTTGAGAGAACTAGAAGTCCTACCAGGATTCATTATTGGTGGCCACAATCTTAACAATATTAGATATGCTGAAGACAGAGTGTGGATAGCAGACATGGAAAGGATACTACAAGAATTCCTACAAAATGTTGTAAAAGAAAGCCAGCAAAAAGGACTAAACATCAACTGTAAGAAGATAATATATGGTTGTCAGTAAAAAGAAATAGCTCAAAATAAAACAAGTGTAAAAATTTAAATATCTACAAAGTATTTTAATAGAAGACTAGAATGTGTGTCAGCAAAATCCATAGTTGCATTGGAAAAGTAAAAGTTGCCTTCCAAAAGCTACGCAAAGTATTAAGAAATAGGAAAATTTCATTAGAAGCAAAGAAAAGAGTATTGAACTGTTATTTAATTTCAATCCTCCTATATGGCTGTGAATACAGGACAATCTCATCAAAGATAAAAAAGAGGCTTGATCATCTGAGTTGTGGGCATACAGAAGGATGCTGAGAATCTCATGGAGAGAATGTGCGAGTAATGAGGAAGATTTATGGTAAATGGAAATAAAAAAAATACACTCCTATTTAGAATCAGAAAGAGATAGGTGAAATTTCTGAGGCACATAATGAAAACAGTGGGCTTGGAGAATTTGACATGCACAGGAGATATTGAAAGCAAAAGGAACAGAAAGGAATGCAGGTAGGAATAACCTACCTAATGAACTTGCGTAAATGCTTGGCAGAGCAGAGATTAGGAGAGACAGCAAAAAAGGAAACCTTACTTAGAGCTACAAAGGACAGGAAGTTGTGGAGAATCATAATTAACCATGTCCTGTAATGAACAAAGAGGAAGAAGAAGAAAAAGGAGGAGGATTCAGTGAAGAAGAAGGAGGGGGACCAGGAGGAGGAGAAGAAGAAGAAGAAGAAGAAGAAGAAGAAGAAGAAGAAGAAGAAGAAGAAGAAGAGGATTTATATTTATTTATTTATTTACTTGTTCTTGACAGTTTGTAAATAACAGTTGACAATTTGTTCAGGTTTTATTTTTTCTACTTGTTCTTTAGGGGTTTTCAGTTGGCAAGGAAAATTCAAGTTGTGAAATGTTCTTTTCAATTAGCATTTTCTTTCTCTTGTATCTACTTTCACTTTCACTTTCCTTCATTTGCTGTTATTGTTATTAGTTATATTTTTTACTTCCGTCTTAGTTTTAGTTGCTTAGTTATAGCTAAATAGTCATATTAGTATTATTAGTCTGATCATATCTTACTATTTTCTTTTACCAATTTTTCATGATTTCTTTCTATTTTTAGGGAGTTATTTTTCAGATTTTTCTCTCTTCATTTTCCTCTTCTTCAACATTTTTTTCCAATCAGGCATTAGCAAATGCTCTTGCTTCCATTTTAAAATTATGTCATTAAAAATTGATAATCCTCAAGTGTAAATGGATCTCATTTAAAATTACAACTTCTTCTCCCCACTCTATGCCCTGATGAAAATGACTGAAGGGGCAGGTGTGTTAAGATGCTAATTACAAAAATTAAGGTGGTAAGCTCACTTGGAAAGAGATATTTTGGTAGTTTTTAATGCAGGTTTTTTTTCATTTTTGAAAGAAATGAAATATAGTACCATTTAGAAATGTTTGACAGCTTTTAGTCATTAACTGAGTTCCTTGAAAATATTCAGGCCTCAAAATGGATTCATTATTTTTTTTATTAGTTACTGATTCAATTTGGTCATTGAGCAAAACTCTGTCCAGAAGGGATAACATTTGAATTAAAATAATAAAAAAAAAAAATATCAAATATTGATATTTTAATTTTCTTGGTTCAATCCCAAGTTGAGTAATTAACAAATATATATCTTTGCCTGAAGATATGTAAGCACAGCAATCAAGGTTCAAATTCAGGTAGTGGAATACAGGGTCAAATTATGTGTTTGGAATTGATACTTTATGGCAGTGGTCCCCAAATGGTGCAGTCGAAGAGGATAGCAGGTGAGATGGAATGATTAAAAGCCAATTAAAAATTTAGAGGCAGTTTCAAAAAATTCATAACCCCAAAATAAATTTTTACTTGTAATTGCATGCACGAGTCTCAGCAAACATAGTGTTATGGTCTGGTTCCTTGTACCACGGTGATAGTCCAAGGTAGAACTAATAAAGAACTCGAACACGGATATGGAATAACACAGATATATTACAAACAAGAATATATACAGAGAAGTAGAAAGTGTTAGTACGAACAATCAGGTTTAGTAGTAATTGTCTGAACATGACTCTGTTTTGGACTGCCTCTGAATCAACTGACTGACTCACTCGCTCTGACTGACTGACAGACTCCTGACAGGCTTCTGACGGACCTCATTCCAGACTTTAGACTGAACGGTATTTAGTCAAACCCCCCCCCCCACCCGAGGGCATCATGTGGCACAAGGCCGGTTTAATGTGGGATCTCTGAGCCCATGGGCTCGGTCAAAAATATGCCCTTTGAACTGGTATAAACGGGTTCAGGGTCAGTTTACCTCCGCGAAAGAGACTCCACCCTTTGGCGTAACCTCGTTCGGGTTCCTCCCCACCCGAAGGCAGAGAGTTCAACTGATCAGCCGGTCAGCCGGTTGCCCGACTTCGGACTGAACTCCCTGCTTCCTCTTGTGGCAGAGTATTTTTTACATATGGAATAGTCCATTATGTTATTATGGGTAAGGTCCCATAACAAATAGATATAAATAATTATTGACTAATTTTATCATTGTGATATTTTTGCATTATATTAAGTATTAAGAATATAGTAACTAGGGTCTTCAAAATTGGAGGAGAGAGTTATTGTTGAAACTTGAATAAAACATGGAATAATAATAATACAACACAAAATGTACTTAAACAAAATGTATTGACACAAGAACGTATACACAATATTTACAGATAGTTTGATATATTCTTGGGAAGACTGTTCCTGTAGAATGGGTTGACTTAGTCGCAGTCGGGCAGAGTCTCTAGATTGGATCTCTTCTTTCTCCCTCGTCTTCCCGGTACCAACCATATTTATATGGTCGGTACTCCACTATGTAAATTAGGTGGATCGTACCACAACAGTTATTAATGATAACTGACTTCAAATCCATGGTAATCACCATTTAACCTCTCTCTGTTTTTTATCTTTAAATGTACTTAATTTATCACATTAAATTTGGTGATGCAAGAGCAAATTTTCATTCTGAAAATGCAACGCAAAGGAAAAAAGTTGGAGAACCACAGTTCTATGGACAAAAGAATATTACTTTCTCAAGAAAACACAAAGGGCAGTTATTTTTGTAAAATTTTCCAAGAGATTTCCAAAGTAAAAATTATTTTTTTCTTTAAATAAAAAGGCTTAATTCTTGCAACTAAATCTTTCTTTTTTATAAGAAGAGCTTCTGGGAAAATATCTCACTCGCTGACTTTTGCCATTTGCAACAGCATTCTTTATTTTACTATAAATTACAAAGCAGCTTTCTTGTCTGTCTGTCTTTGTGGCATCCTGCTCTCACCCCTTCACTGTCGAAACTCCTAAATGTAGCCGTCTCTTCTACTCCAATAGCTTCATGTCTCGCACCTCTCGCCTGTGGAACTCCCTTCTCTATTCCAGTTTCCCTGAGAGCTATAATCTCCAGCCATTCAAGTGTAATGTCAATCAATATCTCCAGTTGCCTTGATCATTCCACTACCCTCCTCCTCATCCTTTCTTCTATCACTCCTATCTGATCTTGCTCCAAATTTTCTGTAACCCCTTGCGTCCTAGTGGCTCCCCGCCTTGCTTGGAGTAAAATGCTTAAAAAAAAAAAAAAAAAATTCAAAGGAATCTATGGCCAACTCATTTTCTGTACTTTCATGATCCGAGGTCTAAACCTTGGATCATGTAACTTAGAAAAGCATATATATTGAAATATGATTAGGAAAAGTATATGCAATGAGTTATGACATGAAAATATTGAATTATGACTTAAGAAGGTATATATATTTGATTGTAACTTGTTAAAGGCACATATATTGGGACATGGCTAGCAAAACGAATATGTATTGATTTATGAATTGGAAAGTCATATTTATTGAATTGTGACTTACAAATGTAGACTCATTGTCATGACTTGCAAAAGCATATGTATTGGGTCGTGACTACCAAAAAGGCATATTGATTTGGTTGTGAATTGTATAGTGTTATGACTTTGAAAGTCATACATATATATATATATATATATATATATATATAGAATTGTAGCTTAGAAAAGCATACACATTTTGTCATGACTTCAACGGGCATATATATTGGGTCGTGACTAGTAAAAAGCATATTTATTGGGACATGACTAGGAGAGCCATATATATTGCTTCATGATGAGCAAAAGGGATATTTATTGGGCCATGACGAAGAGAATCATATATATTGGGCTGTGACTAGCAAAAAGTATATTGGACCATGACTAGGAGAGGCATATATATTGGTTCATGACAAGCAAAAGGGATATTTATTGGGCCATGATGAAGAGAGTCATATATATTGGGCTGTGACTAGCAAAAGTTATATTTATTGGGCCATGACTAGGAAAAGCATATGTATTGAGTTATGACTTATATATACATATTAAATGGTGACTTAGGATGGTATATATATTTGTTTGTGATTTGGAAAGACATATATATTTGGTTTTGACTAGCGAAAACCTAGTTATTGGGTCATGACAATGAAAGCCATATATAATGGGTCATGACCAGGAAAGGCATATGTATTGTTTCATGACTTGGAAAATGATATATATTGGTTTGTCACTTAGAAAGGAAAATACATTGAATTGTGATACTGAAAGACACATGCATAAGGAATAGTTAAGGCATCAAGAGAAAATTGCTCTGAATTAATTGTTCTTTCATTCAATTTTTGCTCTTTGACCATTCATAAAAAATATATTTTATTTTTATTTTTTTATAAAATCTGAAAACAGAAAAATGATTTCATTTTAAAATTTACCTCCAATAAAAATTAAAAATATATCAAAACCTATGTTCAAAGTAACAATAAATATTAAATATTAAATATTAAATATCTCTTTATAATATTGCATTCATCAAGCCATATTCACTAATTACTGAAATACATTAAAAATTTTGACTAATTTTTAAATCTTAATTTCATTGTCTCAATTACTCTGATTAGATATTGTAAAAATTGTTGGCTCATTTTCTTGATCCAAGAAATACCTGATTCCTACCATGACTTAACTTTTCAAGAGTCAGATGAGACTAAAAATTGCTGCCACATGAGGACTGGAGCTGATGAATCCTCACTTTTCATCCTTGATACAGTTAAAAATCATTTACGAGGGATTGTGGATGATGGCTTATTCTCCACTCAGCAGTTTCTATTCCCACAGATGCAGGGTTGCAAACCAGATGGCTACTTTATCACTATTTGATCCATATTCAGTTTACCTTCATTTTTATTAATTCAGTCAGTTTTGAGGCTTATAGATAGGACACACCATGTTATATCCAAGGAATTGAAATAAGCTCATATCTTTCATATACATATATATATATATATATATATATATATATATATATATATGAGAGAGAGAGAGAGAGAGAGAGAGGGAGAGAATTGTAGCTTAGAAAGGCATACACATTTTGTCATGACTTCAAAAGGCATATATATTGGGTTGTGACTAGCAAAAAGCATATTTATTAGGCCATGACTAGGAGAGCCATAGCTTTTCTATCATATTCCAAATGATAGAAAAGCCAAGGATTGCTAATTGGTAGAACAGATTTCAGCATTAATGCTGCTCTGAAAACTGCGATCTTCAAGCCAATCCTCAATTGTTATCCACATAATCTTCACTTCCTACCACTTTCTCATTCATCACAATCATTTTAAGAGTAAGCCTTTACCTTGTGTGGCTCTTGAGCCGTGTATTGAGTAAAAATTAATATGAAAATACCATCAATATATGGCTATGAATAAACAAGTATTGAGAATAAAGAATACGTTTCAAGCAAGACTCAAAACTCCAGTCTTGTATTACAGTCATAGTCTCACTTCAGTGACTGGAGTTAGCAGTGACAGAAGATCAAATTAAGATTCAGGATAATACATTAATAGCTGATGATAATCACAGAAGTGTTTTAACAGAGGCCAGAAAGAGCGATACTGAAATCTGAAGCCATGATGGATTAAACAAAGATGCCTTCCAAAAGCTAAGAAGAGTATTAAGAAATAGATAAATTTCGCCAGAAACAAGAAAAACAGTGATAAACTGTTACATGAGTGCTGGACAAACTCTTCAAAAATGAAGTATAGGCCTGAAGCAACAGAAATGTAGTTCTGTAGAAGGATGCTGACGTTACCATAGACCAAACATCAGAACAACAAAGAGAAAATGGCAACAAAGAAGGAAACATACTTAATATCAGGAAGAGACAGTTGAAATTTCTACAGAAGGATGCTGAGGATACCATGGACCGAACATGTAAGCAACGACGAGGTTTTAGAGAAAATGGAAACTAAAAGGAAACATACTTAACATCAGGAAGAGACAGTTGAAATTTCTACAGAAGGATGCTGAGGATAATGGAAACATGTGAGCAACAACGAAGAGAAAATGGAAACTAAAAGGAAACATACTTAACATCAGGAAGAGACAGTTGAAATTTCTACAGAAGGATGCTGAGGATACCATGGACCGATGTGAGCAACGACGAGGTTTTAGAGAAAAATGGAAACTAAAAGAAACATACTTAACATCAGGAAGAGAGTTGAAATTTCTACAGAAGGATGCTGAGGATACGATGGACTGAACATGTGAGCAACGACGAGGTTTTAGAGAAATGGAAACAAAAGCAAACTTATACTTAACATCAGGAAGAGGCAGTTGAAATTTCTACAGAAGGATGCTGAGGATACCATGGACCGAACATGTGAGCAACGACGAGGTTTTTAGAGAAAGTGGAAACAAAAGGAAACTTATACTTAACATCAGGAAGAGACAGTTGAAATTTCTACAGAAGGATGCTGAGGATACCATGGACCGAACATGTGAGAAACGATGAGGTTTTAGAGAAAATGGAAACAAAAAGGAAACTTATACTTAACATCAGGAAGAGGCAGTTGAAATTTCTACAGAAGGATGCTGAGGATACGATGGACCGAACATGTGAGCAACGACGAGGTTTTAGAGAAAATGGAAACAAAAAGGAAACTTATATTTAACATCAGGAAGAGACAGTTGAAATTTCTACAGAAGGATGCTGAGGATACCATGGATCGAATATGAGAGCAACCACAAGATTTTAGAGAAAATTGAAACAAAAAGGACACTTATGCTTAAAACCACAAAAAGACAGTATAAATTTCTTGAGCACCTAATGAGGAAAGAAGAGTTGGAAAATCTGACACTCACGGGATAGATTCAAGGTAGAAGGAACAGAAGAAGACAATGCATAACCTAGTTAGTGAGCTTGAGTAAATGGTTGATGGGTTTAGAAGAAATAACAAAAAGACAAAATTTATTAAGGGCTACAGAGAAGAGGAGATTGTGGAGAGCCATGATCCCCTAAGTCCTGCGGTGACACTGCTTGTAAAGAAGAAGATTAAATTCCCCTCCTTCAGTCGATGGCTTTAGTAGACTATTACAGTCAACAAGTTGAACTTAATGATTTTTTTCATATTTGTCGTTTTATACTTTTAATTTTTGAAGCATTTTTTTCTCTAAGCTGGTTTTTGGCTTTTGTTCTCTCACCGCTATATCTTTGTAGATCTCCTTTTTTATTTTGTGTAGCTTTTTGAAATTGATTCTCTCTCTCTCTCTCTCTCTCTCTCTCTCTCTCTCTCTCTCTCTGTCAATTCATCGTCTTAAAAGTTTTAACAGAAAAAAAAAAACAAGATTACAGGTAGCACATGTTGAAAGGTGCGTTTTGAAACTAGTTCCTTTCCCTTGGGGACGTCCTCTCTCGACAAGCTCGCCGAGTATGAAGTGAGATATTAGCACTTGCCAAATTCTCCAACCTTTGCTGACTTTTTAAAACAAATAACCCAAAATGTGTGACACCATCTGTCATCGTGATGTTTCTCTGATAAATTCCAGTAGTGACTGATCAGGGCCCTCGAGACAAGGGTGTTGAACGATGGGAAATATTGAATGCCTAGTGTGCGCAAGCACTCAAGCCATGCACGAAAGCGGAAATAAAATATATCTTCTCTTTCTTGACACAAGCCTTGAAAATAATAAACGGTGTAAACTGGCAACTGGGAAAAGGAGACGGGTAGGTTCAGGCGGGGAGAGATTATATTTTTATTAGATTTATGAGAAAGACACTGCAAATATGGCGATGTGTGAACAGTTCAAAATCAAGAATAGGCTGGTGAGAAACAAGAAAAACATACGTACATTGGATGGATAGAAAAGAGAGAAGGAAGATCGATTACAGTATAGATAGATTTTAAATGCTCTGACTGTTATGGCAGCAGGAAGATTCCGGATGTCTCAAAGATATCTATTTGTCTTGAGACAATCTTTATCCTTACCTGTCTACCATTGGGTACATAGAGTTAATGAATACTGGGGTCATTTTCTTACTAATATAAACGTTATATATATATATATATATATATATATATATATATATATATATATATATATATAGTGGATCTGTTTGAACACGTCTGTTTTTTTTTTTTTATTAAACAGTGCAACTGATGCCTACTAGTCTGTGTTTTCGAGAGTCTTTAATAAAAAAAACGTGTTCCTCGACTGGGATTAAAATATTTATTACATTATTATGTAAAAATTTCAGATAGACTATATTGTAAAAGATGAAGGAAAGCTTATCTTAGATGCCGCGTTTCATCCTCTGAGGAAACGCGTCGCACTAGGATAAGATTTCCTTTTGTCTTTATTTACTCACACACACACGCACACACATATATATATATATATATATATATATATATATATATATATATATATATATATATATATATATATATATATAATTGATAATGATCGATTCTTAAGAATGTATTTCACACACTTACACATATATATAATCTATATAATAAACGTGAATGTCAGTGTATCACTGTGTCACGCCTTTTCAATTTTATTCCAGTAGGCCATAGCCCAACATACCATTTTGGAATCAGACCGACCCCATGAGCAAATTAAAAAAAAAAAGTTGGCCAAATTAAAAACATTCCAGAACCGCAATCCTGAAATTTTGGATTTCCAAGTTATCCTTAATGCGACTGTTTTCGGATTCTGGCATCTTGGTTTCTACTGATAAAAACAATTCAAGGGACACAATTCTCGGACTTTCAATAGCTCATGTTCAAATGAAAAAATGCTGCTCTCAAATTACAGTGTTTCAAAATACAATTGTCCGTGTTTTCATCTTTACTCCTAGAGGCCGTAGTCCATCATATTATACCATTTTGGAGTCAAGCTGATTCCTTGAGCAAATTAAAGACATTCCGGACCGGATCTGGACCGGCAATCCTGAAATTTTGGATTCCCAAGTTTACATTACTGCGATTGCTTTCGGCGATTTTTTACGTGATTTTTGCGACGAATTCTTGTACGATAACAATTTTTATAATTTGGAAATAAAGTTGGGAATAATCGAAATTATTTGCGAAATCCAGCGAAAGTCGCCAATAGAATTAAAATAATTGATTGGACTGAAAGTAAAAACCATCGTATATCAAACTGTCTTTAAATTAAATGGCGGCAGATGAATTGTCGTTGAACTTTTAAAATGTAAGCTTAATGCAATGCAGCGATCAATTTTGAGTTCTTCTGTTGTTTATCCTTGCCTATCGCATCTACTACTTCTTACCTATGGTGAGGAAGGCCCAATCAAGACCCCTCTGCTGAAGCTACCTTAAATATTAACCGATAAGGCCGGTTTTAAGCTAGTATATATATATATATATATATATATATATATATATATATATATATATATATATATATATATATATATGTGTGTGTGTGTGTGTGTGTGTGTGTTACTCTAAAAGTTATTTGACTCTAAACGCTATTTTAGTGGATGCCCATGTTTGAGTAGACGTCCTGTTTATTTTTAAATAGTGGGAATTATGTCTGTGAATTCAAGAGGCAGAAAAGAAAATGTGCTGGCAGAGTTCTCACCTGTGTTCCTCCTTTGTAGGGAAACACAGCGTTTGATCTCTATGGGCGAACCTTCTAAAGCTCGCCCATGGAGCGCTTCACAAGCCAGCGACGTCCAACACGCACGCACGCACACACACACACATATATATATACACACACACACACACATATATATACACACACACAAACACACACACACATACACACACACACACACACACATATATATATACAGTTTTAAAAACTAGGAATTTATTAATTTTAATTTTATTAGTCTCTAAGGCCTAAGAGACTAATAAAATTAAAATTAATAAATTCCTAGTTTTTAAAACTGTGTATAAATTTTGTACCTCTAAGCATATGTTTTTATATATATATATATATATATATATATATTTATATATATATATAATTTACCTTCAAGTAAGGAGATGAAGCCACTAAGATATAATTGATTACTAAGAGAAGAAATCAATAGGATAGAACTTACGGTTACATATAGCAATTTCAATTGTACAAAAACGAGACCTAGCTACCAATGTAGTACTACGACACTAAAGTTCATCAAGTCGAGGTAATATAATAGGGGTAGTTTTTGTGATGTTTATACTTTATTTTGCTGTTGATTTTACAGAGATAGCAATGGGATAGACAGAGATCTGCCTCTTCCCCCACCCATTCATAGATAAGTACTAACTAGTAGCAAGTCTTAGAGAAACTCGTCTGAACCTAGGAAAACACCAAAGTCGAAACCGTGACAAAGGCAACAGGGAGGAACTCCACTATATTTGCCAAGAATTCATATCGATTCACAGAAAATCTAAAAAGAAATTATAGAAAGGTTAATCGCCAATTTTCTGAAGAGACATAATATTTTAAGAAGATTTTGTACGTTTTTCTTTGGTATTATGTATGAAATACCTTGTACAGTGGAATATTCCAATAAATACTTACATCAGAAAAATTACCATGAAAATATTAGTAGAAAGTCACGAGGGAGACACGTCAGGGTGCGTGTGTGTGAGTAATTGAAGACGAGATGCCAGGTCAACACCGAAAACATTATAGATTTTTCTTTGCATTTTGTCAAGTAGCACTAGAAGCATAACAGATGTGGCAACAGCATTCCATGCACGAACGAATATATATATATATATATATATATATATATATATATATATATATATATATATATATATATAAAAAAGGCTTAAACACTAATATTCCATGGTCATAATTTATTCCATTGGAATCGTAAATACGATCCAATTCATCAGACTTACAAATTCAAAAAGAAAACAGAAAAAACAACTCCGGAAATAAAAACAGAATTTAGAGAGAGTGTAAGTATGAGGGTGTGGGACAAATGTTAGAGCTAAAGAGAGGGGTAACAGACAAGAGAAGGAGGGAGATTAAACCTTAACAGAGAGAATTTTAGGAGAGGTGAGTGGAAGGGGTTTAAGTAAGAGAAATATGAATGTTGTCGGATGTCTAATGCATAAAGATACATTTCGTGGTGACATACACACACCACAGACGATTTAATGTTGAAGATCAGAATAAGAGGGAGGGAAAGACGAGGTGCGGGAGAGAGATGGGTCGAAGGAAAGTAAAATTGAACTACATTTACTGAAAGGGCCGCTTTGTAATTGAGAAAATTTAACAAATTTAATATCGACTACAGGTTACAAATCAAATATAAACATATAAAAATAAATATAACGATTATCTAATCTAGCAAGGACCTATATTTTTATGTTAAAAAACACATGCGAATACACACATACACATATATCTATATATATAATATATAAACCATCATGGTTTCCCACCTGAAGAAACGTTAATATTTTTAACGTTGAAACAAGATGCATAGTTTTGTAGTGGGTATGTACATGTTCTAATGCAACAGTACATATATATATATATATATATATATATATATATATATATATATATATATATATGGTAGTAATTTTCTAAAAAAGTAATGGATTTTAATTTATTAATCCACAAATTTGAGAAGATGTTTCTTTTATTTATTAAACAGTTCATATTTATTTATTTTCGTTTACCGTTCTGAATATTCGTGAAACCTTATGAAAGAAAAAATATGCGCTCTCCGAAAGGATGTGAAGCTGCGTCTCCCAGGGCAGAGGGAAGTTTTTAGATCCGACGTACCATAACCGACTTGACCACGAAGAATTTTTTCCGAGCAGGTAAGGTCTAAACAGTGTCTTAAAGCGAAATCCTTCTCGTCATAGATTCATGTGGAACTATAATATCTGCTCAGTTTCCTATACAAACGTTAACAAAATAAATTTCTAAAAGTATAATGAATTTTTATTTATTCAATCTAGTAGAAGAAAATAAATAAATATACTGTTTAATAAATAAACGGAGCGTCTACTCAAATATGAGTATCCACTAAAAATAACGTTTAAGGTGATATATATATATATATATATATATATATGTAAGCAAATATATGGATATAGATCCGACAGTATGAAGAAAAATATACTGAAAAAACAAACAAAAATCCTAATATGCGATTATGCTGTTTTAATGTTTAATGTCAACGTCGGACGTTTCGGTCTAATAGACCATCTTCAGGACATATTCATAAAACATAATTAACATAGACCATATACAATTCAACGTGAGGACGACGTGATCATATTTAAACGGAACGCTGATCTTATAAAAGATTTCAGTTATCTGTTTGGATTGGTATTGCTTTTATGTCCATCGTCTTTTTCATGTTGAATTGTGACAAATTTTATATTGAGTTTAGATAAATTCTTTTCGATTGTAGTTGTGATAGAGTTAGTAGGTAGAACAATATTTTTTTAATTCGTTGGGTTTGTTAGAAGGAGACTATTTTGGATTATTTTATCAGATTTTTTGCATTGAATATGAAATAGGATATTGGAGTGTCTTGAGTTAGTGGGTAGAACAATATATTTTTTGATTCGTTAGGTTTGTTAGGAGGGGTCACTTTTTATTTTGGATTTTGGATTATCTTATCAGCCTTTTTTCGCATTGAATATGAAAAAGTTCGGGTATTGGAGGGTATTGGAAGTATCTTAAATATATTTCTACCTTTCGTTTAAATACTGAGCGCTGCAAATTCTGTGTGCTCTTAAATAGAATCCTATGATTATTCCGGAATTTATTATGTTGTTATGATGGGAATAGAAATTTATGAGATCACTTTTATAAGTTAATTTTCGGTGGACACTATGTTTTAAGCTGCTGTCAACATGGTGTAGCATGATATCTAGGAAAGGTAAACTATTGTATTCTTCCATTTCGTATGAAAATTCTGTTGTATGTTCGACTTTGTTTACTTTATCTACAAGATTAGTTAAATCAGTATCACGGGTGTATATTAATGGAGCATAATCAGTATATCGGAAGTATATTGATGGTTTATGTAAAATATTTTGGAAAGGATCAGAGTCGAGAAATTCTTAAAAAAATTATTTCTGATGAAGTCCTAAGAAACGAAACTCGCCAAAAGAAAACTTTTCCTACTTTTTCATACATCTTTCCTACAAAACTGTACTTTATATATAAAAATGCCAGGTCAGGAGTGAATCGTGTCATGGTGTTTTTTTTCTCACAGAGGTTGCCCATTTGTCACTACTATACTGCACAGTCAACAAAATCATAAAATACAACATAAATGTGCAAAATTAAAAATATAAAATGGCACCAATTTACCCATCACACACACTATATATATATATATATATATATATATATATATATATATATATATATATATATATATATATATATATATATATATGTGTATGTATAATTCAAAATTCGCTTGAAGATGAAATGGAACTAATGCTTTTAATTTAATTGCAAAATGAAATTCGGGGTTTTTAGCTTCTATTTTTGAAACATGGTTGGAACTGTGTAGCGAAAAAAAACATATTTTAAATCAATTAATTTATAATATTATATATATATGTATGTATGTATATGTGTGTGTGTGTGTGTGTGTGTGTGTGTGTGTGTGTGTGTGTATGTGTGTGTGTAAATAATCTTATTTAAAATAAAAATATGCAGGAGTCGAGTTTCAGCATTCAGCTCGTCATGTGCTGCAAATTAATCTCATTTATTCACCACCACCGGGTCCTGCAAATCAAACCAACTATTTGAAACGTTGTTAATCTCCATAACAATTTATCCGAACACACTACTATAGAATCATATATACTACTGGAGTACATAAACCTATATGGGTAGGTATAAACTCCCTCGCCGCCATCTAGAGTTGCATCAGGCCTAAGGGGAATATTAGCCGTTTCCTTATGAGGAAACATTCAACATTTTTTTGACTGAGTAGCCAGTGCTTCGCTTGGTTGAAATTCTTCAGGAAAATAAATTTTATAAGTCATTGTTCTTTCTAGTATTGATAGAGGTTTTCTTATTAAGCTTTTATTTGAAGTAGTGGGGAAATCATTATCTAATTTATGCCATTTTTCTCACTGAGTGACATGTGATATGAATTTTGGTATTTGCTGCTGTTGGTAGTCTCCTCAAACAATGTGGTTTCTGTTATTTAGTACAGTTCTTTGTTTGTGATTATGCAGTGCCAGTCCACATGGTTCGAAGAAGTGTGATCTTCGTTAAAACCTATTGGCTTCACTCGTTGAAAGACTTTTTTAATCATTGTTATTCAGCTGACAGTTATATGCTTGGGTGTGTTTGCCACCATATATGGCATCCATATGAAAGTTTCAAAATGACGAGGCTATTTAAGAACATGACTCCAGGTTTCCCGTTGCTGTTTTGGTTTTGTAGCAATTGGTGGTATTGGGAGAAACTACCTCTCCATGATATAAAAACACCTTAACAAAATGGACAGAATAGAATTACTGAATAAAAGGAATAACAAATATCCATTGTTCTATATCTGTCTATATTTCTGAGATGAGGTATTGTAATTATTTATACGATTTACATTGTTCGGACTGTTATTTTCATCTTTGTTGCTATATTCACGACCTTTCGGTCGTTTTACGCTCTTACCTTCTTCAGATGATTAAAATTTCGAACATAACCCTTTATTTCGGAGAGTTGATTCAAAAAAAAATAGGCATGGTATGTGGAACTAGAACAATCTGGATGAAATAAAGGATTCAGTTCGAAATTCCAATCACCTGAAGATGGCCGGAGCGTACCATGGCTGAAACGTATTGAATATGGCAACAAAGATGAGGACAACAGCCCGAATGAAATGAAGAGTAAATGCACTGTTCTCAAAGATATTTTATATACCGCGATGTCACAAGAAATTATATATATATATATATATATATATATATATATATACATATTGTCACTAATTTGTCCCACACAAATAAATAATATGTGAATATAAGAAGCAGCATGAAAGGAGCATGAAATGAACAGTTCTTATTTGTAATAGTTCCCAAAAGGAAAACGGGAAGGCTGATAGTGTCCTTTATATACCTGGTGAGACAATGCAGTTTCCTCTGCTCTCTTAACTGTTGTGGGCACTCATGTCCTGCTTCTACGCGTGCTAAAGACAAACTGGAGTTCATCACTCTATGAACTGAAATCACTCGTCGATTGTGATGTAACCCTATTGAATTCATTTTATTCAAAGGGAGATAATCACACTTTCTGTTCCTATAGAAGCATCTTGAAAAGTTGGAGAAAACTATCCCTAGAGTACATTGTTCGGTGTTCAATTTCCTTCTAATAAATGTTATAACTGATTAATCGAACCCTGAACTACCGCCAGTTACAATGAATGTTACTTCAGAGAGGCCCGGTGCTTTGAGCGACGGCTAGGGTTCAAACTCAACCCAAATCTCAAGTAGAACTTGTACATACGACACATCGGTAAAGACGCAGAAAAATAGTGGGTTCCCTGTACCGCTGCAGGAAGTACCTGACAACTCCTGCTATCCTCTACATTTACAAAAGCCAGATCAGGTCTAAAATGAGTAGTGATGCCATATTTGGGCAGGAGCTGCTCAGTCCCCATTTTCCAGTTCAAAAGCGTCTCCGCGTCTTTGTAGGTGACAAATTATTTTCCACCCTGCAATCCTTCTCTCACAGAAGCCGCTAACTGCTCTACCACTACCTCCATTGAAAGTATTCGGACAAACTACATTTCTTAGTTCCGCTAGTTCTAACCTTCAAGTCTAGGACCCGCCATGTTACGCACATTGTAGCGAATCAGCCTCATTACCTCCATATTCCACTGGTGAAAAGTTCCTCACGAACAGGTTCTTCCTACCGAGCACTGCTCCGTGGACCCGGCTACCAAGAGGGTGTTTCTCCGATCACTACTTAACCTGTTCAAGTCTAGAGTTAACTATTATTGTTGAGGGGTCCACCCCTTTTTATACAAATGGACTCACCCAGTGTATACTTATACTACTGCCAGTGAATACCCGGGGAGTCGAGTCCAGAGTGACAGAGTAAAAGGTTGGAGGTAACCGGAAGAGTGGGGGTGAGCGAGCACGTAGACTCAGTAAGAAGTCATACAGCGATTCTTCTTTTGCTACTAACCCGTATTCCTGGAACTACTAACCTGATTTACCAGTTTTTATTATTATGTTAATACATTATTTTCATATATTTATTCCTGGCGTTTGTTATTTATTGGTACCGGATTTCCACCCGGAATCCACAATAGTTATGTTCCACACATATCCGCGTAAACTGTGCCCCTTACCTTATAAGCCTCTTGTACAGTGTGAACTTCTCTGTAAAACAATATACGGAAATATTTGAAGACTTTTCTAATTCCACATATAGATAGATGGATAGAATGGATCAGAGACAGGAAAGTATACAGTAACAAAAGTAATTACAGAATGAATGTCCAGGTCGAATAATGGAATATGATAAGTAAAATATATTTAGATCTATAACGACACTAGTGACAATAATAAAGTCTAGAATAACTATCTGCGAGAGTGACTAAAATAAATTCATATTATTTTTGCGCAAGAACTAGTCTTTCACAACTTTCTAAATGCATTACTCTCATAATGTAGTCAACAGGTATTGCCACATCTCGTATTTAACATTCATTTTCACTTGTGTTGAGGACGACCTTATCTATCTATCTATCTATCTAGCTATCTATCTGATAGCTCGATCGATAGATATGAACATACTGAAATCAATAAATAATGAACAAACTGAGATAGATAGATAGATAGATAGATAGATAGATAGATAGATAGATAGATAGATAGATAGATAATGAACAGACTCATATATATATATATATATATGATGGACTCGACGTATGAGGTTCCGACAACTTTGTTTATTTAACCTTGTGTGTGAGTCGCAAGTGACATTTAAGTCCTGCTAGTGATTTGCAAAGAAGTCCACAGATTGTGCAAGAGTGTGGATTCTTGGAGTATATGGCTGGAACAGCAGCAGATATTTTATTCCTTTCCCTAGTTTGACGAAGATGGCAATGTTTGATGCTGCCTTGTTCTTGATGGCATTGTAGCATGTAGTCTTCCATTCATTACGATCAATTACGATGTTCTCAAAGGTAATGTGATTTATATATATATATATATATATATATATATATATATATATATTATATATATTTCTGCGTTTCAAATTATTAACAATGTGACACTTTTCCATCCTATCAAATCCTACTGTTTGGAATTTAACGAAATTATCTGAGAATGATGATGGTATATATATCTACTCTGTAGAAATTTTAGGCTTCTAGAAAAAGAAATTTACTTTAATTATTAGCGAGGTGTAATAAAAAGCCCTGTAAAAAAAGAAAGTAACACTTTAATTACTTAATTTACAGATTTTATGAATACATACATTAATTATGATGAAATTAAATCAAAAGTTAAAAAAGGATAGTGGATTTGGTTAATATGAGATATGTGATCTTTTTTTTTAAATGTTACTTGGAAAAAGCGCTGATCCATCGAACATGACAATTTCTGGATCTCCTCTGATGTAATTTCACGTGATACGCTATTTCCTGCCATAAGTCATCTTTGCTTCTAAATTGGCTTTCATTTTCATACACACGTCGCTTCAGAATGCTTGACAAGTTTTCAGTTGGGTTTAAGTCTGGAGAATTAACAGGCCCGTTCATCTTCCGAGGTCCAGATGAGCTTAATTTCTGCAGGTACTGCGTAGTTTTATGCACTGAATGTGAAGGAGCATTATCTTGCATAAATATGATGGTTCTTCTGAAGGTGATTCCTTATCTTTTTAGTCAAAATTCCAGGTGTTCTTTGAAGAAGGCTATATAAGCATCAGCGGTTATTTTCGTACCGTCAGACACTCTCCACGGACCAACGATGAAACTACCATTAATACCAGCCCAAATCATAATACTTCCTCCTCTTTGTTGGCATGTCAAGCGTTGATGATGATCTCGTCCATTAACGACCCAACCTTTGCTCCAAACATCAGGGCCACCAAGTGTCGCATGACTTTCATCTGTGAAGAGAACTTTCGAGAAATCGACCTTCATTTTTTCCTTTGCCCATTTCAAACACATTTGTATGTGTACTTTTGTCAATCGAGGCTTTGTCACTGGCCTCACTGATGTCTCGCCCCTTTTCAGATGACGATAGCAAGTACCTCTGGAGACTGTTGCTTCTCGAATGCTCTTGAAATGTGCTTCATTGGTCAGGCCTGTGTTATTTACAGCTTCACGCTTCATTCGTGACAACGAATGTCGGGAAACATCGGCCCTCTTACTACCTTCATAAGAGATGCAACAAATCTTTTCACAGTTTGGTGTTATCTTCCAATTATTTTGGATATTTCTAATGTAGATTTGCCTGTGGAAAGTTAAGATGTTATAATATTTTTCTCAGAAGAGGTCAAGTCACATTTGCCACCCCTAATTTCATGATTATAATGTCACTAATGGTTTATAGTCTGGAACACTTCTATATTGTGTTAATATTGCAAATGGCCACCGTTGGTTTCCTGTTGCGCAGAACAGTACAGCTTTTTTTAGAGACTGCGCATATAACTATTCCCATTATACAGTGAAATTTTCGTTAAATTCCTACTGGTAGTTTTTGAACAAAATGAAAAAAAATGTCGCCTTGTTAATAATTTAAACGCAGTGTGTGTGTGCGTGTAGCTTTTATTTAATGTATGGGGATATGTTCTCGTTCCACTGCCCATGTCGAACCTAGATATCCCTAGACATAAACAGTGTAACAAGGACAATGTACCCTCGAATATTAAATAAAATGTTTAGTTCGGAATTCTTTGTCGGTTATCCGGATCGACATACAACTGATAAAGACCAGTGGGCACAACGATCGAAACGTTGCGATAACAAAAAAATTGGACACTAGTCCGCATGTCAATAATGTAAATAATACCTCCCGCTACACACACACACACACGCACACACACACATATATATATATATATATATATATGTGTCTGTGTGTATGTAACAGCAAGATTGTCCAAATCGTCTAACAGCATGGGAAAACTGTCCATCCCACAAAATGTTTACTATCTAAAAGGACACTAAACTAATAGAGTTTCTTTTTTCCAGGTTTTCAGATAAGACGTTTAGCCATGTTGAAATCATTTGTCGTAAGAATCACTGAAAAACCCTGAGTTATTCATCTACAAAGGGAACAGGTTAAAATCATTTTGTGTCAGACAAACTGTCTTCCCAACTGAGCAATGGTGAGAGGAAGAAAATCATTCAGGCCTTCAGTAATGGCACCAACATTCATACTCTGGCTTCCATCTTCATTCAAGGACCATCAAGAGAATGGTGAATATGTTTTAAAAAGAGGGAACAGTAGAAAGGAAAACTGGAGCAGGAGGTCACAACAAGAAGAGGGGCATCATTTCAGCTTAGAGCTAAATACATTCTTATTGTTTAAAGTAGATTCCAAATAGTGTTACAAAAACCGCTGAGAATTCCAGTAAGATACCTTTAATCATTTCTAAGATACAACTGTTCAAACTTAATCTAACAATTGAACAATTTTGCTGTTACACGATTTGGACAATTTTGATGTTACACCCGACAATTGTTTTCAGACATTTTTATGTTTATACATTCTTTTTTATAGATATAAAAATGTCTGAAAATAACTGTTGGGCTTTGTCCATTTCATAATGTGTGACGTCATTTGTTTACATTTGGATACGCATCGAGCAGATATGAATGGAAAATTGTAGTTTAAAAACAGTATTATCGACCTTGCTAACCGAAACGATCCTCTGTAGCTCAATCGGTAAAAGCACGTCAGGCTATATGACGGTTCCGTATTGGATACAGGTTCGATTCCTATCGGAGGACGCATATTTTCTATGGCAATTTCTCGGACATTCAGGCCGGTAACTGTTGTTAATACTGTTTATTATAAACAGAGCATTTACTTAAATATTTGCATCTATAAAAAAGAATGTATGAACATAAAAAAATGTCTTAAAATAATTGTCGGACTTTGTCAATTTCATAAGATATATATATATATATATATATATATATATATATATAGTCAAACCTAGTGAGCCAGACAAACCTACCCAGGTTTCACCTAAGCGGATCGTCAGCTTTCCCTGACGATCCGCTTAGGTGAAACCTGCAGGTAGGTTTTTCTGGCTCACTAGGTCTGCTCTACGGTTGTATTGAGCGCTTTTTTAGTTAGTTGTTTACTCGTGTTGGGGTTTTTTCTTTGGGCTTTAAACCTGTATCTGTGCGATTTTTTCGACAGACTTTCATGTTTCTAGCTCTTTCTTTTTTTAAAACCTTTTTTTACCTTCGAGATTGATTTGATTATTGGCAAATCAAAAAATGGGAAGGTTTTTTGAGACGAGTATAGTTACCTATATATATATATATATATATATATATATATATATATATATAGAGAGAGAGAGAGAGAGAGAGAGAGAGATATGGTCGTCCTCAACACAAATGAAAACTAATGTCAAATTATTGATGTGTCCATATCTGCTGACTACATTATAAGAGAATAACTTTTTGATATTTGTGAACAACTAAATCTACACGGCTACAATATGTCCGAGAAACGTTACCATCACGTACCATTTTGAGTGATATTGTCACTATGAATACCGAATAGGAATGCTGCTTTCCTTTGCTGCTCAGGCATATTTGGGTTTGTTCAACTCCCACAGAGCCAAATTATGGTTTATATCGCAACTATACTGAACTCCTGAACAATTTCGTCTCGCCAATTTTACTCTAAAAATCTTGGGTTAACCCGTCGCATCATTTATCTGCATTTCTCAAGTCTATCACGTTGAAACACCGGTTTTCGTACGTTCACCGAAGTTAAGCAACGCCACTACCTCGATGGGTGACCGCTTGGGATACCAGGTGTTGTAAGCTTGGATGTGCGGGTGGTGTAGTGGATAACAGCTGGGATTTGGAAATCGGTGTGCCGTGTTTCAATTCCAGTCGAGTTCGTTATATTCATTAACGCGCAAATACCTTTGCGAAAGGTAAGAATACAACATCTTCTGCCCATCCTTATCTCTGGGTTAACTAGTACGACTTGTATCAGTAAATTATTATCTCCCCAAAATTCTTACAATCTAAAATATTTTATGGTTTAAATAACCTGCAAAGTGTTGAAAATCCGTAAACAATACATCAATTGATCAATCCAGTGATAAAAATAATGTCCCAATAAAATCTATTACATGCTTAACTTACTAAGTTTATCTTTCAGGTACAAAATATAGATCATCATCATCATCTTGCGGCCTCAGCCGAGATTTACCGCGAGGCATTTAAATACCAGGTTGGAATCTGGCGCGGGATAGTCTTTTTTAGATGAGGGTGAATGAAGTCTCTCTGCGCCTTGGTTGGAAATTCATTTAGTGATGATGTCACGATAAAAAACACCCTTGATAGCCCTAGCGAAGCATCAAGAATTCAGCTATTGACAAGATTATGAAAATATAGAGAGCAGATATTGATATTTCATAAAAGTGTAAATGAGACATATTTTATTTTATAGTCTCTATAATAAAATATGTCTCATTTACACTTGCACCGTGGCAGAACGGTAAAGCACACGTGACTAAATGATAGTTTCACAGGATCCGGGAATAAAGGTTTGGTCCCCGCCGTGATCTGCATTTTTCTTTAAAACTTTCAATAATAATGTATGCAAATCTTAATAATAATGTATCCAAGTCTTAATAGACGGCACCCAATGCTACCTTTGGCTAAGAAAAACCCACAAATCCCCTCTCCCACCAAATGGTCCGAATGTATCATCAGGTGGTATTCTAATAATCACAACTAAGGCTGTGTCTTTTTATAAGAATTGCTGAAGCTTACCATTTTCAATTCAAAAACCTTAATTTTCAGTCATCAAAAGAGGAAAGAATAGATCCTCGCTCTGTTCAGAGAAACGGCATAAATACTTCTGGATTTTCAGTTAGACGACGACTTGGACATGAATCAACCCAGTGTTGTGTAGCACCAGACTTTCTCTCTCTTTCTTTCTGTCTCGTTCTCTCTCTCACACACACACACTCGCGCGCACAACGGTGTGTTCTGGCTCGACTATTTATATATGCTGGTCAATGTATATATATATATATATATATATATATATATATATATATATATATATATCCTCGTATTCGAGGATAGTCGTCTATTAGGGTGGCTAGCCAATCCCTATTGCAGACGCTTGCTCAGGCGCATTTGTGTTTATTCAACACCCACCGAGCCCAACTGTGTTTTATACTTCAGACGTTAGTTAGAGTTTCTGGGAGAGAGCGTGTTATCTAGCCTGTTCAACCATTTGAACAAGGCCACCACGCTCAACCCTCGGCTACAATAATTGTGACTTCGTACTAGCACAGCTATCGACGGCATTCAAGTGTTCCGTCTACCCAATTTCATGGTATGGTTTTCAGACACTTTGCTGCTTGGCGTGATTGACTCATCCGGTCCAATTACAAATCGACCATGATAAGATTCGAACCCGGGTCTTAATGGTCAGAATGCGAACGTTCTAACTACTCGGTCACAATATATATATATATATATATATATATATATATATATATATATATATATATATATATATATATATGCGTGTATGTGTGTGTGTGAGGTGTGTGCATGTGTGTATACACACAGACATACACACAAACACACACACACACACACACATATATATATATATATATATATATATATATAGATAGATGAAGAAAGAGAGAAAGAACAATAATCTATGCTTGATATTCGTGCACATTCATAAATGTAAGTAAAAATCAATAATCAATAGAAGAAATCGTTTTAATTCTTATCAAACACGCAACTTTTCTAGATATTGCTTTTTCCTCACTACCGAACGTGCCTGTAACAATAAAAAGATGCAATACAACCATTCTAGCAATTTATTGGAGGAAAAAATGAAAAGACAAACGCATATATATATATATATATATATATATATATATATATATATGAATACTTACGCATTTCTGAAAGTTCCAGCTCATTCCTTAATAAGACTAAATGTGAAAAAAAAATCCCACCTATACCCCACTCAGAAAGTGTCGGTGTCATGGCTCTGTATATATTTTAACTGTATATTGTTTTATATACTGTCTACAGCAATGATCGTGGTTAGAAGTCCGAGTGATCGTTTTGAGGAGGCCCTACTTTGAAAAGAATAAAACACTTAATGGAAAAAAGACTTAAGTAATGAAAAAAGAAAAACCTTCTTTTATTTTATGTCACACTGATTTATGACTTTTTCTTGGGCGCCATTTTTTTTTTATTATTGGCGGATATGGCGAATTCGGCTGCGTTTTTTCGTGTGTATGTGCGCATGCGTAGTTTTACTTTGTTCATCTTTAATCACGTATACGACATAAAAACATAAAACCCTTGATAGCATTAAAGGTCTTTTGATGTCGGAGAAAGCATGATATATATATATATATATATATATATATATATATATATATATATATATATATATATATTAAAAAAAAAAAAACATATCGGTGGAGGTGCGTGCGAGCGTCTACATATATATATATATATATATATATATATATATATATATATATGCATTCACACAAAGGCAGCTTTAAATACACAAATATATAACAGGAATTAAATTTAATGTGTGATTAAACACACACACACACACACACACATACACACACACACACATATATATATATATATATATATATATATATATATATATATATATATATATATTATTAAGAACTACAAAGAACTTCTTGAATAAAATCCACTTTTGGAAGAATTGTCAGGTGACCTAACCTATATGCCTTCCTTTTCGAATAAGGACATTTTTAGTAAATTTTTTTTTTTGAAGCGTTTGGAAATCGAAGCTATTGAATGGTTTATAAATTATTTTAACTGTCGTTTTCGCTCTCATGAAAATTCATAAATCGATATTTAATGTATCAGGGGTATTGCAGATTTAGCTGTACCAAGCAAATTACTTGGCATCTATTTTGACGAAGTAAATGGAGTCCACGGATCAGGCAAACAGAAGAACGATTTTTTTTTCTCACTTCTTGAACTTTTGACCTCGAGACGTAAATCGTTTTATTCTCATTTGATTTGTTTGTTTGTTTTTTTTTTTTACTCTTTGTTCTATATGGAAAAATCAAATGGGGCATCTTAAATATATATATATATATATATATATATATATATATATATATCCAACTTGTTCAGAAATGTCTGAACTATCAGCTTAAATAGCCTTGGCAGATCTAAACCTTCATATTGATGTCATGCAAGCTATCCAACTGGCTCAGAAAAGTCTAAACTATCAACAATATACAACCATTTCAAGTTGTGATCTAAATAGCCTTGTCCGATCTAGACCTTCATAAGGATGTCATACATTCTGTATAGAATGTATGACAAGTTGTATAACTTGTTCAGAAAAGTCTAAACTATCAGCTATATACAACCAATTCAAGTTATGTTCTTAAATAGCTTCATCAGGCCTAGACCTTCATATGGATGTCATGTGTGCTGTCCAACTTGCTCAGAAATGTCTAAAATTATCAGCTATATACAACAGTTTTCTCAGATCAATAATTAAGCATGGCTTCAGGTTAATCATGTAGGTGTTAAAGAACGCTATCGTTATCAGATCGCAATAACTGGCGCTACACAGGCAGAAACAATTGTACCAAATAACAGAAACCATACCACATAAGGTCTTTCAACAGTACACATTTCTCACCGGTCTATTGAACAGGAGTAGAGGTTTAACAATTGTTTTCTGTTTAGGATTGGCTTTTGGGTTCCTTCTAAAGTCTTCTTATTCTCGTTCACTTCCAGTAGCCTCTTGCGTCTTCGTGGCATTATCGCCTTTCTTGTGGTGAATTGATTAAAAAAAACAAAAAAAACAGCATCAACAAATAAATTAACGCATGCAACTCGATGATGAAATAAAGACATAATTAATATATTGACTTTCCACACTACCTTAAACAAAAGGTTAGGAAGGAAACTTCCATCAATATTAAATAGAGATATAAGTTAGTCGACTTGAGAAATTTTTAATAGAGAAATTTTTAATAGAGAAATTTTATAAATTTCGGCCAACAGTAACGACAACAGCTCGAGCAATGAATGGCGAATTTTTCCTTATAAGGAAATAGCTAGAGTCTTTGTTATCATTACCATTGGTTTTTACTGCTATTCATTTACAGTAGCTCAACACCTCTCTACCCTCGCTACTTTTCAATTTAACACCATAGGGTGTCTCTGTCCAAGGACCTCCTCTTCTCCCATTGGTCTGATTTCAATGATTCATAGCTCATTCAAAAGTCCCAGAAAAGTTAGGCAATATCACTCTTCAGGTTTAAATAATTTGCACATTGATTTTTAAAATGTTTATTTCGTTAATTAACTGTTTGTCATTACTGTTCTTTTATTTGAGGATTGTTTTGAGTTTCCTATAAAAAAATAATTTAGGAATATCGTCTTATATAGCGCAGAAAAGTGTTTGAAATATGCATTTTACTTGGCCTTTAACAAGTTGGCATCTATTTGTAAAACTTTCCTTAACTATAATAAGCCAATTAATGAATGAAATGTTCATTTAAAATTTGTGTTTCAAAGATTTCAAGTAGTGAATATATCTTACTTTTGCGAAGTGATAGCGAGCGGGCGATGCCTGCTAGTATGTCTATAATATTCAATAAAACGTTTTTGAACACACACACCACGCATATATATATATATATATATATATATATATATATATATATATATATATATATATATATAGCTAATATTAGTGGTAAATATACGATAGATTTACGATTCCAATGGAATAAATTATGACCATGGAATATTAGTGTTTAAGCTTTTTTTATATATATATATATATATATATATATATATATATATATATATATATATATATATATATATATATTCATGAATTATTCATACAAAACAAATACAAAGTAAATTGATTGCACCTTTATTTAAAATATATATATATATATATATATATATATATAGATAGATAGATAGATAGATATATAGATAGATAGATAGATAAACCTAGTGAGCCAGACAAACCTACCTACGAAATTAATTTGATTATTGGCAAATCAAAAATTCGAGGTTTTTTCGAAACGAGTATAGTTATCTGTATTTGTATATATATATATATATATATATATATATATATATATATATATATATATATATATATATACGTATGCATAGAGTAAAAACGAAATTCAACAATGAAGATAGCTCCGCTGAGAAGAGAAAAATAAATTATAATTGTATTTCTAGCAAATAAACATACATCTTATATATAAAGTGCAGTGTATGTATGTTTGTGCGTGTGTGTGTCCAAGCAACTCCTCCGCTCCCACTGGTCCGATTTCAATGATTCTTAACGATTTCAAAAGTAAAATTTAGGCGCAGGGAACGATTTTTGTTGAGCTCATATTCAGGGTTGCCCGATTATGCGATGTTAAAAAAATATATTATCAGGCGGCATTTAAGCTAGCTCCTGCAGAGGACTCTTGGCTTGACCATCATCACAATAGCTAGGGAGTAGATGCGATAGGCATCAATATACTGCAGAAGAACTCAAAATTGATCGCTGCATTTAAATATTGAATTAATATTTAAGCTTAACTTTTAAAAATTCAACGATAATTCTTCTGCTACCACTTAATTTAAGGACTATTTGATGTACGTAGGTCCTTACTTTTTGTATAATTATTTTTTTCTTTCATGGGTGACAGAACAGGAGACAATTTATAAGATAAAATTAATATAGTGCAAAGATGGGAAAATAAATATTAGGTATACATTCAACAATTGAAGAGTTAGAAAAAACATAATAACTAATTAAGTAAAACCTACATTTTGGAATCTGTATGAATAAATGCGAAATTGGAGAGGAATTATCCAACGAATTCTGGGGTTAAAAAAGGCCTAAAACTACTTTACAATAATTTGTACACTCAATAACTGTATTATATATAATATCTACTTCTAAGTGATATCGCTCTACAGGTTTAACTAATTTGCATATTGATTTTAAAAAAGCATATTTCATTAATTACTGTCCTTCATTAGTGTTCTTTTATTAAAGGGTTGTTTTGATTTTCATATCGAAAATAGTTCTGTTTAGGAATATTGTCTTATATAGTGCAGAAAACTGTTTGAAATTTGCATTTTACTCGGCCTTCAACAAAACTTACCTTAAATATAAAAAGCCAATTTATGAATAAAAGTTCATTTAAAAATTTTGATTCAAATATTTCAAGTAGTAAATATATCTTACTTTGCGAAGCCCGTTAATAATAATAATAATAATAAGTAAATATTTTCTGTCTGAATATCAGGGATAAGGGATATACAATATTTACATTCATTTACATGCAGATTATCGTCCTGATCTCTATTGCTTCTATCACGTTTCGGCCATTGTACCCCCAAGTCTTCATCAGGTGTATGTCAATCCGGGTAACTTACAAGGAATTTCGAATTGAATCCTTTATTTAATGTATGGGGATATGTTATTCTTGTTCCACTACCTATGTCTAGTCGAAATATCCTTAAACATGGACAGTGTAAGAAAAACAATATACTCTCATGGATTAAATAAAGGGTTCAGCGACATCTGTGTTCCTGAACGGGAGTAGTGATGAACCAACATGGCCAGGTGTCTTTTAGGTTAGAAGGCTGAAACAGCCAAGGCGACATGCGAGTTACGTTTAACTACTTGGTGTACTGGTCTCTCATACAGTATTAATACTTAATGTAAAAAAATGAAAAATTATAAAACTAGTAATAGAATCGAATTAATCTTCTTTATCTTCTTGCTCTAGGATGTAGTAGCGAAAAGTCAGAAATCAATCGCACCGAGAGAGATCGTTTTTTTCATTGGGCAAGCCGACTACTTAATTTTAAATATTCCACGTCGCACTTCACACGCGCGCGCGCACACACACGCGCGCGCACGCACATACACATATACATATACTGCAAATATTATTTACGTTTTTTTTTCTGAACACCGTGTACACACTAATATACTTTTCTCTCTTTTTGTATCATCTTCTGCCATGTATAAATATATGTAAAATCCTCCACGTTTTGAATTCATTTGTATTGTAAGTTTTAAACCTCGCTAGTTACAAGTGACAACCTCCTCCTGTTGCAGTGAAAATGCTTAATCTTGAAATTTTCATAAAATTAACTTTTCATCTTATTTTTAAAATAACCCCAAGGAATGAAACTCAGAGATTTTACCATATTTTGGCTATTACATTTTTTGTTCTGTGATTGTGTTGTAAAGGCTTAAATCAACCATTTTTTTTAAAAAAAAAAGATTACCCATGATACAACAGTGATGATCTTATTTTCCCAAAGGAAGAAAACTAGTTTGTCTTGTCGTAGAATGGTGATGACTTCAGACAGTTCTCGTGAAAAAAGAAAAGTAAAAGCAGAGTTATTTTTGCGAAGAAAGAACTTTTCTTTTTCTATTGTTTTCGCAAATTCGGTATCGCACCCTTCGGAATTGTGAATCTTTAAATAACGTAATATCTTCGACTTATGAAGTGTTAGTGTTGGCAAGGCTCTTTCTTTATTATTATCAGTCGTAAATAACAACGTCGAATCGATTGGTTGGAGATGAATAAAACTCCTCAAATAAAGACACAAGCAACAACTAAATAAAGATGTTCAGAAAGAAAGTGGAAAATATGAAGACAGTGGAGAAGAACGCATGGAATGGGGGAAGTAAAAAGAAGGAAACTGAGCAAGAAAACGAAAGAACTCGAAATGACTATGCGAAGAGTAGATCGAAGAATATGACGCCAGAATTTATTTGAACGTGTAAGCATAAATATATATATTCATATGGACGATATAAGTGTGATTGGGTCTCATGATTTCATTTGTAAGGCAAAACTACACTAATGTTTATTTCAATATATATTTTTAATATTGCTTTTTCATAGCCATTAATTTTGACTATTACGATATATTTTTGATATCATATTCTTAGCATCAAGTAAACCCCTTATAAAATATAACATGTATTAAAGAAAATTAATGTCCGCATTTACTAGACCCCCTATAAACCCACTGGTTTCCATTTTAAAAAGAGTTGATGATACAAAATGATGAAGTAACAATATTATCCATTTTATTATTAATTACGCATATTTTTATTTGTATATGTAATACGAGATATTGCAATGATTATTATTATTACTCACATTATAGAGTATTACTTAGATGAAATTAAATAATAAAGTAATAATAATTATATTATATTTGTTGTTATACATACTTGTCTCTAACACGCATTTGTTTAAAAATACGTATCGGTAGCAAACCAGCGTGCATCAATTTATCGTATATACTCGCGTATCATGCGACCTTTGAAGACCTAATTTTGAAACTAATTTTCAGGGAGGGTCGCTGCTGGCCTTGGCTACGACTTTGACCAAACTATATTTCCATTTACTCTATTAAAAAAGTACAGCTTTATTTAAATACAGTTGTACTTTTCATGATTTTGATAAATCCGATGTTTTAATTAAGTGTACCCAATAATAATGCACGTAATATCCTCGTATTAGTATCCTATTGTAAAATACAAACATAGCGAATATGCATCTTTTCCATTATTTACATTTATAAGATGTTTAGCCGTTACTCACTCATTTGTTTATGGCTGTACGCCTTTACTAACGATACTTTTATCATTCTCTCTTACTTTTTAAAAAACATTTTAACTAGAAAATGGGATACATATGATACAACAGAGATATGATAAAATCATTTTTATGAGGGAAAATTTGGAAGGTTGCACTATACACAAAAACGCGCGTTACACGAGTATATATATATATATATATATATATATATATATATATATATATATATATATATATTCAGACGGCATATCTTCATTCAAGCATGTTTGGTTGAGTAATCTGGACATATTATGCCTATTTTTTATTTTGATCCTCTCGAATTCTCTTATAGACTTCTTAATGCTGATATTAAATTCATAAAACTAAATTCATTAAGGGAGGTACTGTAGTTTTTTCTTTTCTTTTCATTTTCGCATATTCTTTCAATCTCACTCGAGACCATCTTCAGGGGTGAATTACTAAGA
The DNA here is from genome assembly GCA_903632075.3 of Acanthosepion pharaonis. Lineage (NCBI taxonomy): Eukaryota > Metazoa > Mollusca > Cephalopoda > Sepiida > Sepiidae > Acanthosepion > Acanthosepion pharaonis. Next base: position 1,042,683 of record CAHIKZ030000069.1, read on the forward strand.
CACAAAAATTAATGTAACTGATAGATGTGATTTTTCTCGAACATTTACAAACGTTCTCTGTCACAGTAGTTTTTAAAATGAACTGTTTTACCGATATAACGTGTCGAGCTTTTGATCCAATCTTTTGTACAAAAACTTTTGTAAACATATTAAATACATCGCTATTAGAGATATTTAAAAAACGTTGTTACTATACTCATAAATGAGCTTATCTAGTTTTAGTTGTTTGCTCCTTATATAGAGGGCCACGAGAATTTGAAGTTTTTATATATATATATATATATATATATATATATATATATATATATTAGATTACCAAGAAAGGCTTAGGAAACGGAAAGAAAATAACAAATCTTGATCCGTGTCTGGGGGAATTTCCAAGGAGTACTGCATTTCGAGCTTGTCCCACAGGGTCACGCCATCAACGCTAAACTGTACTGTCAGCAGCTAGTCCGCGTGTATAACAAACTAAAGAATGAGTATGCTGCTTTGGCCATTCGAGGTCGGGCATTGTTTCGGTATTTATCATTTCACCCACGGGTAACGAATATGGCACAAGGCCGGTTTTATTGTGGGTTTCTCCGTGCCCGTAGGCTCGGCCAAAAAAATAGCCTTTTGAAGCCGATTAGACGGGTTCAGGCCCTGTCTACCTCCCCGGACGAAACCTTGCCCTTCGGCAAAGCCTCGTCCGGGTTCCTCTCTGCTAATGCAGAGAGTTCGACAGGAGGCGTGCGCAGTCAGAGACATTGTTTCAGCAACACAATTCAAGTCCACACTCTGCCAGGTTGACTAAGAAGTTCAAACAGATGGACGGTTTTGAGATTCTTTCACAGCCATCATTCGGTCTCGATGCTGCTCCGAGTGATTATGACCGCTTCCGCTCAATGGCACACTTCCTCTGCGGTCAGCGATTCAACACTTGCTGTAGTGAAGTAAGCTTGTTTACAGTTTTTTTTTCTTATTCAAAGCTAGCGGACTGGTATCTTGGACAGATTCGGATGTTAGAATTTATTTTGAAGAATAAATGTTGGTGTTGCTCCATAAAATTTTGTTGTTTTCTTTCTGCTTTCTAGATGAACAAGGACTTCTTGACCAACTTAATATATTAAAAAAAAAACAAAAAAACCGTTAACGGAACCAACGACAACTTGCCAAGACCTAAAACTCTTATCCAGATCTAGACTCGAATAAAATACTGAAAAAAGAAAGAGGAAAAAGATCTATAGGCAAACCTACCTACTCAGTAAAGTGTTCGAAGCATACATGGGCGGCTCTGAGTTGCCATGAAGACTATGTTACATTTGTTATTCGTGTACTTTTGTGACTAGTCTGTATTCAAAAAATATGTGTAACAATGAGTTAACAATGGCAGGATATTGTGAACAATATGATTTTTAAATACGGCCGCGCGAATAGTAATGGACTAGATGGATGAATAGGATTGCGTTTCCAAATCGAAGGCAGCCAAGTCATCCAATATTTGCTGCTGTTTATCGTCTCGTTGCAAAAATATGTTAAAAGGACGGAAAAACTACTGTACCAAAAAACGAACATATAAAAAGATGTATAAACACTGTATATTACCGCACATTACCATGGTTTCGACCGTTAGGTATCTTCATGTGGCTGGGTAACAAGTGTTCCTCAAACACACCACACAATTATCATGCTACGGTACTGGAAGTTAAGAAAGAGAGGTGTAAGCAAAGAAGAAAAAACATTATTTTTCTTCATCTGGGATCATACAAGCCGTGAATATTCTTGCTTATATGTCTCCAGTTAGACATAATCTCCGTTCTCTATTCAAAAATACCCGGCTAGCTGTATATGTTGCTATTGCCAAATTCTTCTCCTGACACAACCTACAACTGCTACCACTTGTTTTGCTAAATTTATCATTTCTCAATATACTGCACTTTATGTGCGAGTACTTTCCGTGTTTTCCCTTGAATTTCCAGACGTCGTCCGTCAGTTTCGTATTAAACCTGCGCTTTTCCAATCTGAGAGAGAGAAGTGTAATTATACCAGCGTTTCTTGAATGAGCCCTCGATATATTCTATATAGACCTTCCTTTGACCATCGAAAGTAACTTCAGTCTGGTAATCACCCCTTCTGTGCAGATGGCAATTACTTTCTTATATACAGTGTAACCCGGATATAAGAGAGTTGTCGGGACCGGAGAAGAAGTCTCTTATATCCGGGTTTCTCTTATATCCGGGTTTGGTCTATTTTATATACATTAACACAGGCTCTAATTTGGGACCAGAGAAAATCTCTCTTATATCCGGGTTTCTCTTATATCCGGGTCTATTATATCCGGGTTACACACACTCTCTCTCTCTCTCTCTATATATATATATATATATATATATATATATATATATGCGTGTGTACGTATGTGTGTGTGTGTGTGTGTGTGTGTGTGTGTGTGGACATCAAGGTCAACAGTTTCTTAGTTGAATACAATCTTCAGGCCCGAAGATTGCATTCAATCGTGAAACAGACTGTCGCTGCCCGGTGTTGACCTCATTGTTCACTTTTATAGTTACATTCGCACTATCCCTAATACTGACCTCTTTTACCCATAAACATAGCATCTTAACACTATAAATATATAATATTTATATATATATATATATATATATATATATATATATATATATATATATATATATATATAGTAAAGGTAAAATTAATTCCTTGGCTGGATAAGTCGGTCCTAGCTCTACGGACGTGAATTCCATTCCATATTGTACTACTGTACTGTACTGATGCGGCATTCACCCTGGGCGGATTGAGCCGGCTTCTTCCTGTTATGAGAAGAAGATTCTTGGGATAAATTACAGAAGTAGGGTACCCAGGCCTACTCGGATAACGTTCTTGCTTGCCGCGGGGTTCCCACAGACGCAGAGACAGGAACGACCAGAAGCCGCCGGTCACCGATGCAGACGCTCCTTGGATTTTCACCAGAGCCCTTGTTAGCCGGCGTGTGTGTCAGACCTGTCCGCCTTGGGTGGCCCTACCAGGAACGAAGTTCCGGACGGCATAGCTCTGACACTACCGTTTACACCCCCCCACCGACATATTGGGGTTGAAAAGATGTATAAACACTGTATATTACCGCACACTACCATGGCACTTTTATTTTAAAATCACTTTTATCATCTGCCGAAATAGCCTATTCTCCACATGAGGTAAAAATAATTTTATTTTATTAATCATATATATATATATATTTATTTTTAACCATTTCACCCCAAGCAAGGCCGGCGTGCCACAAGAACGCAAGGGGTTACAATGACTGAAGATAATAAAAAAGAGGGACGTTTGAGGAAAGGATAAGAAGGACGGGATCAAGATCAAGGCATCAGAAGATGTCGATTGACATTACATTTAAACAGTTGAAGATGATAGCTATCGTGGAAGCAAGTAAGAAGGGGGAAGTTTCAAAGGCGGAAAGTACGAGAGAAGAATATGTTGGAGTAGAAGAGGCGGTTACATTTAATTGTTTCCACAATAAAATGGGATGCTAACCTAGTAGCATGCTTAGATTTCTGCATTCGGAGCACCTGTGAAAAAAGCTCGCCAGAACAGTTGCCATGAAAATATTTGTAGAAAAGAGAGAGGGACGCTACATCACGTCTGTGAGAAAGTGACTGGAGTCGAGATGCCAGGTCAGGACCTATCACACTTCATATCCGTCTTTAGATCTTTGGATTTTGACGAGAATCTCCCGATGAACAGGGGAGGCACCAGACTATATATCGCAACATTATTCAACATATATATATATATATATATATATATATATATATATATATATATATATATACATATATGTATGTATGTATGTATGTATGTATAAATATTTTAAAAATATGATTCCTTCGCTACATAAGAGTTCTCATGTTTCAAAAACAAGAGCCAAAAACTTCAATATAATTATTAAAATTAAAATTAAATTGAGTTAAAATATCAAGCTCCGTTTTTAAAAATAAAAACAAAAATACTAAAGAACTCCGGATTATTTACCTAACGACTTCTTTGCTATTTTCTATATATTTACACACACACACACACACACACATATACATATATATATATATATTAGGAAAAAATAACATGTAAAATACGTATCGAAACACGACTGCAATTTTGTAAGGATTTTATGTTTTAATATCTTAAAATAAATAATATTGCTCTACTCTATATTGAGCCCTCTTTTAAATTAGATGTACGAACGGTGGACTTGTACTCTATTCATTCTCATCTTACCTGGATATATATATATATATATATATATATATATATATATGTGTGTGTGTGTGTGTGTGTGTGTGTGTGTGTGTGTGTGTGTGTGTGTGTGTGTGTGTACTAATGCATATAGTACATACAGTGTAACCCGGATATAAGAGACCCGGATATAAGAGAAACCCGGATATAAGAGAGATTTTCTCTGGTCCCAAATTAGAGCCTGTATTAATGTATATAAAATAGACCAAACTCCGATATAAGAGAAACCCAGATATAAGAGACTTCTCCGGTCCCGACAACTCTCTTATATCCGGGTTACATTGTATAAGCATTTGTGTTCTTATGTGTGCGAATTTATTGTATGTATATATACTCGTGTATAAGTCGACTTCATGTACAGTGCAACCCCCCTAAAATTCTGGCATGAATTTTAACCCCACCAGAAAAATTACCTGTGTATAGTACAACCGTTCACCAAAAATGCATGAATTTTAACACTTCCAGAGAAAATATTACCTGTGTATAGTGCAACCGGTGATTTTGAACCAATTCAAAAATTTACCTGTGTATAGTGCGACCCCCTTATCTTATAAAAACTGACCATAAAAGATTGGCACTATACTTGATTATATATGGTATGTGCCTGTTAATGCGAGAATAAGAGAAAGAGAGAAAGAAAGCGAATGAATGCAAGAAAGAGAACTAAAATGGATTATAATGTTGCCAATATTAGCTATTCTCTTGTGTATATGATAGTCCAGTTCGGTTTGACTTATGCCACTGTAAAAAAAAAAAAGAATGAAAAGTACTTTTAAGACCACTTTATGGCAACTGATGCCATTAAAATGCAATTCTCTTCCAAAATAATCTTTTTCTTTGATTTTTTTCCCTTTTAGCCTTTAAATAAATGAAACTCAATTTCGAAAAGCATTTATTTCCACACGATCGTTAACAGTCATAAAAACATATATAAAACAAAATGTATTACACATACACATACACACACATGCAAACATTTACATTCGCATTTTGTATTTAAAAAAATAAAATAAATTTACTGGCTTTTATGACACAAATCCTCGATTTATGAAAATGTTGCAATATTCTAATGGAATTATTATTATTATTATTATTATTATTGTTATTATTATTATTATTGTTGTTGTTGTTATTATTATTATTATTGTTATTATTATTATTATTATATTTGCCTATACTTTATGCCAATTTCTCAACGTAGCAATTTCAAGAGAAAACAAGTTTATTATTATTTTATTATTTTTGTTATATTTTATTATTATTATTATTATTATTATTATTATTATTATTATTATTTTGCCCTTGCTTTGCGCCCATTTTTCAACCAGCAAATTCAAGAGAAAAAAGTTTTTTTTAATATCTTCCATGTGCCGTGTTCCTTTAGGACGTGGGCGTTCATAGCTTTCCACAGTTTCCTGTTTCCTTTGTAGCTTGTAGTTCAGTAAGTTATGTGCCATGCGTGATACACGCTTAGGCGATCATATATCTTTCGATACATGACTGACGAGGCAGATTTTTTTCCCGCAGTAGGTTGCCATTTCTTTCTGCGGTAGACCAGTTGCCATCCAAGTTGCCAATTATAGAACCATACCCATGGGGGTAAAGTTCTATAGGTGACAACTGTATGGGGGAAGAAAACGACGATTCATAACCTTCTCAAAAGTATTAGCACGGATTCGGCTGGAATTCGAACTCGGCTCTCCGATTCCTCAATCCGAGCCGCTATTCTTTACTCGACTGTGCCTCCTAGTTTAATTTTCTCTTTTCACTATCTCTCTTAATCTCTGTTCTGCCAACCAACCACAGAAACACGTCAGGTTATACACTGTTCTCTTTTGTCCTTCTTGAATATAATGAGGTTCAAATTTTCTATGCCCCCTTTGATCATTATATGCCCTAAAAATGTCAACTACTTCTTAAGGGCCCTTTTTGTTTATATACGTAAACAGATGAGTACACTCTCCTGACGAGTATGGGATCACAATCCTCAAAAATAAAACCAAGCCATTACTGCTGTAGTATACATCACAGGTGAGTTTTTACTCAAACTAGTATTTAATTCAGAGTTGTCTTTTCCTAGATTGGGTGGAGAGAAGAGATGGATTCATACCATTCAACACACACACACAGACAGACAGACACAGACACATATATTTAATATACCATCCATTATATATATATATATATATATATATATATATATATATATATATATAGAGAGAGAGAGATAGATAGATACTTTTTAAATTATTATAACAGAGCGCTTTCACGCGTATTTACAAAAATCACAATCACAACGATCATTGTTACAATAAGTTTGTCTTCGCAATTCAGACCTGATGATAGTCTCGGAACATTTTTAACACACACACACACACACACACACACACACACACACACACACACACACATATATATATATATATACATATGTGTGTGTGTGTGTGTGTGTTAAAAACTAAAATAACACGCATCTAAAAAATTATAAAAGCCCAAATCATAAAAATACGTACCTCCACGAATTCCGTATACGTAAGGTCTAAAATTAATTTTTACAAATGAAAAAAGATTTCTTAAAGCTTTATGTTTAATTTTAAATGTAAGCTAAAGGATTGAATTTACTGTTTCCAGTAAGCCAAATACTGTGGTATAATTCATACAGAAAATATATTGATTGAAACAGAATTGCATTTTTTTTCAGTAAATTCGATTACGTCAGCCAACACTTAATTTTCCGTTTTAAAAATCCTGCAAACATAATATATATATATATATATATATATATATATATATATATATATATACCCAAGTATATGATTGGTGTATACGGAATAAATTCCAATAACCAACAATTACTATTCTTAAAATACGACGCAATACAATTATAACATAAATATGTTATAAAATCACTACAAAAATAGTCATTTTGTTTCAACACTTCCGGTGTCTTATCAAGTGATGATGTTGAATGTAAAATAAATGGTTTTAAAAGTTACAAATTAATTAACGATCCTTCCCAAGTGGAAAACGCTGTTACAAAAGCTAGAATGACGAACCTCCTATACTTGTGTTTTGATAGGTAACGAGACCTGTCTTAATATATATATATATATATATATATATATATATATATATATATATAAGGGTTGTGGGCATCTATTTCCTGTTTCGTTCGTGTTTTTGCGTGTTTGTATATCTAAATATGTCTACGTGTTTGTGTATTATAATCTGATTGTGTATGTATTGTCTTGTGCAAGATTTCACCCCCCCTTCAAATGTATCTAAATTGTAACGAAGCTTTGCATCAACATTAGGTTTTAACGTTTATTCTGAGTTTTTGACCTTTCAATTAAAACAAAATAAATAACAAATATGTATTTTTTCCTCAATTTTATAATATTCTAGACTTAATACTCATTAAATTTAAAATTGGTAATTTTTAATTTTCAATTTTATAGTAAAATTTAATTAGTTAGAATGATTTCTATTTTAGTCTAACCCTAACAATACGTCATTAATTATAATCAAGGTGCGTTGTCAAGTTTTTTTAAAATTTTCATATACTTGTATTTTGATTGGTCATTGCAGCTTATATAACAGCGTTTCCCCTTAGCGAGGGGTGTTTGGTCGATTTGAACCTTTTAAAATCCTTTATTCTACATTCAACACCATCATTTGATAAGACACCAGAAGGGTTGAAACAAATGATTATTTTTTGTAGTGATGTTATAATTTTCCGAATAAATTATATATATATATATATATATATATATATATATATATATATATATATATATATATATATATATGTGTGTGTGTGTGTGTGTGTGTGTGTATACACCAATCCTATACTTGATATATATATATATATATATATATATATATATATATATATATATATATATAACCATCACTTGATAAGTCACCAGAAGGGTTGAAACAAATGACTATTTTTGTAGTGATGTTATAATTTTCGAATAAATTATATATATATATATATATATATATATATATATATATATATATATATATAACCATCACTTGATAAGACACCAGAAAGGTTGAAACAAAATGGCTATTTTTAGTGATGTTATAATTTTCGAATAAATTATATTTGCCTTACTAGCACTCTTTTAAGAATAGTATTTTTTGGTTATTCGAATTTATTCCGTATACACCAATCCTATGCTTGAATATATATATATATATATATATATATATATATATATATATATATATGTGTGAATGACATGTATTTTCATGACGAAGGGATCATTTCCATATTTTCCTTTTCTTTATTATTTGTAAATTGAGTTCTTGGGAATGATAGTGGAGTAGTTTTCCTTTGTTCCCGACTTGCACCCCACCCCCTTTGCAGTAGGACTTACCGTTTGATCCGGCTTGCTTTTACGCCTGATGAACTTTGCTTTATTGTTATGTTCTTGGTTGCCGACCAGTAAAGGCACGTTGGATCAGACGCTGGTTCCTCCTGCAAAAGTGGATGCAGGTACGAATCGTACTCGAGGTCATATTTTCTTTATTAAATTTTATCGGGTACGAAATAAAATTGAGAATCGCCTAAAAAGTGGTAGAACTACTTAGAGCCGAACAGCCAGACCACCCACACATACCATTTGATTCTAGTGGTGAAGGTTTGTGCAAAACGAATCAGACTTTTTTGGAATTGCCAAATATAGAGAACTGGTGCACAATATGTCACAAGGCCTCTATAAAGACCCTCCGTAAGTTTTGAATTTAGAGATGTCCTTCTTCTGTAGCGGTTGCGATCTAAGATTACAGGACCCAGTTTGTCCTGCTATTTAACCATAGTTGGGGGAGAAGAGACGCATTCATACCTTTTCCGAGGGTATTAGTACGTAAGTGAATGTAACGAATTCGACTGGAATTCGAACTCGGGTCTCCGATTTCTCAATTCGCGCGACAATCCATTACTCCACTGTGCGTGCGTGCTTGCTTGCCTGCCTGTCTGTATATATGTATGTATGTATTTTATAAAAATGAAATACTACATGAGAAATGTAAAAGAAAGGGTCTAAATGGAGAATAAAATAATTCGTGGTTTTTGTTTTTTGATATTATTTCATGTTGCAGTTTTGTTTCCTTTATTATCAGTCGACTATACACCCCCCCCAAAAAAAAGCATAATTCTATTACCACAAAGAAACAGATAGAAAAGCCATAACTTTTTTTCTCTTATCTTTTAACGTACAAAAATTTACAAACCAGCAGTTTCAGTGTGAGAGGAAAAGAGAAAATCGTGTGAGAGCGCATCTATTCAATAATGTCATGCTCACAGTTTGTACACAGCTGAAGAGTTTTTCTGCTTGTCCGGCCGAATCCACGTTATCACCAAGGACCCCTACTACCACGGAACGACTGGGCTTCTCTGAAACCTCACAGTTGTGGATACGAAGAAGCAAAATGTTTGATGCGATTCAATAAACCCATAACAAACAAGAGATTTTCCGACAGCAAACATCTGTTGATGCGCGTTCGATAGCCGAGCTGAGGCGGTCAAGTAGCCACGCTGCTTATTATAGATGAAGATAGAAGAAGAAAAAAAAAAAAAAAGACGAAAGAAACAGAGGCAACAGACTGGGGATCTGGAGGGTTTTTGAGAAGGAGACGAACAAGATCAGAAGAATCGGATTGGAATTTGATGTTCTTCGATTGGTTAAGGCAACAAGACAAGTGGATTTGAATTTAACTTAGAGTTGGACCGCATGCCATTTTCATTCAGGGGCCGACGCGTGTATATTCCATTCAATCTTTTCCCTTAGCCGATCATTGTGCACTTGTCTTGAACTTTCCCATCTTTTATCATCACAGTTGTTCTGAATATGTCCCCCTTCCTTTATTCATTTTCACCCTATCCCTACTCCCATTTTAGCCCACTTTTCTTTATCAACAGCTTTACCAATTTTTTGTCTTTTAAATTCCTACGTCACTTTGAGACCGACCCATTTTTCATAGTGTGTTTCTCGTACTTCATTTTTCAAACACTTCCTTCATTAAAAAAAATAGTTTCATTTGTTTTCCCTTTCTTTCCCCCTTTTCTCTCTTTTTTATTTTTCCATAATTTATAAAACGTTAGCATTATTTTCAGTTTTACCAGTAATTCTAAAACCAATTCCTGCTTTTTTCTTACCTATTTTCTATACGACAATTATTCGCCATATTCAGCGGTCTTCAGAGAAACGTTTACCGCCATGTCTACTCACTTACTGCGTAATTTTATTTTCATTTTTCTTCTTTATTCTTTTTCTAATCAAATGTACTATTCCTATAATGTCTCCCCTTTATACTTTTTCTAATCAAATATACTTTTCTTATAATTTCTCTCCTTTATTCTTTTTCTAATCAAAAGTAATTTTCCTATAATTTCTTCCCTTTATTCTTTTTCTAATCAAATGTACTTTTCCTATAATGTCTCCCCTTCTTTTTCTAATCAAATGTACTTTTCCTATAATTTCTCCCCTTCTTTTTCTAATCAAATGTCCTTTTCCTATAATGTCTCCTCTTTATACTTTTTCTAATGAAATGTACTTTTCTTACGATTTCTCTCCTTCTTTTTCTAATCAAAAGTAATTTTCCTATAATTTCTCCCCTTTATTCTTTTTCTAATCAAATGTACTTTTCCTATGATTTCTCCCTTTTATTCTTTTTCTAATCAAATATACATTTCCTATAACTTCTCTCTTTTATTCTCTTTCGAATCAAATGTACTTTTCTTATAATTTCTCCTCTTTCTTCTTTTTCTAAACAAATATACTTTACCTATAATTTCTCCTTTTTTTTCATTTTTCAATCATATGCACTTTTCCTATAATTTCTCCCCTTTATACTTTTTCTAAACAAATATACGTTTCCTATAATTTCTCCCCTTTATTGACTTTTCAATCAAATGTACTCTTCTCATTATTTCACCCATTTATTCTTTTTCAATATCAAATATACTTTTCCTATGATTTCTTCTTCTTTCTATTTTATTTGCAAACTAGGCCCCCTATAAATCCGTTGGATTCCTTTTAAAAGCAGTTCATGATACAAAATGATGTGGTAATAATATAATCAATTTTATTATTAACCATACGTATTTTAATTCGTATTTGCAATAAAAGTTATTGTAATAATTCTTATTACTCACATTGTACAATATTACTTAGATCAGACGCAATGATTAATAAATAGAAAGGTTTTTAGAATTCTTGAAAAAATGCCCCTCCTGATACACAGAACAATAGAAAAAAACGACAAAACCTTCAACATATTACAATTACTAATATATCATTGAAATAAATTGAATAGTTGTAATAGTTCATATATTCATTCATTCATATATTCATTCCACGAATATCACTTAATTTTAAGATATTTCCCTTAAATGTAGGAAAACGTTTACTTTTTTAGTATGGAATTGCAAACTGCTATCAAACTAATGACGTTTCCATTCAAGGAATAGTAGCCTCCAAATTTATACGAATTTTAGTATTTACCATATTATAATTTTCAACGGCAAAGGTCTTTCCCCCCAAAATAAAAACAAACATTAATCGTCTGCTTAGGAGATTCATATTTATTGAAATAACATAAAATATGGATGCCTCATTTTTGTGTACTTAGTTTCATTTTTCTAGGGAATTTAAAATATAATTTTATTATACATGTTTCTTCTTCGTATTTATTTCAAAATACGTAACGGTGGCAAACCAGCGTGCAGCTATTTATTTATTTACCATCAAGTCATGTGACACATTTTTCAAGCCATACAGATTACGTTTTACAATGACACACCCAGATAGCGTCTTCACCTATCAAGTACTTATAAAACCTCTGAGACATTTGTTTATAAAAAAAGTTCTAATGTCGTGTAGTAAATTGTATAAATATATGTTGTGTTATGTATATTTAAATTTATTCAATAACGTTGTTATAATATCTTGTGCGTGTTGTTTTTCGCACACATAATAGTTGGAATATAATGTGTAAGTGTTTGTTTATACAGTGTAACCCGGATATAAGAGACCCGGATATAAGATAAACCCGGATATAAGAGAGATTTTCTCTGGTCCCAAATTAGAGCCTGTGTTATTGTATATAAATTAGACCAAACCCAGATATAAGAAAAACCCGGATATAAGAGACTTCTTATCCGGTCCCGACAACTTTCTTATATCCGGGTTACACTGTATACGTGAATTGTTATAAGGATGTCTATTGAAAGCAAATACCGAATTTCCTATGAAACGTATCCTAAGAACAGAAAAACGGACCTAACCTAAGAACCCCTTGTCTAATTTTAATGAAATTTTGCGATGTATTCGGCAGGGGTTCAGTTTACTCCGAAATTGGTTGGGTTATTATGTATCGTTCAAGCTGTATCTCGGGAACGCACATACATACATATATGATTAGAGTTTTAGTATTATATAGATTTATTTTTTTCTAGTCTTCCTTCGCTATTTATTATCAAATCTTCTTTTCCGATAACTTTTTCATCTTTCTGATGAATTATTAAATATACTTTTAATCTCTTTAATTATTTCGGATTGTGGGAGATTCATCACATTATTCGGTGGCTTCGAGTGGTCCCCCATCTAAGTACTAATCGGGCTCGAGAGTGCTTATCTTTGTTGAGTGAACGAATTTGATTGCAAGCAGAAGCTTGATTTTTTTTTGGTTTTATTTTTCAGGTACTTTTTTTGTTATATAGAATAAAGTGTTGCTGCCGACACTTGAGTTTGAACATAGATCGCTTGTGTTTACTCACTTATTGAATTAAGTGGGTCACGTGAACATAGAGGAAACGCATATATAGGAAGTCGCGTGGCGTCTAAATGATCTGTATTTCTAGTCTATCCTCTATTACCATTCGGATCACCATTTCTACTCTATCCTCTATTACTATACGGACCGCTATTCGCTACTCTATACACTCTACTAGTTCTCTATTCAGATCACTATACAGGTTACTTGGCTAGCGAGTATTATCGAGCAAGTACTATTAGTGCGAGTGTTATTCGGAGGCGTCCGACATTGGCATTGTTCAACGGCGTACTATAGTTGTATCTGTGATTGCAAAGTCTCTACTACAAGTGACATCACAAAAGTGGCAACGGGTATTTGTTGACATCACAAAATGTTTAATATAAGAAAAGAGTTAGGCTCATGGCAATTTTCTAAGCGTAGCTCAGATGTGGCACAAGGACGAAAGTATGGGGCACGTAGTGAGGATCGAACTCACTACTCAGTCGTAATTGTTCTAGCGAGACAAGCTTGTTAATCATTAAATCACGTCATGATACCCTAGACTTAGGCTTATGTGTGGAAAAGTAATTTATTTAGTAAACACTGCAACGATTGAGGATACATCAAGTTGTGATATTGGTGCTTAACTTTGTTGGGTGAACGAATTTGCTTGCAAGCAGAAGCTTGATTTTTTTTTGTTTTTGTTATATAGGTTTTTATTATTTTCTTTTCTTTTCTTATCAAATAATATTTAATTATTTTTTTTTTTTATTTCTTTCTCTGCTTTTTTATATCGATACCTATTTTCCCTATTGTTTTTTTTTGTCTTTTTCTTTCACTTTCATTTACTTCCCTCTTTATATTTTTCTTTTCATTGTTTTGTTTTCTTTCTCCTGATTTAAATTTCCTTTTATTTTCTTTTTCTGTTTTTCTGCTTCGTATTCGCTTACTACAATCTGTTATTTTCATTCTTTTTTTCTTCTTCTTTTTTACTGTATGTATTTCCCTCTTCATTTTTATTTTCTCACTTTTTCCTTTTTTTTTTTTAATTTTCCTTTCAGTCTCTTTTATATTTTTCTTCTTCTTTGCTTAATAAAATTTGTTTTCTTCATTCTTTCTTTCTTTTTCACGGTATCTACTTTCTTCTTCTTCTTCTTTTTTATATTTTCACTGTTTCCTTTTTCTTTTTCCTGTTTTAAATATCCTTTCTCCTCTCTTTTTTTCTTTCTTTCTTTCTTTCTTTCTTCTTTTTCATGAACACAAACTAGTTTCTTCACCCTCTCTTTCTCTTTCTCACTCTCTTTGTTTTGTTTACATTTTCTCTCCATTCTCAACTGCATTTTCTCTTTTACTTTTTCTTACTCAAATTTCCCTTCTTTCGTATTTATCATCTATTAACGAAGTAATATTTTCTTCTGCTTAAATTCTGATTAACACGTTTCCAAATTAATGGTTTGTTTGCTATGGGAATTTGTATGCGCGTCCATCCTTCTAAGAGGAATGGCCCCATTGTTTTTAAGTAATTCGCAGGTCCGCTTTATGCAAATATTTCGTTTATAAAATATTACGAAGCGATAAAAAAAACAAAAAAAAAACACGTAAGAACTGTTAAAGGATAGGGGTTTGATGCCAACTTTGACTCTCGCTAAAGCTGGAATGGAATTGTCAAAAGAAATATTAGAACAATTCTTTTCTTTCTTTTTTTTTCTGCATTGCCACTTTAATCCAAATCTAAAAGAAAAGTGTTAACATTCAACCTTGTTCAGCGGTAAAGCAAAGAGCGAGGGTCCTAGAAATCTGACGTTTCATTGTTTCTCATTTTATTGCTGCTCTTCTTCAGGATATACATATCGTTCTGGGTGTGACTATAAACTACATCCGACAGCGAGTCCTCTGATCGGGAGGTTTTGAGAAGCATGGAACCACCTCTTAATTGCTGTCTTTCCCAGGTCCACCCTGACCCGAGGTGGTAGCACCTGTTAGGGTCTCAGCTATGGACAATGAGTTAATCCTCCAAACTGGAGTCAAAACACTATGACAGTTTAAAAAGTAGATTTTTTAGTAAAAATACCAGCAATACAATTTTTGGAAGAAATATTACTATCAATAACCCTCGAAAAAAAACCCTCTTTACAAAAATACGTCAATGAAACCTGATCTACAAACTGATTTCTTACAAAGAATACATATTCTATTCTTACGAACCTATCTTAAAAATCTTGTCGGCATTAAATAACCCATTGAAGTTGATATGTCGTAAAACAAAATAAACCAAACCAGGGCATAAATATGTATAATCAGCAAATCAAATTAGTTATCTGGCAGTTGGAAATCTATCCCGATGGATGGAATAAATGGTTCAGTTTAAAATTCCAATCACCTGAAGAAGGCTGGAGTGTACAACGGCCGAGACATCGTGAATATGGCAGCAAAGACGAAGACAACAGTCCGAACAAGGTAAATGGTGTAAATAAATATTGTACTAGTTAAATAGTTAAAGGTAGTTCCAAAAGTCACGTAGGTATTTAAAAATATATAGGGATTAACTAGCTGCCCTAGTAGACGGGTATCCTCCAATACGAATGGCCGGCTATAGATATGCATATTAATCAGAAATATTAACCACTCTGTACACTTGAGAATACTATCGAAAATAGTGTATCTGTGTGAAGTCAAAAATGGAGAATATTTACGTCGTATAATGTTTCATAATTAAATTGCAATATATTTCCAGTGTTTGAATTTTCACTCTCTATAAAACTATTTGAGAGTAATAAAAAATCTTGAATTTTTTAATTTTAAAATCTTTAAGTGACTTCTGCCACACTCTGCATATCTAGTAATTTTCCTCTTAATATTTTTTTTCTGGGAATTTTGTAATTTTAAATTAAAATTTAGCTATTTTCGTCATAGTTTAACGCCATTATTATTTTGGCGTGATTTTGAAAGATTACACTTTACAATGGTCAGATCAGGCTGAAAACACCAGTTCCCTTAGCACCAATATCACCAGCCCCAACTTGATGTATCCTCAATCGTTGCAGTGTTTACTAAATAAATTACTTTTCCATACATAAGCCTAAGTCTAGGGTATCATGACGGGATTTAATGATTAACAAGCTTGTCTCGCTAGAACAATTACGACTGAGTAGTGAGTTCGATCCTCACTAGGTGCCCCATACTTTCGTCCTTGTGCTACATCTGAGCTACGCTTAGAAAATTGCCATGAGCCTAACTCTTTTCTTATATTAAAAATTTTGTGATGTCAACAAATACCCGTTGCCACTTTTGTGATGTCACTTGTAGTAGAGACTTTGCAATCACAGATACAACTATAGTACGCCGTTGAACAATGCCAATGTCGGACGCCTTCGAATAACACTCGCACTAATAGTACTTGCTCGATAATACTCGCTAGCCAAGTAACCTGTATATTGATCTGAATAGAGAACTAGTAGAGTGTATAGAGTAGCGAATAGCGGTCCGTATAGTAATAGAGGATAGAGTAGAAATGGTGATCCGAATGGTAATAGAGGATAGACTAGAAATACAGATCATTTAGACGTCACGCGACTTCCTATATATGCGTTTCCTCTATGTTCACGTGACCCACTTAATTCAATAAGTGAGCAAACACAGGCGATCTATGTTCAAACTCAAGTATCGGCAGCGACACTTTATTCTATATAACAAAAAAAAAATACGGAAAAAAAAGTATCAAGCTTCTGCTTGCAATCAAATTCGTTCACTCAACAAAGTTAAGCACTCTCGAGCCCGATTAGTACTTAGATGGGGGACCACTTGAAGCCCCCGAATACTGTGTTGAACCTCCCACAATCCGAAATATACTTTAGTTTTAAATAACCCACAATGGGTTGATAAGCCGTAAGAAACAAATGAGTCATTCAATCGAAAGTTTAATTTGAATCTAAAATCGTTCAGTCTTCAAAATAATTATTAATACTTTTGTTTAAATACGCCATATCATTTTAAGGATAGATATCGTTCGATTCACACTCCTTCCTGGTCTTTTGAAAAGGTGAAGATGTTAAATCCCTTGTTTCCTGTTTAGGATTGTGTTTCCGGTTCCTTCTAGTCTTCACGTTTTCTTTACTTCTCAGTAGCCTCTTGCGTCTTAGTGACATTATCGCCTCGTTTGGGGTGAATTGATTTAAAAAAAGAAAAAAAAAGATGTTGCTAGTTGTGCCTCTCCACGGATTATTATCTGTAAATAGCCATGGCTTCTTGAGACGTATGGTTTCCTGTTGCTTTTTTTCAGGGCTTTGTATTCAGAAGTATTCATCTTCTAAACCGGCTACTACTCAAGACCATATTGCTCTGTCTACCCTGCTATTTAACGTATAGCTGTGAGACGAAGAGATAATTTAATGTCCTTACAGGCATTAGTACAAAAGTGAAACATTTTTCAGATAATTTTTGGTTTGTGGGTTTTTTCGACAAATCAGTGTTTTTTTTTTAAGAGTTCTGTTTTCATTCATCTTCTTAAGAGATTCTTCTTTCACTTGAACGAAAATCGCTTTTGCCTTTTGTCATCGCCACCATTTTCATATTGATTTATATCTGTTGAATTTGATTCGATCGCCATAATGATTTTTTTTCTTTTCGTTTCTTTCCTCGTTACACCTCCATTTCCTGAGCATCAGCAATTTCTCTTTACTTGAACTGTTTTCTTGCTTTTCAAATTAATTTCTTTTCTTTTTTCGTCGTTCTTGTTTTTTTTTTAATTATGTTCTTTTCTCTACTTCCTTTCTTTACTTTTTAACGGATTCCTTTTTCCTTTTTCTCTTCTCGTTTTTCTTGCATCCCCTTCTTTCTTATCAATATTTCTTCATTCAGCAAAAAAACTCATGTTTTTTAGTCCATTCTCCTGTTAGTTTTTGTTCTGTTTATCCTTATGCTTTGTGCGCCTTTTCGTATTTCATTTTACTTTTTGCGTTTCAGTTTTTCATTCTTTCTATATTTCGTTCTTTTTCATATATAGTTTCGTTCTTTCTCTTTAGATATTTTTACCTTAGTTCTTTTTTGTTTCTTTTTTCTTTCATTGTTTCTTTCTTTGTTTCTATCTTCATTCTTTTATATTTTATCTCTTTCCTTTTTCTTTCTACATTCCTTTTTTTCTTTAATAGTTCACTTCTATACATTTTTCTTCCATAGTTTCTTTATTTCTTCCGTTCTTTGATAGTTTCTTCCTTTCCATATTTCTTTCTTTTTCACACATTGTCTCTTTCTTTCTTTTTTAGATCATTTTACTTTTCCTTTTTCTTTCTTTCTTTCTTTCTTTTATAGGTTGATTCTTTCACATTTTATCTCTTTCTTTTTTATTTCTTTGATTTCTTGGAGAGTTTATTTCTTTCTATCGTTTTCTTCCATAGTTTATTTATTTCTTCCTTTCTTTGTTAGTGTCTTCCTTTCTATATTTCTTTCTTTTTCACACGTAGTCTTCTTCTTTCTTCTTTAGATCCTTTTACTTCCCTTTTCTTTTCTTTTCTTCTTTCTTTTATAGTTACATTTTGTCTCTTTTCTTTGTTTCTTTGTTTCTTTCTTTCTTTGTTTCTTTCTTTCTTTCTTTGAATTTGCTGATAGTTTATTTCGTTTAAAATTTCTTTTGTTTCTTCCATAGTTAATTCTTCCCTCGTTTATTTATTTCTTCCCTTCTTTGAAAGTTTTACCCTCTATATTTTTTTTTCATGCATAGCCTCTTTCTTTTACTTTGTTTTCCTTTTTATATTTCTTTTTTTTGATACTTTATTTCTTTTTCGTTTTCTTCCATAGTTTCCTTCTTTCTTTCTTTCTTTATTTTTTCTTTCTTTTTTCTTTCTTTCTTTCTTTCTTTCTTTCTTTCTCCTATATTGTTTTTACTTTATTTATCTGCATTCACTTTACTCTGTTTAAAAACCATTCCCGCTTCTTTTATCGACTTTCTCTTGAACATTTTATTCTACCCTCCTTGATTTCTCCCCCCCCCCATTCAATTTAGTTTCTCCATTTCTTTTTCTTTCCCTCGACACTTTTCTCTTCTCTTTTCTCTTAGTTTCACTAGAGAATTTATTCTTTTTCTTTATAAATTTCTTAAAGAATTCTCTCATTCTTTTCTCTTAATTTCTCTTTCACAATTCTTCTCACTTTTGTCTCCTCCTCCTCTGGCCATCTTCTGCTTTCTTTCTTGTCCTTAAGCCATACTTTTCCCTTTCCCTTTTCTTAACTCATTTCTCTCATCCACTTTTGCTCAGTCCTTATATCTCAAGATGTGACAGATTAGCGATCAATGTCCCCAGATGTTCACCAGCAGCACATAACGGCTACCTCTCATCCCACCACTCTCCATCATCCGCTGCCTTCTCTTTGTTCAGGCATCTCCTTCAGTTGCCATAGCGATGAATGTCAGGTTCCCATCGTTCCATAAAACTCTGAGAGTCTCTGCTCTTGAAAACTCATTTGATAATACTTTACTAGCATGCCATTTTGGCAAGTGCTGACTTCCATACTTCTTCTTCTCATCCCTTCAGCATTCACGGAGAAAGAGGTAAAGCAAGAAACTGAAGGCCGCAAAATAAGAGGATTCCTCAAGAAATTGCTGTCTTTCTATCGGATGTAAAATTTAGGGCCAAAACTGTCCTCCTCTCTTGAGATGGACATGTAAAACTAGGTGGGTCGCAAAACATGGCTATTTAAATCATAATCGAGGTTCGATTCCTGCTTGGGGGTATTTATTCTTTACTTTCGATTCTCTAGGCCGGCGCACGCTAATCTCATTGGGAGATAGATAGATAGATAGATAGATAGATAGATAGATAGATAGATAGATGAACAGGCTTAGATAGATAGATAGATAGATAGATAGATAGATAGATAGATAGGTAGATGAACAGGCTTAGATAGATAGATAGATAGATAGATAGATAGATAGATGAACAGGCTTAGATAGATAGATAGATAGATAGATAGATAGATGAACAGGCTTAGATAGATAGATAGATAGATAGATAGATAGATAGATAGATAGATAGATGAACAGGCTTAGATAGATAGATAGATAGATAGATAGATGAACAGGCTTAGATAGATAGATAGATAGATAGATAGATAGATAGATAGATAGATAGATGAGATGAACAGGCTTAGATAGATAGATAGATAGATAGATAGATAGATGAACAGGCTTAGATAGATAGATAGATAGATAGATAGATAGATAGATAGATAGATAGGTAGATGAACAGGCTTAGATAGATAGATAGATAGATAGATAGATAGATAGATAGATGAACAGGCTTAGATAGATAGATAGATAGATAGATAGATAGATAGATAGATACGTTTACGCAAACACGTGTGCCCAGTAAAATAACGTTTGCGGTAATAAAAATAATGTCCTATTAAAATTAATGAATAAATTACTGTGCTTACTTTTGAGGTAAGGAAATTTAGTTAGCAAATATAGACATCAAAGACAATGCGGGAAGGCCACTAGTATGCAGAGGATTACAGAGAGTGAATATGAGAGAAAAGACTGAGTCTAGGTGGGATTGAGGAAAAGATAAAAGATAAAAAGGGCCGAAGAATTTAGAAGATGGCGATTGACGTTGCATTTAAATTTTTGCAGGCGGAAACGTGTTAGTAAGCGGAAAGGAGTTCCACAGGAGGGAAGTGCGAGAAAAGAAACGGTTGGAGTAGAAGTGGTGGTTATATTTAACTATTTCAGCAATAAACGGGTGGGGCCCAGATGCCAATTGCGTGGCATACTTAAATTCACGTAGACGGGGCACCAGGGAAAAAAGCTCGTCAGAGCAGTTATCATGAAAATATTTGTAGAAAAGACAGAGGGAAGCCAGGTCACATCGTTGAGGAAGTGACTGAAGTCGAGATGACAAGTCAGGATCTATTACATTGCAGATCATTCTTTGGATTTTGTCAAGAAACTCGAGTTTTGCTGGAGAGAACTCCGTTGCCGAAAGGTAAAGCACACTTGGCTAAAATATTATTTCTCAGGATCTGATCTGGCATCTCGTCTACAATCGCTTTCTCACAGACGTGCCGTGGCTTCCCTCTGTCTCTTCTACAAGTATTTTCACGGCAACTGTTCTGACGAGCTATTTCCGCAGGTTCCCAGACTGCATGAATTTAAGCGAGCTACTAGGTTGGTATCTCAATCCCACCCTTTTACTGTCAAAACAGTTAAATGCTACCGTTTCTTCTACTCAAACAGCTTCTTCTCTTGCACTTCCTGTGTGTGGAACTCCCTTCCCCTTGTTTGCCTTCCTGATAACTATAATCTTCAAATGTTCAAATGTAATGTCAATCGACATCTTCTGATACCTTGATCTTATTACCCGTCCTTCTCTGTATCCTTTCTCCGAACACGCCGCTTTACTCTTGTTCACAATCCTCTGTTGCCCCTTGCGTGTTAGTGGCACTCCCGCCTTCCTTGGGGTGAATTGCCATAATAAAAAAATAAAGGGATGCGGATTCGATTTCTTTTAAGAGTTACATTTTCATTAATATGACTTTCGAATATGGAGACCGTCTGAAAAAAAAGCAAAAAAAAATAAAAAAAATAAAATAATGTTTCCAGTAATAAAAAGATTACGGTCATATCACTTTGAAGCACCTGTCGCCGTACGATCGCCGAAGTTAAGCAACCGCGATCCTGGTCCGTGCCTAGATGGGTGACTGCTTGTGAATACCAAGTGCTGTAAGCTTAGATGTGTAGGTGGTCTAAAATATAACGGCTCAGAATTGAAAATCGGAAAGCCGAGTTCCAATTCCAGTCGGGTTTGTTTTATTCATATGCGTAAAAACGCTTGGGAAGGGTATGAATCCACATCTTCGCTACCGGCTAAGAGTTAATTAGTAGGACAGTCAGTAAATTATTATTATCTCAAAAAATACTTACAAATTAAAAATATTTTTGGCTTTAAATAACCTTCATTGACATAATCAATCGATAAATCCAGTAATGAAAATAAAGTTCTAATAAAATCTGTCAAATGCTTAACTTACTATGTTTATCTGTCACGTAAGAAATATAGATAGCAGATATTGACATTGAAAAATCCCAACGAGAGTTATATATTTGATAAAAGTGTAAATAAGTGATACTTTATTCTAGAGAGCGCCGTGGCCGAACGGTAAAGCACACTTGATTAATGATGGTTTTACAGGCTCAAGGAATAGAGGTTCGCTCCCGGCTGTAATTTTCATTTTCTAAGATTTTTAATAGTAATGTATGAAAATATTGTCTTAATAGAAGGCAGCCGACGCTACCTTAGGTTTCGTGACGTATGGAAAACAAAAATCGACCCAAAATGGTCCGAAGGTGGCATCAGGTTGTATTCAAATAATCGCAATAAGGTTGTGTCTTCATTTTTTTTTATATAAGAGTTGTAGAAGCTTACCATTTTCAATTGAAAAATCTTAATTTTCAGTCATCAAAAGACGAAAGAATAAATAATCGCTATGTTCAGAGAACCAGCATAAATACTTCTGCATTTTCAGTTAAACGACATGAATCAACCCAGTGTTATGTAGCACCAGACTTTTTCTCTCTCTCTCACGCTCTCTCTCTCACTCACATACACACTCGCGCGCACACGTGTGTGTTTTGGCTTGACTATTTATATAAGCTGGTCAGTGGTGCATTATGGGTAGTAAGGTCTATCGTATTAACCTAACACTTGGCACGAACCTCATTCTCCGCATTTATATTTGCATATGCTCTATTTCTGATATTGTGAAATTTCACCCATAAATATAGATAGAGATATGAACAGACATAATTAGATAGATAGATAGATAGATAGATAGATAGATAGATAGATAGATAGATAGATGTAAACAAATTCAGTTATATGAGATTGGACAGATAGATATGAAAATGTTGAGATAAATATGAAACGTTGACAAAGATAGATAGACAGATAGATAGATAAGAACAAATGTATGCATATCTCTTTGGACTTAGATATTCAAACAAGAAATACCATATATATATATATATATATATATATATATATATAGTCTTAAGATGTGTTATATTTATGGGATAAAGTGCTCAATATCAGAGATAGAGCGTGTGTAAATATAAAAGTGAACATAGAAGTCAACACTTAGAGGCGACAGTCTGTTTCATGCTAGATGCAATCGTTAGACCACATTTATATATATATATATATATATATATATATATATATAGAGAGAGAGAGAGACAGAGAGAGACAGAGAGACAGAGAGAGAGACAGAGAGACAGAGAGACAGAGACAGAGAGAGAGATAAAATAATTTTTTCAAATCTGCAAACATTTACTGCGGCCTATCTCTCAAACTGTCAGCTTTCCAACAAATATCAGGATGTAGACAAATACCAGGATGTAGACAAAGAAATTCTACCTACCATAGAAACACCACATTGGTTCCTGAAAATAACTGAGATGTTCGAAAGCACTTGAACAAATAAATGCCACTACATACATTTTGGAAAGTTTATCCACAATTCTGATCACAATATACAATAATTTATTTGAAAATTGAAATACCATATCGGTTCTTTTCAAAAACAAGAAAATTAAATTATCTACTATGAAAATTAAAAGTGTTAACCTCATTGTCAACAATAATAACTGACCTGCAATATACAAATGACAGTGAACCAATATTACCTACGAATACACATGTCCCTTAAAGAACTGTGTTCCTGATCAATTCAAATTCATAAATAACTATATTGGATATACTACAACATGCGTAACAAGAAGACTCACGTTACATCTCTCTGACCATAGCTCAGTTAGGTTTCATTTAAATACACATGGAAACCTACCAAACTCCATCTGCAATATACTCGTTGATAATACAAATATAATAGCCACATGTAAAAAGGCTACAAATAATAGAAGCATTATTAATAAAAACGAAAAAGCCAACACTCAGTAATATCAACTATGAACACGGCCACAATGTTCTGACCATTTTTGGAAAATGAAACATTCCTATAATTTTAGATACATACGTAAAACAGTCAACAGATTCATTTAAAAGTATAGCCAAAAAGAAGAAAACTATAACAATACAAGAAAATTGAATAAAAAATTAACACCACAGTATACCTTATCAGTTGTTTTTAATGAAATTTGTATTAAACAGGGATTGCTGTCCAAATACCCAATTATATATATATATATATATATATATATATATGAGATAAAAGACAAAGTTTGTCAATCTAACGTTAATATTATTTTTGTGACGTTCAGAATTCAAGTTGAGACGGTGCATCGATCCAAAATTTTTAGAAATTAACAGTTAACAACCTACCTGAAAAATCTAAATATTGCTTTATATATATATATATATATAAGTGTATAATAATTCTAGATTGTCTATGTGGGATTCAGATGATAATGTATATTCGTAGGTGTTATATATATATATATATATATATATATATATGTGTGTGTGTGTGTCTTGGTTGTGTTTGTGGGTGTGTGTTTATACATACACATAGGATGTTCAAAGTTGATCTTATCACAAAATGTAACATTGGTGGAACTGAGAATTTCCTGATGTCGTCACAACTTCGCTGGGCTGGTCATGTTGCAAGAATGACTGACGACAGAGTGGTTGTGTGGACAAAGGACTTGTTGGACGGCCATGGCTCAGGTATAAAGACAAGCTAAAGTGTAACCTCTGAGCCGTCAATGTGCCTCATACTAACTTCAAGCGAGTTGCCCTGGATAGAAATAACTGGAGATATTTGTGGCAGAGTGGTATCAGAAATTTCGAAATCAGTTGTATTGACAGGCTAAGAAATGAACGAAAATGATGAAAAGCATCAGTAAATATTCCTGTTGCTATGTCCCTAGATCCTCGCTGTTGCACAATATATGAACTTGTATGCATGTCACTAACGGGACTGAAGTGTCACATACGACACAAATATAAAAACTGAATATGTTTGTAGGATCCTCATACGTCGAAATTGACGAGAGAGTCCACTATATATATATATATATATATATATATATATATATATATATATATATATATATATATATATATATAAGTTTTTCGTGGTACAGAATTTAATAATATATAGGAAAAAGACAATATTTATAAGTAAGGCATTTTTAAAAGCAAAAGCTAAAATAAAAACAACCGGTTTCGTCCCAGGACTTATCAAGTTTATTTATTCTGGGAATTTAAAAAAGCGTGTAAATTAATTTTTAATTAACGAATGTAATCGAATGGGGGAAAAAATTATGAATTTCAAGAAACTATAGTCCAATAATATTCAGACCCAGCAAGCATTCCCTCTGTTTACAAAGGGAAGGCTCACGAGATGTGACATGCAAGGACTCTAGGACCTTGAGGTGAAATGTGGAGTGGGGCCTAGATAAAATTATAAATCGGTCAGCACTAAAATTTTCCACACATTTCCTTCTATTTATTAAATGTTCAGCAATAGAAGCACCAGAACTGTTAGTCAGTTGTCTATTCCTGGAGGACGGATTCAAAATCCTGGGGGATAAATGCTGTTTTATTCTCGAATCCAAACGCTGGGACGGCCTCCCTATATATGTGTATGTATGTATGTATGTATGTATGTATGTGTGTGTGTGTCTGTGTTTGTGATACATTGTATCTGACATTTTCATAAGTTTTTTATTCCCTTTTTTCTAATGTTCTTACAGATTTTCTTTTATGTAGAAAATGAACATAGAGATAAATACCATATGATTTTGATTAATTCCTTAGCAATTTTCAAGGCGTTCGCTGTTATTATATTTTTTTCTGTTTTATTTATTCCGGCTATTTTCAAAGCAAATAATGTTGAGTGCAGATCTGTACTGTTTTATAATATTGTTTCCCTTGTCATTAAACGTATTTTACAGTTAGATGTTTTTAAAATGACAGTATTATCGACAAGATTTGTTTTTCAAGATCCCGTTATCAATCCTACGCGGATACCGAGGGATCACTGTAGCAAGAAAAAATATCAACGAGGGAATTACTTTTCTTATAATCTTTAAAATAAGGAAATATTTGATTTCGAAAATTCAGGCGTTACTTAAGACAAAAGAGAATCGTGGTGTAGATATTTTTGTTTTCATAAATATTTGAAAGTTAAATAAAAAACGCATATATTTCTGAATAAATTATAAATGAACTTAAGCAACAAATATCAATTGACTTACTGAAATGAAAATGAAAATGCCCATCCACAGACATTTAATAAATTTTCTTTCAAGTATTATGTCATAATATAAACAGTCGTTATTTACTCCCCGCCAACACGGTGGGGATTTAGCACAAAGCCGGTTTAAAGTAGGGAGCCCAAGCACGTGCACCAGGGATAAGAGCCCAATATTAACTGGTCTCTGCAACCAGCCTCGCGCTGGTGTCGATTTTTTACCGACCCACCATCTTTGGTGTAATGAGGGAAGTGCTGCCACAAGGTTGGAATCCCCGGAACGAGGTATCCCAATTTATTTTTTGCGTTTTTTTCGAAGACAAACACACAATTGAGATATAAGAATGTTGCCTGGCAACATGCGACAATACCTTCTGCACGTCACTGTACAAACTATGTTGACATTCAAGGTCGGATGTATATATATATATATATATATATATATATATATATATATATATATATATATATATATATGGATTTATACCCGGCTCGCTATATTCGCAGGTTTGTCTCAATGGCCGTGATTGGATTCAACCAAAGAATAACGACAAATGCCTTTCACGACACTGAAACAATACGATTTCTCAATCGGCAATGTCTTCCTTCGGCTTCAAGAATGTGACTCTCTCACTGCTCGCCCCTTCCTCACTGACTGCCGTTCTCTTCTTCCCCTGACTAATCCTTCCCTGACTGGGTCGTTATATAGATATAGGCTGGGGACCCACCACCCCTATCCGTCCACTTTTGTTCTGAAAAAGGAGATCACCCATTCATCATTTTGTTGGTTGTTTTTTTTTTTCAAAGGATTCTACTTCTATGATTATCTAAAATCAGTGACAAAATTTTATGTTTTCCAATTAAAAAGCCTGCTGGAGACAGGATTCCTGAAAACCCTGGTCATTAAATTGACTTAAAAATGAACTGGAGACGAGATTTCTAAGAACCCTGGACATTAAATTGACTTATTAGGGAAAAGAATCTGTTTATCGCCTAAGGATGTGTGAGAAATCGTGTTGCGACAAACCAGAAGGTGGCAAAGTTACTTATTAAAGTTAATTTTACGTTTGGAGTTCAGGTTTAAATAAGTTGGTTTGTTTTGCATAAAACTTCAAAAGGTCACTTATCACTCTCTTATACAAATTGAACAATCGCGACAACCCAGCGTTATTTTGCCAACTGTTTTTAAAGTAAGTTACGTACTATTCATATTGTTCGAACTGTTGTCCTCATCGTTGTTGTTATATTCTTCGGGTGATTGGAATTTTCGCTGAGGTAGATTTTTATAGTTCCACGTAGTCTTAGTTATTTCCCTTTACTCAACTTTTTGTTCACTTCTGCTGTGGCCAGGTATTGAACTCACCAAAAGAGTCACTGGATTATTTCAACTAACACATTTATCCACTAAGCCACGTTGCATTGAGAACATCAGCTCGTGAATTATTGAGAGTTATAAACCTAATGTCTGAGTAATATTTTTTTTACCAGAGCTCATATTAAAATTTGTTGTTATTATTGTTTTTCTCTAGCACTCCGTGTTACTGGCTCCCATTTTGGAGAGTTGTGTAAAGGGAAATAGCTAAAACTGATATATCCGAAAGAGGCATGGCACGTGTAACTAGAACAATAATAAAAGGTTCATTTCGAAATTCCAATCATCTGAAGAAGTCCGAAATGCCGTGATTATGACAAGTTGAGGACGACAGTCCGAATAATATAAACTGTGTAGATAGTTATAATACCTTACCTCAGAAATACACACAGATAAGTTACGTAGTTTTTTTTTTAGAACAATGTAATTACGCGGTTAATAATACGCTTTAGTGAAAACCAATTTCTATACGGACTGAGAAGCCAAAAGGCTTCTGTGATTTTGTTGCAGCAGTCTGAAAGCAAAACTGTAAATATCACCGAAGTATACCTTCTAATATGACATGTTACAAACCGTGAAAAAAAAGTCGGACTTGAGTAGATCTTAGAACATTTTTTTCGTTCAAATTCTTGCTTAGGTTTAAACCTGAAATAAAATGTCTGTTCATGCAAACTTTTCAAAAATCCCAGTTACCAGAAAACATGAAAATTTCTTAAATGAGGCATCAATGTTATAATTTTTTAAATAGTTTTTTTTTTATTTTTGTAATACCAAACAAAATGAATTCACCAATAAACATATTCTTTATAAGATTAAAAAAACAACAAACGAACGATTATCCTTTAATGTGCTATCTCCTTTCAGGATATTTCAAATCATGGCTCTCCACAACTTCCTGTCTTTTGTTGCTCGGGGTAACTATAGACTCTCCTTGATTTATCGTCCATTCACAAACACGTATCTCGCTTAATGTTTCTATTACTTCTATTGCATTGATTAAATCTTACGAGTGTTTAATACTCCAAGCCCCCTTTCCTCATTATTTACAGTCATGAGTTTTGACAGTTTCTTTACGATTATCAGTGTTAGATTTATTGTAGTCCCGAGGACGAAAGGATAAGGAAATTGAGCATAGAATAGCTTGCACCAGGGATTGTTTCGCCCATCACCACAAGTAGCTACAAGACCAAAACATTAACCTAAAAAATCGACTGATGGTCTTAAATAGTCCAGTCAGATCGAGACGAGACTTTCATATGGTTGTCATCTATGGCGCCTAACTAACCGAAATATTTAAAGTGTCAGCTTTATACAACCGAATTCTCAGTTTAATGATTGTAGACTGTTGGTCTTAGCGAGAACCATTCTTCTTCGAGACTTGAGGACTTCCAGCAGCGGCAACACATAAAATGGATATCACGTGAAACTCGAATAGAAAATAATGACATAATCCAGATGTTGACGTTAAAACACTATTTCAAACAAAAGGTGAAGATGGAAACACCCGTCATTACTAGAAAGAGCAATAACAGTTACTGGACTTGAGAAATCATTTTTTTCTGAAAAAAAACTGTTTTAATAGAAAGATTGTATAAATTTCAACCGGCAGCTTAACAAATATATTGTAACCGATAGCCTTTTTCTTTTTAAATTTGGATTTTTCTGTTTAATTCACACCAAAACATTAATTCATCTAAAAAAAAAGAATTTATCTTACTTATTATAAAACGCAGATTGTGTGTGTCTGTACGTTTATATATTGGATCGGATTTCCTACATTTTTCAATCGATTTCAACAAAACTTCACAGGACTACGTAAAATTACCTTGCGGTAGTTCTAACAGTGCCAAAAATTGGAAGAACACAATTGTTTTTGCATGAAATCAATTTGAAAACACGATTAAGAGGCATCGCTGATGCGAGAAGGAAAGGGGGACAACTCATATCGAGTTATACTTATTATAAAACCCAGGGTGTTTGTGTGTGTGTGTGAGTTCGTTTATATATAGGATCGGATTTCCTACATTTTTCAACCAATTTCAACAAAACTTCACTTTTTTTGGCAGGTAGTTTTTCTTATTGTCTTGCACACTTTTTTCTTTATTTTTACATTCAGAATGCTTTAAAAATTCCATTTACAAGACAATTGTTTATTATAAAATTCTATTCAATCAAAATTCATAACGATTGAAAACAATGTTTTTGTTTGAGTTTGGGTTTGACCAATTCGTAAAAAAAAAAAAAAAAAAAAAAAAACTAATTAAGACATGCGTGTCCGTCAACCTTAAACAATAATCTTTGTCAATTTTATTTTTCAGTCTTTATGATGGTCAATACTTGATCTATCTCTTACTGTTACATTCCCGGGAAACGCCGGGCTCTACTGCTAGTATTTACTAAAATTCACACCAAATTCCATTGCGAGGCCCTTCCATTGCATTCCACGTGGGCTGATCTAAGTGTGGGGTCTGCATTCGCGCTGACACCGATAAGCACGCCAAATACAGATTTTTTAATTTTTTTTTAAATTGTAAAAAATTCCCTGTAAGTATCTTGAATACCATCCGCACTTACGAAATGTGAATATATCCCTGCTTTTTGGTAATTTTTAATTCTGAGGAATTGGAAATGTTGCGAGGCAAGCTAAACCAATTTTGTTTTAAAATTTACAATTTCAAAAGAGTGCCAAAAATTATTCTATTTTCAAAAAATGAAACTGATTTAAAATTTATAATTTCATGTGCTGAATTAATATTTGCGATAAGTAACTTTACATTATTTTGGGTGAATTAATAGAAAAAATCCTGAAATTTTAATATATTTACCAACAAAAACACTATTCTCAATACTGTTTTTATAAAGACTGCTCGTAATACACTGGTCGGCTTTTTTGGTGGGGGGGGAGGGGGAGTAATAATTTTTGAAAAATTGTTTCAATAGACATATTTTATAAATTTCAACCGGCAGCAGCATTGGCTGTTCGGTCAGTCAATGCCGAATGTTAAGGAAACGGTAAATATTACCATTACCAGGAAAGCATTCTTCTAACTCAGAAAGATTTCATTTCATTCGGAATGTCAACTCCTTATGGGTCATTTAATGCCGAAATTTAAATTTCTTAGCAGCTTTGAAGTAAAAAAAATATGATGTGTTATTCTGCTTTCACAATCGAATACATGGTAGACGATACTCAGCTTTTGTGTATATACATATTTGTGTGAACATGATTACTAGAGTCGGTGATACGTTTTATGTTGTAAGTTTGAAGATATATTTTGGAGTACAGTTTGATTTAAGAAATTGTAGGATATTATAAGTAGTAGGATATTATGTAATGTAGGATATTATGTAATGTAGGATATTATGTAATGTAGGATATTATATAATGTCATGAAAGAGTTCTTTTATGTTGTTTGTTTAGTTGGTTGATTGTATTTAGAGTCATATCAACATCTATGGATTATTTAATGCCGAAATCTAAATATTTTGGACCAATTGTATGCCTTCAATTATAGATAAAATGTTTTATTGGTCATTTTGCCTAAAAAAAATGTATAGATGGTAAATTACTATAAATATGGAATGTTGGTAGTTTTTTTTTAAATGTAAAATCGCATTGCTGGTAGATTTACTATAAAATGTATTTTTATATTTTCATAGTGTCTTGTTTTTTTTTAGGATTCCCTATTTGCCCAAAGATTGGACCTTAATAGGTGCTACCACCTCGTGTCTTTGTGTACCTGGGAACAACACAATTAAGAGGTTGTTTTACGTTCGTCAAAACCGCCAATCTTCCGATCGGAGGCCTTCCTGCCATATATAGTTTATCGTCACACCCATGACTAAACTCAGAAAGACAAATTCGTATAGTGAAATTCATAATTCTTCTCGGGCCAACGTTCTCAGCTGACATGAAATAGAAAGCCTATACTGAATCCATTGCTACGTCAGCTGTTAAGAAAGCCGGTTCATTCTGCCCAGCGAGACAATTTTTCTCTTAAGAATTGATCTTATATATCTCTATCATTCGTCCATGCTTAGAATATTGCTACCACATATGGTCCGGTGTCCATGCTATTTACGTTCAGCTCCTTGATAAAATCCAAAGAAGAATCAGCAATTGGCCCTCATCTGGCGTCTCGGATTCAGCAACTTTCCCACCGCCGTAAGATTTCCTCTCTGTGCTTTTTCTATAAATACTTCCATGGTAATTGTTTGTGGTCTTATTCCCCTCCCCACACAGACAATGAATTGTAAATATGGGGACTAGTTAGTATTTTCATAGAGACAAAGAGGTATTTTGGCGATTATAGTAAGAAATGTACGTATGAATGTGTTGTTTTGGTGCAAGGAATATTGTTTTGTACTATTGGGTCAGTGTTTGCGGCTAGCTAAGTTATAGTTAAGACAGAAGAAGACCGTCCTTTCCCCAATCCCCTTTACGGCCTTGTGCCACATTTCTGTAGATAACAAAATAAATATCGCTCTTCGCCTTATTCGCATTATTTTTTTTTTGTTTCTTGTAAATAGTTTTGTTTTTATATTGTAAATATTGGGGTGAGTTTTTAAATTGCTGTTTTGTTCCCCTCCCCACCCACAGACAATGAATTGTACATATGGGGAATAGTTAGGATTTTCATAGAGACAGTGAGGTATTATGGTAGATGTAGCAAGACAGGCAAGTAAGAATGCGTTGTTTTGGTGCAAGGAATATTGTATGATTTTGCCAGTGTTTGTGGCAACCTAAGTTTAAAGTTAAGGCAGAAGAAGACTGTCCTTTTCCCTATTCCTCATTTTGGCTTGTGCCACATTTATGTACATAGCAGAATAAATATCGCTCTTCACTTTAAAATTGTTCTTTTATTCCTCTTAACCCATAGACATTGAATTGTACATATAGGAACTAGTTAAGACTTTCATAGAGACAATGAGGTATTACGGTGGATGTAGTAAGAAAGGTAAGTAAGAATGAGTTGTTTTGGTGTAAGGAATATTGTTGTATGTTTGGGTCAGGGTGTGTAGCTAGCTAAGTTTAACGTTAAGACCGAAGAAGACCGTCGTTTTCCCCATTCACCATTTTGGCCTTCTGCCACATTTTGTAAATAGTGATTTTCTAAGACCGGCTTAAATGTGGCACAAGGCCGAAAGTATGGGGCACCCAGTGAGAATCGAACTCACTACTCAGTCGTAATTGATCTAGCAAGACAAGCTTTCTAACCATAACACCACGTCGAGGTGCCCCACACATTTTGTAAATAAATGAAAATAAAGATTGCTCTTTGTTATGTTATGTTGACTTTATAAATTTAAGCACAGTGGCAGTTTGAGGGTCGATATCTGATCTATTTACAATTGGGCTGGCCGTAAATTCTATGCTAACAGTTTCTTTTGCTGGACTTCTCTCTTGTGGAACCCCCTTCCGGCTCCGTGCTTTCCAGCCAACTATAATCTGTAAAAATTGAAATCGCGACCTACTGTCCTGATTACTCACTTTTCTTTCCGCTCATTATCAATATTTCTGTTCCTAATTCTTCCACGCCCAGTAAGCTCTTGTGCCTTAGTGGCTTTACTGTCTTGCATGGGGCGATACTGATTAAAAAATAATGTTGGAACGGTAGCCAAAACAAAATCCTTATAACAAAAATATGATGACACCAGTTCGTACAAACCAGCGTATATCTTATTGCGTTAGTGTATATATATATACATATATATATTGCGTTAGTGTATATATATATATATATACTTATTCACAATGAATAAAATTATTTGAGTAATGTTTCTATTATAGAAGATCATGGTAAAAACATTTTTTTATATTTGTTGTTCACCTTTATTTAATTTCCGGAAATTTCGGGAAATTAATTTTTGTACTGATTAATGTCTATATTTGTTATAGGCATAAATCCGAGGAGGATTTAAATCATTTTTTTTTTGTAAAACAGGAGGTTTATTTACCAAAAATCTGCTCTGAATCGTAAAATAAAAATGCCATTAAATGCTGAGAGAAAAATGGCGTCAGGTCAATCTATAGCAGAACGAGAAAAAAAAAACGAAACGAAAAGAGTAAAAAATTACATAAAGCCAGGAAGTTGTGGAGAGTCATGATTTGCTACCTCTTGAAGGGACAGGACACATACAGAATAATACTAATGTTAACAATCGTTTTCAGCATTTTCTACTTATGAAGTCTTTTGCGTGTACCTAAAAAAATAATGGGTCCTGATTACGTGTTTTGCTTTCAGATGACTAAGTGTAAAAATGACGTATCCCTTTGGTCATAACATTGTGACTGTGTCCGGTAAAGATCGTGGCTGCGTAAAGATGCGCCACTGAACATATTAAAGTTATCATGATAATTCTTCATCACAAAACAAGGGTAAAAATAATAATAGATTTCTATCTATCGATATATATATATATATATATATATATATATATATATATAATAATTGAAAAAATAATGCTAATGTTAAAATTGGATGATATAACAGCGTACAAGTTACTGATTATTATTATCGTATATATATATATATATATATATATATATATATATATATATATATATATATATGGTTTTCTGTTTATATATATAAGCTGGACTTACCACGATCCGGGGTAAGTGGCGTGCTCTCCAGGTCCATAAATTCCTGCAAGTCTTAAGGCGCAGGTTCGAAGAATTGAGCCGGTGCTTGTTTTCGATAAATTTGCGGCTATGATTTTTCTCTCTGCTATCGATTTAGTTCGTGAATAATGATCAGGTTGCTTTAATAACAAAAAAGAAAAAGAAAAGAGAGAGAGAGAGAGAGAGAGATAGAAAACGTTTAATTCGAAAACAGCGACATTAACTCTGTTAGACTGCCATTTAAAAAAAAAAACTTTAATTAACTTTCCAAAATTGCATATCCTAAATGTATAAATATTTAAGAAAATTAGAATTGCATTTTACTGTATAAACTATAATCCCTATGACAATATCCGCTATTCGATAATCAGAAGAGCAAAGAGCAGAAGTAGTTGGAAAACCATTTTGAATAATTAAAATTAAATGGAAGAATCTAAAAGTGACTAAAGAGAAAAATACAAAAATATAACAACATATGAAAATAACGCCATATAAATACATATACACATACATTCTCTGTAAAGGAGAAGTTATCATTATTTATATTAATTACATGTGAATAATATCAATAAACAAATAACACCGTATAAAAATAAAGAAAATAATATATGAAAATAAAATTGTTTAAAAATTAAAGTTAATTATATCATGTGAAAATAACAGCGTATAACAATGCAAAAATAAAACCGCCGGAAAATAACATTGTATAATATTAAGCAAAAACATTAAAATCACACGGTATAAAATTTTAAAAAATAAATAAAATTTCTAAAAATAACAGCCTATATGAACCAAAAAAAAATAACACTATATGAAAAACAAACAATTACAAATTAAAAAATACCATACAACAATAACAACCTATAAATTTAAAAAAAATTATACAACATAGTAAGAGTTGGTGCAAAAAATAATGTCGTTTTTGACGTTAAGTTGAACGTCAGAAAACGACATTATTTTTGCACCAACCTAATAATAAGAACGAATACAAACCAATAAATGAATACCATATCAAGAAAATCCTGTATAAATATAAAAAAAAAAAACCATGAAAATAACACCGGATGAAAAATATATAACAAAAATAGTAAATATACTGACAAAAATATCCGAAAAACAATGGGAAAACTATAAAAAAAATTATAATTATTATATATAGACTATATTAAATTTTTATTTTTTTATATAGTTTTATATAGTTTAAATGACTAAATGTAACTGTAACTTCTATGTTAATAGTTTCTTTGCTTGCATTTTTCGCTTGTGGAAATCCCTTCCAGCCTCTTGCTTTCCAGTCAACTTTCATCTTCAGAAATTGAAATGCAATGTCAAGCGTCATTTCCTTTCCTTAATTCCTGCTCTTTTATTGTTCTCTCTCCTTAATAATGTGTTTTGCTTATATTCTTTCACACCCAGTAACCCCCTTGCATCTTAGTGGCATTATTGCCTTGTTTGGGGGTGGGGGTGATATAATTAAAAACATAAAATAAAAGTAATTAGAGACTGAATACTTTTAGTACTAATGTATTTTCGTGATGTGTGGCGGAAAGGAAACGTCTAACCACTTTCGCACTAATGCCATTGGGGAAGGTGTGAATTCTTCCGTTATCCCCCCAAGCGATGTGTTAAATAGTAGTGTAGATAGGGTTATCCAAGATTGGTTAAGCAACCAGTCGAAGAGAAGGAAAAACGTGAATTTAACAGCCGTGGCAAAGGTAAAGGGAAACCACTTGACTATCTTTTTTATGAAGTAAATTAATTCGCAAATAATAAAGAAAATTTTGTGGAGAGCTATGATTGTTTGCGTACTGAAGGGACATGGCATTTGAAAAAAAAAACATCGAGTTATGCTGCACTGTTTCATCGGACAAATATTTGAATTTAAAATCTTGGTTGTAATGTGTTACGAATCAGCCACAAAGGCATTCTATTTTGAACTTTTCGAAGAGTTAAGTTGTTCATTCAGATACAATATTTGGCATATTCAAGTACGAAAATAAAAATAAAAAATCCGGATCAAACAATCAAAATCAAAATGTCGTTTCGGAGACCTAAAGATGCTGAAGAAAATGGTCAGCTCACTCTATTGTTCCAGGATGTACCCGACTCCTTCTGCCAAATGTCAGATATATCCAAAAGTGGACTATTGCTGCCAATAGCTGGGGCTACTCTCTCCTCGCTTTCCGTTTATACAATCTTGTGGTGGGAGAGAGCGATGACTTATTTTCCATTCTACAACCTCTTTCCTCGCAGTCGCAAAATTGCAGGTTTTCCGATCCTATATCGCTGTTCCTATGGAAAATGTTCAGATAAAGATTTATTTTTTTATTTCACCAGTTCAGACCTTTACAGCGAGGATACGTCATGCTACTTCCAAAGAGTTGAATCAGGCTTATTGCTTCTATGTTCCACATGTGATAAGGAAGCTCCTACTAGACAGCCTTTTGCCTATAACTTTCTCTTTGTGAAATAGAATCCATCGTGGTTGCTACCCTGGACACCCGACAAGTTAAATGTCAATTGTTATTGATCCGATTTATTTTCATAATATTCGCTTCCTACGACCTTCTCTCCCATTCATAATCACATATTTAATATAACATTAACGTTTCAGCAGTAAACCTCTTCCTTGAGTTACTCTCGGGCCATATAATGAAGGAAATGTAGTAAAGAAATGGTAAAATATTTTATCTCAAGGTGTCTTGTTTGAGCTTTTTGTGAACTAGCGAGATCGATGTGAGATTTTCTAAGCAAATCTCGGCCAGTTTTAGGCACTGTTTATTCTCAGTGTGGAGTCATGGATTGCGGCTCGGATTGAGAAATCGGAGAGCCGAGTTCGAATTTCAGTCGAGTTCATTACATTCAGACTGCTGACCTCATCTTTATTTCCACGTTCACGGCGTTTCGGACGTTGTACATTCCAACCTTCTTCAGGGGATATGTATTGGGATTCCGAACTGCACTCTTTATTTAGTCCACGGGGATGGCTTGTTCTAGTTCCACGTGCCATGCCTTTTTTGGATATCTCATTTTCAGTTAATTCCTTTTTAGTAAATCAACTCTCTAAGTTTTTGTTGCTTCTGCTGTGATCAGGAATTGAACTTACAACATTTATGACTAATCAGTGAGTTTGATCCTCATTGGGTGCCTCATACTTTTGGTATTGGTGCTTTTTATAAGCTACGCTTAGTGTTAGCAGTTAATGTACTAGAGAAGACTGTTTACCTAGAAAATTGTTTGAAGAGAATGACCATAAAAACTTCCACTGACAGTAATGGTAACAGTTCGGTGAAATTTTATGTCGAATATTTCCTTGTAATCACTATTAGTAAATAGAGCAATAGTTATCTTGCTAGTTTGGTTGGCCAGTAATTTCAATACTGAGATCGATCTTAGCTGGATGCTCCATACTTGTGATTCTATGCCAAATTAAGCTAGGTTTAGTAAATAATATCATAATCTTGTCCCACAGATACGAGTTAAAAAGTGGGACTTGTATCAGTAAATCATTACCATCCAAAAAATCCCTACAATCTAAAAATATTTTCTGTCTTTGAATAAACCGCAAATGTTTGATAAGCCATAAAAAAAAGCAAATGAAATCATAATCTTGTTACAACGTAGAAAATGTTAGTGAATGAGGAATAACTAAAATGGAGGTTGGAAATGGAATAGTAATCTTTATAACATCAACAAAATGTAATATTCACCAGCGGCATAAAGTAGGTAAACAACTGCTAGTGGTGGACTACTTAGACAACATATTACACCCTCATACTTACAATAGTGTTCAATTTATTTATGAGGATTAAGACATTAGTGTTCATACGTACGGTATATAACACTATCTATCTATCTATCTATCTATCTATCTATCTATCTATCTATCTATCTATCTATATTTTGTAAGCGAGAAAGGGTTACTGAATGATGAATAACCAAAAAGAAGGTTAGAAACGGAATGGTAATCTTTATAACATCAACCAAATGCAATACTCGCCAGCGACATGAAGTAGATAAACCACTGCTAGTGGTGGGCTACTTAAACAGCATTATTACCCACCTCTTACAATAGTGTCCAACGTATTTGTGAGGATTGGGACATACACATTGGTGTTCCTAGGTACGGTATATAAAACTATCTATCTATCTATCTATCTATCTATCTATCTATCTATCTATCTATCTATCTATCTATCTCAGACTATTCATATCTATCTATCTATCTATCTATCTATCTATCTATCTATCTATCTATCTATTTTTGTAACCTAGAAAGGGTTATACACTTTTATGTTCATATGTACGGTATATAATCTAATATCTATCTATCTATCTATCTATCTATCTAAGACTATTTATATCTATCCATCTATCTTTTGTAACTTAGAAAGGGTTATACACTTTAATGTTCATATGTACGGTATATAACAATATCTATCTATCTATCTATCTATTTATCTATCTATCTATCTAAGACTATTCATATCTATCCATCTATCTTTTGTAACTTAGAAACGGTTATACACTTTAATGTTCATATGTACGGTATATAACAATATCTATCTATCTATCTATCTATCTATCTATCTATCTATCTATCTATCTATCTTTTGTAACCTAGAAAGGGTTATACACTTTAATGTTCATATGTACGGTATATAACAATATCTATCTATCTATCTATCTATCTATCTATCTATCTAAGACTATTCATATCTATCCATCTATCTTTTGTAACTTAGAAAGGGTTATACACTTTAATGTTCATATGTACGGTATATAACAATATCGTAAGTACGGCATATAACAACATTATACGGTAAGATTAAACAAAAAAGAGTTGAAGAATAAGCTCTGTCGCCGACTTTTGAGAATATCTCCCGACTAGTGCTCCTTCCATATTTATTGAACATGAACATAGGTTTATCTTTTGTTTCCAGGTTGGGATATGGGTTACTGATTCTTTCTTCTTCCATGGCCTTGATGAATTAACTATCTTAACTTTTTGCTGATCTGACTGATCAGGGGCTACGACTTTTCATTATGAGGGGACCGGGTTGGCAATTCTCTGGTTGCTGCATCCGTCGTCTGGTAGAAGCCCGAACTCTTTGGTAGCGATATCAGAGAGCATGTGGCAAACGAAGAAGTCTTAAGGAGAATAGGAACTACAAAGAAATATTGTAACAATAAAAAAAAGATAACTGAACTTCTGACAATGAAGGGCGGTAATCGGAAATATAATAATCCTGGGAGCAAACGGCAGACCACTGGAATGCGAATGGAAAATAAATTAAATAGGTCCAAAAAATAGAAAATTGCGTACGACAACGACGTGTCTTCTTGTCAGATTTATTCAACATTTACAGCGAGAACTAGAAGTCCTTCAAGAATTTAGTATTGGAGTCTCGTACCTCCAAAAAGCTAAAAGATTTTTTCCAGCGTACGGACGGATGTTGCCAGAATCAAAGCATTTGGTTAACTTAGACATTTAGACGCGGTAACATAAAAAAAGAAAGAAAAGAAACCAGCAACTCAGAATTAAGGATTCAAAAGGAAGACTGAGAACCTAAAATTGTGTTCAAGTTGAGTCTATCTCTACCGATATAAGCAGAGATGTACTGGCATTTAAATGGCGGTATAGCGACAGAGGAGAAGCAATAACATCGACGGACGATGAACGATACACCGGGGCGGTAACATTCCATGCACTTCTCCCGGGCAAGGATTTTTATACGAGAATTAACGTTCCGCCAAATGATAACTGGATTTATTTGTAAGTAGGAACTTCGCATAATAGGACCAAATACATCCCCGAAAAGTTTTCATGTGGAATCTATGATCAGTTCCTGCCGTTCTTACACCTAACTAATTGCTCTGGTAGAGACTGTTTTTTTTCTTTAATACAGCACCAGTGTACTAGCTAATAAATAGTTGCTATTATTTGTGTTTATTCATGTTTCTATAGCTAGAAGCACGTGGCCGAGTGATTAGAACGTTCGCTTTCTGACCATGAGACCCCGGTTCAAATCTCACCATGGTTGATTTGTCAGGAAGGAGACTTCCTGATGTTATCGGACTGGAGGGTTCAATCCCAGCATGCGGCAGCTTTGGAAAAGTGCCTGAAAACCATACCACGGGTTGACTCAACACTTCTGAGTGAAATTGGGCAGACAGTACCCTTGGGTGCTGTCAATAGCTGTGCGAAGTCACAAGTCCGAGGGTTTGAGTACGCTGGCCTTGTTTAGATTGTTGGCCACACTAGATAACGCGCTCTTTCGCAGAAACTGTAACTAAGGTCTGCTCAGGATAGTTGCAGTATAAAGGTGGGCTCTGTGGGTGTTGAACAAACACGTGTCTGCAATAGGGATTGTCTAGTCGCCCTAGTAGACAGGTATCCTCGAATACGAGTGGCTAGCTATACATACATAGTCAGAGGCGTTGCTACCCTAGGAAAGACGAAACAAATCGTAGTTATGAGAACCTCTACAGGTGAGGAAAATTCTGCCAATATAAATTACACTGATGACATAGTGATGGTAGCAGACACAAGGGGTAACTACAGGGCCTTAGTATATAGTAAGGGAAAGCCAGGAGAAAGGACTGACCATTAATTGTAAGAAGACAGGATGTATGGTTGTCTCTGCAAGAGAAAAATCAGAAAATTCTAGTTACTAATTGGAATGCCAAGATCAAACAAGTACTGAATTTTAAATATCTAGCAAAGTGTTATGGGTGGACCATAAAAGATAACTCGGACTCGGATGTAATATTTAATAATACACAAAGTACAACAAATAAACGTGGACAGGAGAGTACTTTCTCTCATAGGTGACCTCCCAACTCATCGTTGGTGGCCACATATATATGTGTGGAATAGTTCATTTGTAGGTAGGTTAGGTTCCCACAATACAAAGAGAATACAAAATTGTGACACCGAAATCCAAAAATGCATTGGAATGGTAAAAGATACAAAACGCTAAACAAAATACTAAGGAAATTTTCGTTAGAAACAGAGAAAACACCAATAAACTTTTTATGCAATATTAATCCTTTTTATATGGTAGTGAAGACAGGTTCATAAAGACGAAACTGGGGACGACAGAAATGTAGTTCTACAAACGAATACTGAGGATATCCGCGTTAGCCACGAAGAGATCTTAAAAAAACGGAAACAAAAAAGTACGCTTATATCCAGAAGCAAAAAGAGACAGCTAAAATATCTTGAACGCATAACGAAGAAGGTAGGCTTCGTAAATTTGACACTCACAGGACATATCAAAAGCAAAAGGCAGAGGGGAGAGCATGGTGAGCCACATACCTGACCAGCTTGTATGAATGGATAGGAATGTATGGCAAAAAGAGCTGCAAGTGATAGGAAATTGTGGAGAGCCATGATCACCCACGTTATGAAGGGACATGCTTCACTGAAAAAGAAGTACTGGTACCTGCTCACCCGAAACGTCACAAAGAGCATTCAAATCTACAGAATGGCATCTGACTATTATAGTTTGTGTGTGTATGTGTGTGTGTGTGATCTAGCACAAGAAACATCGTGTTACTTGTTGAATTTATGATGAAAGAATTATGGTCTGGATTAGCTTTACTGACCCAGGGATAAGCTGCCTAGTTTTTGATTGATTAATTTCTATGGCTTATCAACCTTTTGAAGGTTATTTAAAGACAGAAAACATTTTAAATTGTAAGAATTTTTCTGGAGATAATAATGGTTTAGTGATAAAAGTCTTACTAATTAACCCATAGCTTAGGGAGAATAGCTGGATTGATACCTTTCGCAAGAGTATTTGCGCGTAAGTGAATATAACGAACCCAACCGGAATTGGAACTCGGTTCCCCGATTAACAATTCCAAGACATTTTCCATTAGCCCACCTGAGCATCCAAGCTTACAGCACCTGGTATGTTTTTAAATCTCGGTAAAAATGTCATTTTTTCCTAGAATTTATTTTATTTGATGAAATTTCGAGAAGTTAATTTTCGTAGTGCTTAATATTATTTATAAGTAAAAGTCCTCGGAGAATTTAAATCATCAAATTGTTTTGGTTATATAGGATCCCCAGTTGCAGAAAATCTGCTCTGAATCGTAAAATAAAATAAAAAATGTACTAAAACTAAATTAATTTAAATTAGAAAATATTTTAATTGCTTTCATGAATAAAATATATCATAGACGCTATTTCTTAAGAAAAAAAAATTTTTTTTCGATGAATAATGAATTTTTAGAGGAATTGCTATAATTTTTGGTTCAGTTAATTAGAATACTTTATAATTTTTAAATCTTTTAATATTCTGTATTAATTACTGATAATAAAAAAGCAAAAAAAATACAATCAATTTAAATTCGGTTTGAAATACAGTAAATTATTTTGCTTATTAGAAATATTAAATGTAATCTATTACTTTGGAGTTAAAACTGAAATAAATGCTCCATGAAAGATTTTACATTTTAAACCATAGACATAGCTGTTTTTGTAGGTACCAAAGTTAAAGTAATAAATAAGACTGACATGTTACAAAGAAAGATGTTAAAGTAGTAAATACAATTCAGATTGATCAATAAATGTAAAAGAATAATAATTATTTTATAATTCATTCATTGTAGCTTTAGCTACATTGTTTATGTAAGTACCTTAATAATTATTCATTTTGAATCTGTTCATATTAGAAAGGCGAGCAAATCAACAATGAGCCGGTCAATTCGATTTGGAGTGGTATTCATTATTCTCTGTAATATATGTAAATTATTTTCAGGTAGTGTGTATCTGTAAAGGAACAAAATGAATAAAAAGACAAGAGGAAAAAAAAAAAACTATTCATAGCCAATGCGGTGGTTTATAAAAAAATGTGTGATTTATTTTGCAGCAGGTGTTTATACTTTCCCAAACCAGCATACACAACTAGAAACATGTTGAAAAATCGAAAGAAAAGACCTAAATCCATTACCTCATGTTTTTGAAGATGTACAGCGCATGCGTCTATCTCATACCATAACATTCTAATCCCAGTTGTTTTGAATAACCTTTAAACCACCTGATAAATATTCATGAACTCTCTCAAATTTATAAGCCTTGATAAACCAATGAGATATTTGCCTTTGTATATAAACACATGCAGCATAATAAATCCTGCATTGCCTTGATAAAGTCACCCAGAGAATGAAACGCTATGTATAGGTTTTCCTCTTGTCTCTTTTTATTCATCTTTTTATCTCTTGCTCTATTTGAGAATATTTGCACACACACACACACACACACATATATATATATATATATATATATAGCTGACCAATCGTATTCGAAGATACCCGTCTA
This sequence comes from Acanthosepion pharaonis, assembly GCA_903632075.3. Taxonomy (NCBI): domain Eukaryota; kingdom Metazoa; phylum Mollusca; class Cephalopoda; order Sepiida; family Sepiidae; genus Acanthosepion; species Acanthosepion pharaonis. Next base: position 1,086,279 of record CAHIKZ030000069.1, read on the forward strand.
TTTGTGTTTATTCAATACCGACAAGGCCCACCAGCTCTGGTTTATATTGCAACTGAGCAGACCTTAGTTTCAGTTTCTGGGAAAGAGCGTATTACCTAGTGTGATCAATAATTTTAAACAAGGCCAGCCCGTTCACGAGGCAAAGCTAGCATAGCTATCGACAGTTCATATATATATATATATATATATATATATATATATATATATATATATATATATATATAGGCAGCAATCCTTCCTTTATGCATGTTTCATTAAAACGACAGACAAGGTACTACGGTTGAGTTTTTATTTAATTTTTCTTGTGTTCTGACAAGAGCTTTCTTTTCTGGACAAAGGGTGTGTAAGAACTGTCCGAATGTTTTGTATTTCCGAGCACTTTCGGCTATACCTTTAGCCATTATCAAAGGATGATTCGATTATCAGCTTAGTAGAGTGTGTGCATTCTGTGTATGTTCAGTGTATGGTATTGATGTTTGTCGTTTTTAATGAAACATGCATATATATATATATATATATATATATATATATATATATATATATATATATATATATTAAATAGGTTTGAAACGGTACAAAAAGCGTATTAAGGCATTAAAACTAGAAATGTAGTATTGTAGGCCATGATAAGTTTTAAAATAAAACACAACAGTCGACCGGTTTCGTCCCTCTCGTCAGAACTGTTAACGGGAATTTAGATTATGAGGAAAGAAAAAGTCTGTCATGGGTGACATGAATGAATGGACAGGAAGGAAAAAAAATATATATATATAAAATTATACCAACCAAGCTGCTAGAATCGCATCACAGCAAGTCCAAGCAAACAATCTCTCTGTTTGCAAAGAGCAGGCTGCCTAGACCTGATGTAAAGCGACTCAGCACCTTAAGATGGAAAAGTGAGTGCGAACTGGCCAAGACGGAAAACCAGTCCACACTGAAATCCATCGCACAAGTTGGATTCTTTATAAAATGATCCGCAATCGAAGACCCATAAGTGTTACGAATGGTATCGCCCAAAAAGAAAATTTTTGTTTAGTATTATCGCAGGTACGTGTTGTTTAATTCTCGTCCAACCGCTGTGTCGTTCTACCTATGTAGTCGCATCACAACTACATTTGAAATAGTAAATAACAGAGTTAATATGGTGGGGGGAACATCTTTACACATAGATGAAAGTATGGACTTAGTTTGAAAGACAACACGAACGTTCGCTGGTAAACGAACTACATGAAATACTCTTAGCGAAGGATTCACTAATCTTACCCAACCACGGTAAACGAAGATAGACGTGAGTGTTATTTTGCAGCGAACGTTCGTGTTGTCTTTCAAACTAAGTCCATACTTTCATCTATGTGTAAAGATGTTCTCCCCCCCCATATTAACTCTGTTATTTACTATTTCAAATGTAGTTGTGGATGCGACTACATAGGTAGAACGACACAGCGGTTGGACGTGAGAATTAAACAACACGTACCTGCGATAATACTAAACAAAAAATTTTCTTTGGGCGATACCATTCGTAACACGTATGGGTCTTCCATTGCGGATCATTTTATAAAGAATCCAACTTGTGCGATGGATTTCAGTGTGGACTGGTTTTCCGTCTTGGCCAGTTCGCACTCACTTTTTCCATCTTAAGGTGCTGGAGTCGCTTTACATCAGGTCTAGGCAGCCTGCTCTTTGCAAACAGAGAGATTGTTTGCTTGGACTTGCTGTGATGCGATTCTAGCAGCTTGGTTGGTATAATTTTTTATATATATATTTTTTTTTTTCCTTCCCTGTCCATTCATTCATGTCACCCATGACAGACTTTTTCTTTTCCTCATAATCTAAATTCCCCCGTTAACAGTTCTGACGAGAGGGACGAAACCGGTCGACTGTTGTGTTTTATTTTAAACTTATCATGGCCTACAATACTACATTTCTAGTTTTTAATGCTTAATATATATATATATATATATATATATATATATATATATATATATATATACAGTGACACGCATAAGTATTGGATACATGTTATTTTTCTGTTATAACTCTAGTTTATGGTCGCCATTTTGCCTGATATTTGGTAAGTAATATCTCGTAAAAAGTTGTTTTAGTTGTATGTGGAATGAAAATTAAAACTCATGGTTGAATCCATTTTTTTTTATCAAAGTTCAAAATTATCCTATGGAAAAGTATTGAATACATGACACTTTTTCAAATTTCTAAATATATATTTGTCTATATATATATATATATATATATATATATATATATATATATATATATATATATATATATATATATATATATAATGACCTGATGAGCTGTGATATATATATATATATATATATTTATATATATATATATATAGACAAAATATATATATATATATATATATATATATATATATATATATATAAATGAATCTTATATATATAAATGAATCATTTTAATATATAAATATATATACATTGCGTTCCAAATTATGATCGAGATAACTTTTTTCTAATATTTCAAAAACCGTCCAATGAACAAATAACAAATATGGCGCCAGTTTGTTTACATTGCGCAGATCATTACGAAAATTTTAGTTATTGCACAGGTGAGTGTTGCCAACATTGTGTGAAAATTTTGTGTGAATTGATTCGACCTTTTTGAAATATTATTATTTGATAATAATTTGGCACGCAGTGTATATATATATATATATATATATATATATATATATATATATATGATGAGCAGATACATACATATAATAATGACCTGATGAGCTGTGATATATATATATATATATATATATATATATATATATATAATGAGTTGATATATATACATAATGATGAGCTGTGATACAGCAAACCGTCTGTGGATGATCTATATATCTATCTATCTATCTATCTATATATATATATATATATATATATATATATATATATATATATATGAACATACATGAATTCTTCAATATTCCGTGAATATTACTCACTTTTTATCAGACTTTGAATTATGAAACTTTCTGCCCTCCCCATGTTTTGAATAACGTTTAAACCACCTGATGAGCATTCATGAATGTTCTCAAATTTAGAAGCCCTGATAAATCAATGACATCCTCGCTTTTGTACATAAACACTTGCAAATAAACAATACAATGCCTTGATAAAGACACTCAGATGTTGTAACGCATCGGCTAAGTATAGTTTTTTCTCTTGTCTTTTTTATTCATTCTGTAATACATATTTATGCGTTGAAAATATTTTTTTTAATATAATTTGAAAGTAGATCCAATAATAAACAAAGATCAAACGAGCAATTATATATCAATGAATTTTATCTTAACATCAAACGCACAAGAATAGAGTGAAAACTGCCTTAATGCTATGATGGAAGCTTTAGTAGTATGTTACTGTGCCATGCTAAACGGGGATTTATTATTAACTCTCCTATGAAAATAAAAGTAATTAAATATGTCAATAAGTAAAAACATGAATAAAAATAAAATATTTCATGAAAAAAGATAGCAGAAAGAATTATGGAAATGAAATAAAAAAAATAATCTTAAGTAGGTCCCTCCAAAAACTCGCTAAAAAAGATAAAAAAATAAATTAGTGCGTCATGAAACAAATAATACCCGGAACTTAATAAAAACAAAGGTTTATCATTAAAATCGTTATGTTATTAAGAGGAAAGAACAAAGTGTTTTTTGATTATTAGGTTATATTTTTTTATCCTTTTTAGAACGTTCGAAAATTTTGGTTAATTTTGGGTTTTTTTTTTCGTCATTGAGGGATCATAAATTATGAAATTTTTGCAGTGAAAAATACATTGATTTGGAAATTTTAATTAAACTTTCAGGACCTATTGAAAAATGAATGAATTTATTCTAGAAATGTTTCTTATTTACTTTTTAGAAAAATCTTGGTGAAAATAGTTTTTGTCTTTGTTACTTCGCCCCACCTATTTAATTTTATGAAATTTCGAGAAATCATTTTTTGTGCCACTTAAGTTTTATATGAGATATAAATGAATTTTTTTTTTTTTTTTGTAAAACAGGAACTCCAGTCTGCTCTGAATCGTAAATGCCATAAAACTAAAACGTTATTTAATTAGAAAAGTTATTAATTGCTTTTATGCATAAGATATATATTATGGATACCATTTGTGTTAAGAAAAAAAAAAACTCGGTGAATAAGGAAGTTTTACAATAATGACCTAATTTTTAAAAAATTTTAATTAGAATAATTTATTAGGTTGGTGCAAAAATAATGACGTAATAATGTCGTTTTTTGACGTAACGTCAAAAACGACATTCTTACGTTATTATTTTTGCACCAACCTAATATAAAATTTTTAATCATTTAAAATTCTCTGTTAATTTGTACCGGTTAGATGTTATTGTTACTAAATAAAAACTATATTTAGTAAATATAATAAGGATCATCTATTAAAACTTTAGTATATTGGCCAATTACCTGGTCATTACCGAGTACACCCACCTTCCATGACACCTAGCCAAACCGTGTTACTGATCGAATAGGCTATTTTACCGTTCCCGGTAAAATAGACACCATGGTTATTTTGCCAATATCAATAGTGTTTTAGAACAAGAATATTGAATATTATATATAATAAACAGTAATCATTCAGTATAGCCATCGAACGCAGTGTTGGAGATATTTTCAGTTCATTAGTTGAACTAGAAGAGAAACAGAAATGTTACCAATCCACCATGTGCAGTTGTAGAAAAGAGACAGTAAAATGATTGCTACAGCTCACCAGAGAATGCAGAATCGCTAATTCAAGCCTGACATCAAGTACTATATGATCAGTGATACTCCTGTGAGCATGGTGACAGAAGACACATATAACTATCCTTCATAATAATAACAATATTTACCGGTAAAATAGCCCGGGGGTATGTTTTACCGAGACCGGTAAAATAAGCCTCAAAGCATGTTTTTCGGGACTGGCTAAATAACCTCTTCCATTACTAATACTTACTCTATTGTTTATACTAGAACTGTGCCGAGCATACCTTAGTTACAGTTACTGGAGAGAGAGTACAAAATCTGGTCATTAAAATTTGATCGTTTTTTTTTTTTTCAATAAGGCCTGATCAGCAGTTTGAACAAAGCCAACACCCTCAACTCCTCGGTCACGATGACTTGTGATTTTTGCGCTCACGACCATCAATGGCTTCTGAAGAGTTCTGTCTACCCAATTTCGCTCGCAAGACTAGTGTCAACCCGTGGTATCGTTTTCAGTCTCCCACTTTTTGGTGCTGCGCGCGTCGGAAAATCACCCCCTGATCAATCACCTATGGTGAAATTTGAACGTGGGTCTCAGTATTAGAAAGCGAACATTATAACCACTCGGCCAAGGAGATTGAACATAGGATAGGCTGCACTAAGCGTATTCTTTTCCCAACATCGCAATATGCCACAAAACAATGTTTTTAAATAGCCTCGACAGAACTAGACTCTCATGGATTCAAGGAATGGCGTCCAACTTGTGCAGAAATGTGCGGACGAGTTGCTATATACAAGCACTTTTTTTATATTAATGATTAAAAATCGCTTTAAACTAATGAATCCTTCCATTCTTAAAACAGGCACTCTTTCATCCCGCCTCATAGACAGGCGCTACAGCTTCAGAGACAAATAACTTAAATCGCAAAAACCACATCACTTCCAAAAGTAACAACTAAAATAGGTAGCATAATGACTCTGTTTGCATTATTGTTGTCCTCATCTTTATTTCTATATCCATGACGTTTCGGCCGTTTTACCCTCTGGCCTTCTTCAGGTGAAACCTACCCTTTATTTCGTCCACCCAGGTAGATTGTTCTAATTCCACGTGCCATGCATTTTCTGAATATCTCAGGTTCATTTAATTCCATTTAGTAATTCAACTCCCCAATATTTTGTTCCATTTTGCTGTGGCCAGTTATTGAACTCAAAACTCTTTGACATGTATAGAATACTGTTGCTATATATGGTCTGGTGCCCCCGCTGTTCATCTCAAGGTTCACGATAAAATCCAAACACGGATATGCAATGTGATCGGTCCTGACTTGGATTCTCGACTTCAGTCACGTTCTTACCGACGTAATGTGGCTTCCCTCTGTCTTTTCTACAAATATTTTCATGGCATCAGCTCTGATGAGCTATTTTATCGCTGGTGGCCGACTGCATGAATTTAAGCGTGCTACTAGACTGGTATCTTGGTCCCACCCTTTTACTGTAGAAACAGTTAAATGTAACCGCTTCTTCAGCTCCAACAGCTCCTTCTCTCACACTTCCCGACAGTGGAGCTCCCTTCCTCTTACTTACTTCCCTGATAACTATAATCTTCAAAAATTTAAATGTAATGTCAATCGACATCTTTTGTTGCCTTGATCCCTGTTTTTCTTTTTATCCTTTCCTCCCCACGCCTATACCCAGTTTTTTTTTCCCCTTACACTCTTTGTAGTCCCTTGTGTACTAGTGGCCCTTCTGTCTTGCTTGGGATAAAATACTTCAAAAATCTCTTTGACCAACTCTTCAAAGAACCACTGGATAAACGTGTTGTGAGTTCAATAACCTGAAATGTGAATTATCTATAAGCATAATCAGCGAAAAGGATAGTGGTTGACACCCACCGAAAAAAAAGTGAATTTATTTACAAATCGGGACTACAGACAAAATTTTGCTCTGGATTTCGTATTATAAAGTCTGTTGCTTATCATGAAGAGATAGACTAAAATGAAATGGTTAATACGTAGAAATATTGATATCTCTTGAAAGCATTATAGCAGCTTATGTTAGTTTTGACTCAACCATCTTACTCTCCTTTTGCTCCGTCTATCATTTTAGATAATTGAAAAAAAAAAATGAGGTAAAAGTGCTTATCAATTTTGAAGAGGCCAAAGCTGATATTGGGATTCTCTTTGCATTGAAGTCTTAAAAGTTTTACGGTTTAAGGCCAACTAACGTTGAAACACCGTGTCTTGTACGATCACCAAACTTAAGCAACGTCGAGATTGGTCAGTACTTAGCTGAGTGACCGCTCGGGAATCCCAGGTGCTGAGAGCTTGGATGAGCTCATAATGTAATGGATAACGGCTCGAAACTGGAAATTTGAGCGACGTGTTCCAATTCCTGTCGTGTTCGTTATATTATTCATTTTCGTGCAAATACCCCTCCCCAGGAAAGATATGAACCTACTTCTCCCCACCAGTTCCGTGTTAATTAGTATGAATTGTATCAGTAAATCCTTATTATCCCATAAAATTATGACAATCTAAAATATTTTCTAGCTTTAAATAACATGGTTGGTAATACTGAGGAATCAGAATTTTGTCAAATAGATGGAAATTATTAAATATTAATCTTTCTTATTAGATTATTTCAACTTCTTGATATTAGCAATCGTGACTCGCCATAATTTTGTGCCTTTTGTAGCTATTAGTAAATATTGTTTTTTTCCTATTTCTCCTAAACCCTGTTCTGCCAAATATTCATAGAGGCTCATTAACTAGGTTATGGGCTGTTTTTCTCTGTCGTTCTTGCCTTCAATATCTCCTGTGAGTGTCAACTTCTCTAAGCCCTCTTTCAACATTATGTGTCGTAGAAATGTTTATGAGGCGTAATAGTTTCCAAAGCTTAAAGAGAATTTTAAATATTCGATACGGACAGATGTCGATCATTATTTTTCAAATCGATACCCGATGCCCGTTTTCTGCTGTGCTTACTATTTGACCACGCCCATGATCCTAAAGGTCTGTTGAAGGTTAGAAGATTTACAGGTCGAAATCATATTTTTTTTCTTCTAATTCTGATACGAGAAAATGAAATATTGTGAAATGTAATCTTTCAGAATGATGAAGTGATCGCATTTTGACAAATCAAAGGACAAATCATTTCCGAATTTTGTTCACTGGTTTCGGACATTTTCTTTTTAAGTGTCTCTTTTGCTTTTTCTCTTAAAAGAGACGGATCAATCAAACTGATGAATGTTTCAATTTGTTCGTCTGACATTTCAGACGTAAGTGATCGATATCACAAAATAACGTCCAAAGACAATGAGAAAGAAGAATCATGGAACTGTTTTGTTGCTTGAACCAATCTGTAAAGTTTCTTGAAATAATCCAGTCACACGCATTATTTATTCGACACAAGCAAAGACATTTGAATGTTTTCGGGTCGATAATGTCTCAGCATGGCGATGGGTTCGAACGCTTTCATCTCGTTCTTACTTTACACCTATCTTATCTTTTCAAGTTAATTTTAATATCTATCTATCTATCTATCTATCTATCTATCTATCTATCTATCTATCTTCAACACTTTGTTTATTTGTATCTATCTATCTATCTATCTATCTATCTATCTATCTATCTATATATATATATATGTATATCTACAACACTTTGTTCATTTCTATCTATTTATCTATCTAAAACACTTTGTTTATTTGTATCTATCTATCTATCTATCTATCTATCTTCAACACTTTGTTCATTTGTATCTATCTATCTATCTATCTATCTATATATATATATATATATATATATATATCTACAACACTTTGTTCATTTCTATCTATTTATCTATCTAAAACACTTTGTTTATTTGTATCTATCTATCTATCTATCTATCTATCTATCTCATTATCTATCTATCTCTCACTTTGTTCATTTGTATCTATCTATCTATCTATATATATATATATATATATATATATATATATATATATATATATATATATATATATATCTATTTCTATCAACAAGACTTTGTTCATCTGTATCTATATATCTATCTAAACACTTTTGTTCATTTGTATCTATCTTTTTTCTCTCTCTCTCTCTCTCTCTATATATATATATATATATATATATATATATATATATATATATATATATATATATATATATATATATATATATATATAATCTATATATCAATTATATACTGTCACTTTAATCATTTCTATCTATATATCTATCTACGTTACTATATTTCTATCATATATATACTTTGTTCATTTATATCTATCTATATATATATCTATATATATATATCTATCTACAAGTAACTTTGTTCATTTCATTTCTATCTATCTATCTATCTATCTATCTATCTATCTTTGTTCTATCTATCTGTCTATCTATCTATCAACATCTATCTATTGTTCATTTGTTCATTTGTATCTATCTATCTATCTATCTATATATATATATATATATATATATATATATATATATATATATGTATATATCTACAACACTTTGTTCATTTATATCTATTTATCTATCTAAAATACTTTCTTCATTTCATCTATCTACGACGCTCTATTTCTATCAACGTCAGTTTGTTCATCTGTATCTATATATCTATCTATGTCACTGACTCTTTTCTCTCTCTCTCTCTCTCTCAATATATATATATATATATATATATATATATATATATATATATATATATATATATATATAATATATATATATATATATGACCCTTCACGCAGAACTCTTCATTGACAATTCTAGAAAGAAAATTCGGATTGCCAACACACAAACAGAATGTCTCATATCGAGAATATTCCACATTGAACATGAAGAAAATTAATCATTTTTAATAATATGTAAAATCTCCACTTTCACCTGAAGACGGTTGCGAGACCAGACCAGAAACACGTGTCGTGAAAATATGTAAAACAAAGTATAATATTTTTTTCTCAATAAATCCACATTACAACCAAAAACGTTTGCGGCACCCCTCTTCTTTTTAATATACATACTTTTCTCTCGTTGGAACCACTACAACATATTTCTTTTATATATATATATATATATATATATATATAGGCAGAAATAAAGTGACATATATATATATATATATATATATATATATATATATATATATATATATATATATATATATATGTCACTTTATTTCTGCCTAGTTGTTTCCTTCTGATTCCAGTCTCATCTATGAATCGATTGATGTAAGTTTTTTGCTAATTTACTTCTCATTCTTTTCTCATAACTTGGATCCCAAATGATCCACAACTTATTGTTTGCTTTTCCACTAATGGCCACTAAACCAGAGTTAGCTTTCACAGATTCTAACCATAACCATTGTTAGATTCCCATATATTTCTTCAAAGGACATATGTTGTTTCCAGTTCATGTTTAGCGCTGATCTCCGTTGTTAAAGTGGATGTGCAGGTGGCGTAATAGATAACGGCTCGGAATAAGTAATCAGAAAGCTAAGTTCGAATTCAAGTCGGGTTTGTTTCATTCACTTACTCACAAATACCTCTTGGAAAAAGGTAATAATACACCCCTAGTCAAAAACTTAAGACCAGATACAAAAGGGTTAAAAAATATGAAATACTGTTACTTTAATCAAAATACATTTGCACAACATTTACATTTAATTAGAATTTTCAGTGTTTGTTTAAATTAATCAATTAAAAGCTTAAAATGCTAACTTGTTTGTTGATAAACTACATTTTCTAATTAAATGTAAATGTTTCGCAAATATATTTTATAGACCAGTTGCCACCCAAGGATATAAAACTCGGGCTGTGCCGCTATTTACACAAAGCTGGGGGAGGAGAAGAGGATTCGTACATTTAGCACGTAAGTGAATATAATGAATTCGACATAAAAAAAAATCAAATGCCTTTTTATATAATTCTTAGTGTCATTTGGCTTATTTGCAATGCATTCTTTCATTTGCATTCACACTAAGGTTTTGATCTTTGTTGTTATTGTTACAACGTTTCAGCCGTTGTGCTCTCTGGTCTTCTTCAGTTGTCTTTCAATCTAGTTAACCGAACACTTTATTTAATCTACGGAAATAGAATGTTCTTGTACAGATTTCATTGTCATCTTTTTCTTTCAGTACTGCTCACTTTTTGCCAGCCCTCTTTCCACTGAATATATATACTACAGGCCTAGTGGGTGAAAAACTTGGGTCGGGAATTTAGTGGCTTTGCAATTGTGAGTTCAGTCCCTGGGCTGGGTACTACGGATTTAAAGCTGACTGGAAAAAGGGTAAGCAATAACAAAGCAGTATTAATAAGGAACAAGACCAGATGTCGCTTAATATGGAGATTATACCGAGAACAATCTACCCTCGTAGATAAAATAAACGGTTCAATTCAAAATCCCCTAAAAATAACTTGGATCAGTAAACATCTAAAGATGGCTGGAGGACAAATCAGCCGAAATGTTGTGATAATAACAACAAAGATAATGATATTAGTTCAAATGTAAATATTGATAACTTCTCATTACAGAAATGCGATATTTATCATGATGAAATTTTATCTCAAGAATATTGTACAATATTTAAGTTAATATTGTTTTTAATCATTTCGCCCCAAGCAAGGCAATAAAGCCCGTTAGCGGTTACAGAGAGTGAAAGATAGCTGAGATAAATCATTATTAAGGAGAGTGGGGCGGGGGGCACTAAAGAAACAGGACTTAAGGTGACAGAAAATTTACGATTGAAACTTTAAATTTCTGACGATCAAAGTAGAAAGTAAAGAAACTGGAAAAGTGTTTCTCAAATATAAATATTAGGTTGGTGCAAAAATAATGACGTAATAATGTCGGTTTTTGACGTATTTTTTAACGTCAAAAAACGACATTATTACGACATTATTTTTGCACCAACCTAATATATTTAAAATATAGGATTTGAAAATAGATTCAACGATTTAATCTTTAACGTTTTGGCTACTTTGTTGCTAAGGGACAGGCCAAAACGGAACCTGAATTCTTACCTATTGCAATGAACGGGTGTTCTCTCGGCGAGGCCACGTGCCTTGAGCGTCTCTTGGGACTTAAGCTCAAATTAAACCTCAAGTGGAACTCGTAGATACGTTTCCATGGCTAAAGATACAGGAAAAATGGTACTGCTTCATTAAGTATTAGGTTGGTGCAAAAATAATTTCGTTTTCTCAAATAGTAACATATGTTAGAAAATGAAATTATTTTTGCACCAACCTAATACTTGACCCCCTCCTGCTATCCTCTATCTTTGCGAGGGCCAGGTCAAGCCAAAAATGGAGTACTGCTGCCATATATGGGCAGGGACCCCCAACCAAGTTTCGACAGAATCTAAAACCGTGTCCATATCCTTGTGGGTGATTAATTATTTCCCACCGTACGACGAATTTCCCACAGACGAACACCATCGCCGCTCTGTTGCTATTTCCATGGAAAGTTTTCAGATGAACAGCATTCCTTTGTTTCACCAGTCCAAACCTTCACGGCTGAGACTCGCCATGATACGCACATTGTGTGCATTGTACCCTCATTCCATTTGTCTTTCATTGACGATATGTAAATTCCATTTCAGCAGCTTCATCACACAAACCATTGCTTTCTGGAGCCGACTCACAAGAGGATGCTTTCCCGCTCAATCTTGATCTATTCACTAGAATCAACCGTTATCTTCCCCACATATCGCCATAAACTGCGAGGGTGAGGGCAGGTTTTGGTTATTCATTAAGAATAATGTTTTAATTTTTGAAAATATGTCATAAATTCTTTAGAAATTGCGTTGTTTCCGTTTCAGATACAAAAATGAGCAAATATCCATTTTGAGAAATCTGAACGAGTCGGTATGTTTTCAAGGCAAATAGAACCCGTCGTGATCATATGGCTCTTTGTAGCCGAGCGGTTAAAGCACATCAGGTTAGACGGGATTCCCTTACAAAGAAGGCAGACGTCTCGAATTCTGTCAGAGAGCATATTGTCTTCAATAAGTTTTCTCCAGGGAGTAGGCCGCTAAAAGAAATAAATAATTTAAAAAATTAAAACCAGAAGGTCTACTCGGGTATCTCTAAAAATGACGTTTGAAAAAAAATAAATATATGTCTGGTTAAAAATAACATTATATATATATATATATATATATATATATATATATATATATATATGAAGAAATATAGTCATAAGATGTGCTGTATTTATGGGATAAAGTGCTCAGTATAAGAGATAGAGCGTGTGTAAATATAAAAGTGAACATAGAAGTCAACATTTAGAAGCGACAGTCTGTTTCATGCTGGATGCAATCTTCAGGCCTGAGGATTGCATCTGTTGCCTCTAAGTGTTGACTTCTATGTTCACTTTTATGTTTATATATATATATATATATATATGTATATATATATATATATGTGTGTGTGTATAACTCATTTCTAATAGCATTTTTCGGATACAACAATACATATATTTTCGTTGTCCTCTTATTACTGAGAGTAAAAACAAGAACAAAATCTATTCCATACCTGAAGATGTCTGTAGGAACAGACGAAAGCTTGTAGTTAAAAATAAGAACTAATGCAACAGAAATTTATAAAAACAAGGATCTTTTCATTCATAACAGGTTCGGGGTTTTTGTATATTATTTGAATTGTTCGCGACGATGGATTTCTCGCCAATTAAATCATTAACCTTTGTATTTGTTTTTTGTATGAATAATTCATGAATGTATATATATATGTGTATGTGTGTGTGTGTGCAAATATATTGATAAAATTGGAAAGAACCGTTAGATTGATGATTCGATGTTCTTTAGTATTTTTTTTTATATTTAAAAAACAGTACTCGATACACAAGCAGAGTGTAGATTATAATTATATTATGTGTGTGTGTGTGTGTGTGTGTGTGTGTGTGTATACACCGACCTTTCAGTATTGTTCATTACGTCTTACTTACTTTTCGCTAATATTGGGTAAAATTGCAAACAAATTCAATTATAGAAATTAAATTAAATTGAATTACCTAATTCATTTTTCATTTTTTCAAAGTACCTAGTTTCTATTTATGTATATATATATATATATATATATATATATATATATATATATATATATATATATATATATATATATATATATATATATATATATATATATATATATATATATATATATATATATATATATATTGTTCATTACGTCTTACTTACTTTTCGTTAATATTGGGTAAATTTGCAAACACTGTAATTCTTCTACGTTCTGTGACCCTTCAAATCGTAGCTAATCATACGTCTAATCAAAAGTCCAACCACCACTCCCAATAGACGTTTGGAGCAATGAGTCTCATTGAAAGTACAACATTCAGTCCTAACAGAAATTGGAAACAAGATGGCTCATTGAAAAGAAAGACTTCAGTGCCAATAGTCGTTGGAAACAGAAAGCCTCATTGAAAGTAAAACTTTCAGTGACGATAGACGTTGGAAGCAAGAAGTCCCATTTAAAGTAGAAAATTCAGTCCTAAAACACGTTGAAAGCCGGAAGCCTCATTGGGAGTACAACATTCATTTCGAATATAAGTTTGAAGCAAGAAGCTTCCTTAAAAGTACAACATTCAGTACTAATAGATGTTTAAAGCAGGAAGCCTCGTTAAAAGCCTAATAGATGCTGGAAGAAAAAAGCCTAATTGAAAATAACAACATTCAGTCCTAATAGATGTTGAAAGCAGGAAGCCTCCTTTAAAAGAACAACATTCAGTCCTAAAAGATGTCGAAAGTAGGAAGCTTCATTGAAAGCACAAGCTTTCGTAACAATAAACGTTAAAAGCAAGGAACCTCATTGAAAGTACAACATTCTGTTCCAATATAAGTTTGAAGCAAGAAACCTCGTTAAAAAAACAACATTCAGTCCTAAAAGACGTCGAAAGTAGGAAGCTTCATTGAAAGCACAAGCTTTCGTAACAATAAACGTTAAAAGCAAGGAACCTCATTGAAAGTACAACATTCTGTTCCAATATAAGTTTGAAGCAAGAAACCTCCTTAAAAAAACAACATTCAGTCCTAAAAGACGTCGAAAGTAGAAAGCTTCATTGAAAGCACAAGCTTTCGTAACAATAAACGTTAAAAGCAAGGAACTTCATTGAAAGTACAACAGTCTGTTCCAATATAAGTTTGAAGCAAGAAACCTCCTTAAAAAAACAACATTCAGTCCGAATACATGTTTAAAGCAGGAAGCTTCCTTTAAAAGAACAACATTCAGTCCTAATTCATGTTGGAAGCAGGAAGCCTCTTTGAAAGTAAAACATTCAGTTCTAATAGATGTTGGAAGTAGGATGCCACATTTCAAAGAACAACATTCAATCCTAACGGATGTTGGAAGCAGGAAACCTCATTGAAAGTCCAATATTCTGTCCTAATAGATGTTCGAAACATGTAGCCTCCTTGAAACTACAAACCCCCGTTCCGTTGCCTTCTTCTATCTCTCTTGCCCTCGATATGCCCTGTGAGTGTTAAGCTTTCCAAGTTGTCCTTCTTAGTTGCCTATTCGCTCTGTTCATGCAATTCTCAGTGTCTTTCTGTAGAACCACACTGCTGTTGCATCCACTTTTATTCTCATCCGTGGAATGATCGTTCAGCATTCGCTATCTTACAAGAGGATTGATACCACATAGCAATTCAGCACTCTTTTCTTTGTAAGCATATCATATCATTCAGTGTTTATGAAAACGCATATACTTTTCTTTCTATAATATTTTGAATATGTAAACGTCGAACGTAAATAAGCTCGTTTTTTTTTCTCTCCCTCTTGAAATCGATTACTGCTAGTTAGGACTTATTTACCGCCTTTAATTATTTTGTCCAAGGAAGACCTGTTTTTCATGAGTGTGTCTTTTGCTGGAGATTAATTATATTTCAATCTGCTGACATCTGTAATGGCGGCTAAGACGGTGGAAATGAAAACGACCAAAAAAAAAATATGTCGTAATTAAATTATTTTAACTTTTGCTTGCATCTTCATTTATTTCTTATAATTTTTCCAACACAAAATTTACCTTTTTCTTAAGGTAATATCATCAATATCGAAAAAAAAAATAGTCACTTAATTAAAAAAAAATTAAACTTAGTTTATTCCAGAGTTTTATATAATTATAGATAGGGTATTTTATTTATGGAAAGTTTTAATAAGAAAGGGAACACATAAATTATTCCACTTTTTAATTCAGATATTCAATTTACAATTTCTAATGCGTATAACTCCTGGTTCGAGATTAACCAGCCATTAAGATTCCCTTTAAAAATTAAAAATAAAATAAGTGATAATAAAACGAATAGTCAAATACGCAAGAATTTAAATCTCGGAAAACGAGAAACAAAACAAAACTGTCCCGCTGTTCAGTCATCTTTAAATAAAGCAGATTTAAAATGTAAAATATATTCCATAATTTATATGCAACAAGACGAAAAGAAAACAGAAAGAAATCTCGCGAGAAAAACGTTTTATCAGAAGAAAAAAAAAAAAAAGTAAAAAAGAAAATCACTCGTTGGTATCTGATATATTTTTTTTCATCATGAAAAATCTTTTTATGATTTCAATTAAATTTTAATATTTCATGCCAAACTAAAACCTCGGTCCAATCTCAGAGATTATTTACCAAGCTGAAAGTTTAATAAGAATTTCTTTTCGAGAGAGCAATTCAGAATCCCAAATCGCCAAGTGTGAATTTACGGAAATTATGGGATAATGATGATCTTGCAAATGCCAAGCAAATGCCATCTGCCCGGGAAATGGCACAGGAGGGTAGTGTAGTGGTTAGCAGCTTCGAAGATAAAATCAGAGAGCCGGATTCGAATTTCGGTCGTGTTCGTTAAACCGAATCGATGCTTCATGGAAACAACTTAGATGAGGATGCTTAACCGACCTCTACAATATTAACCTATTCAAGTCGCTGTCTTCCCCATATATAATCATAAACTGTACCTTTTATTCTGTAACTCTCTTTACGAGTAGCTCTTGGGCCTTGTACAGGGGGAATATTTTCCTTCGTTTTTAAGAAAAATTAGCATAAAAGAGGGAATGCTACAAAAATATACAATATATATATAGTTATTTTCTAAGCGTAGCTTAGATGTGGTACAAGGCCGAAAGCATGGGGTACCTGGTGAGGATCGAACTCACTTTTTAGTCGTAACTGATCTAGCGAGACAAGCATGATAACCATTACACCACACCAAGGTGCCACACGCACACACACATATATATATATATATCTATATATATTAGAGAGAGAGAGATAGTAAGGCAGGCAAAGTAACGGATATCGGCTTAGAGTGAGGAATCAGAGAGCCGAGTTCGAATTCCAGTCGTTTTTTAGCATTCACTTTCGCACAAATACAATTGAACGAGGTATGAACCCCTTTCTTCTCCCCCAGCTATGTGTTAAGCAGCATGACAGATTGTGTTCTCTTGCCATGATAGGCAAACCGTTTAAGAAAATGACAACACTGCAGCGTCTCTTAGTGTAATCTATGATCAAGAATAATCCAGACTTTAATCCTTTCTCCCTCTCCAGACACCTCATCTTTTATTCCAGAAGTGACGGATTAATAAATCTTTGGCCTGATGCTGTTATTAATTAAATTTTTATTTGAAAATTTCCCTGCATAATGTTTGATCTACTTGGTCTAGTTAACCATTTCTTTTTAATCATTTCACCCCAAACAAGGCGATAAAGTCACTAGTGTTGACCATGTTTGTCGTATGCTCTGAATATGGAATCCAGTGAAGTCCGTAATCTGTTCAATATCAGAGTTTGGCAGTGAAGATTCAGAGAAAGTAGCGGCTGTTAAGTAATTCTTTAAGTCTTCGATATCAGGTTGGGAGTGGGGATATTTTGGGAGAAAAAAACAAAATGGCTGCCTTTATACACGTCGCATTGAATATTTTGACCTTTCTGATTGGTTAACCCTTCTATTGGTGAACTATAAAATGAGTCAGCTCATTTTGACTGGCTCACTAGTACACAGTACCCAAAAAACTGTAACAACTAGGATGTATGTGGTTACTGGGAATGGAAGAGAAAGAGATGACTTCATTGAGGAGAAAGGACAATAAAAGTACAAAAAATGGCGATTGACGTTGAATTTAAATTTTTGAACATTTTAGGCGACAGGAAAAGAAGACATCAAAGGGAGTTCCACAAGCGAGAAGTGCGAGAAAAGAAACACTTAAAATAGATCCTACGATTGCATCTAGCTATTCCAACAGTAAAACAATGAGACCTATTTGCCAATCTAGTAGCACGCTTCAATTCTGGTACCAAGTACGTGATCAGAATAAACGACATGAAACTATTTGTAGAAAAGACAGAGGAAAGCTAGATACTTGAAAAAAATTAAAGAAGGATCTGCAATGTTATCGGTCCTGATGTGCCATCTCGGCTTCTGTCACATTTCCACTGTCATAAAAAATTTCCATGTGTTTTTTCTATAAATATTTTTTTGGTATTTTTTCTATTTACCTTTCCACTTTGGTACGCCGACTTAAGAGCTTAAGCAAATTACTAGATTAGCAGTTAGGTCTCATTATTTTACAGTTGTAATAGCTAAATTTGACCATAAGTTCTATGCTAACAGGCTCTTCTCCGTTGTGGAACTCTCTTCCGTCTTTTGCTTGCTTGTCAACTTTGATTGTCAAAAATGCAGTGTCAATCGTTAGGTTCTGTCTCTCCTTAATAATGTTTTTTTTTTTCTTTTTATCATATTCTTTCATGTTCAGTAAATCCTTGCATCTTAATGGCTTTATTGCCTTACTTGGGGTGACATGATTAAAAATATGATATATGAGGAAAATATGTTAAATGTGCTGACAATAATGAAGATTATGATACAAAATATTTGTTTTATAACAGAAATAGAATTTTTCTTTTTGTATTCGTTATGCTACGGAATTAACGCCTCTCCAGAACGAAACCCGAAGTAAACATTGTTTAAATCATTAATAAATACATATGCAGATATAACCACGGTTTAGGGATGCACCTCCTCCATCTAATCTGGACGACCACGACCTGGAAGCTAATTTCTATTCTGACTTTACTTGCACGACTCAATAAGCGAATAATAATTTGCAACAAATATCGTATTGACGGTATATAAGACTCACGGGTGTATAAGACGTATCCCAATTTCAGCATCTCAAGAAAAAATTAGTAATTAGTAAAATTATTAGGCTATATTTATGAGCTATCATTTTGGCTAAGCAAACCATGATTACAACTAAACAAAAAAAAATAGGAAAAAAAGAACACGAGCCTATAAAAATCAAGCAAATATTAAAATTAATTAAAACAGTACAGTTACCATTAAAAATTTTATTCATCTTCAAATCTATGAAATTCGTCGTCTTCGTTATCAAAACTCCGATACTACTATCATGGTCGTTAAATAATGCGTCATCTTCCATTCCATTGAGAGCATTGCTAATGCTACACTTTTTAATAGATTTCACAACAATTTCTGGTCTAATATCATCCCAAGCTTTCTTCACTCATTCGCAGACTTGTGCAATGCTGGGTCTTTTTATTCTTCTCTAAGTGTAAGGTCGTGATCAGGCATTGCCATACACGTATTCCATTGCTCTTTCATGTTTAAGTGTAAGCTAATAGGAGTTGCCAGGTAGCTAATTTCGGCCGACTATCGCGAATTTTAAACCTACATCATACTTATTATAAAACCCAGGTTGTGTGTGTGTGTGTGTGTACGTTTATATATTGGATCGGATTTCCTACATTTTCAACCGATTTCAACAAAACTTCACAGGATTACCTAAAATTAACTTGCGGTGGTTCTGACAGCGCCAAAAATTGGAAAAACACAATTGTTTTTGCACGAAATCAATTTGAAAACACGATTAAAAGGCATCGCGAGAATGAAAGGGGGACAAATCATATCGAGTTATATTTATTATAAAACCCATGTTGTTTGTGTGTGTCTGTGTGTGTGTTCGTTTATATATGGGATCGGATTTCCTACATTTTTAAACCGATTTCAACAAAATTTCACTTTTTTTTTGGCAGGTAATGTTTCTTATTGTCTTGCACACTTTTTTCTTTATTTTTACATTCAGAATGCTTTAAAAATTCCATTTACAAGACAATTGTTTATAATAAAATTCTATTCAATCGGTAGACTCATAACGATTTAAAACAATGTTTTTGTTTGAGTTTGGGTTTGACCAATTCGTAAAAAAAAAAACTAATTAAGACATGCGTGTCCGTCAATCTTAAACAATAATCTTTGTCAATTTTATTTTTCAGTCTTTATGATGGTGGATACTTGATCTATCTCTTACTGTTATATCCTTGGGCAACGCCGGGCTCTACTGCTAGTATGGCATATAAGACGCAGGAGAATTTTAAAAGATATTTTTAGTAAAAAAAAAGTGCGCTTTATATGCAGTCAAATATGGTAATACATCTAAAACCAATTCCTTAACGCTTCATCTTCACTTTTTCCAGTCATGGTTAAAGGTTGTAATTTGTTACTTGAACGTTTATTTAGACTGAAGGTTGTACTTTCAATGATGCACCATCCTTCCAACGTCTACTAAGACTGAACGTTTTAGTTTCAATACAGCTCCTTGCTTCCAACATCTATTGGGATTGAAGCTCACTGCATTTGCAGTTAAAGAAGCTGGAAATATGATCAAACCCTATTTTTATTCCAATTATTCAGACGAACTACATTCCTTGATTCATCGATTATGTTTTATTACGGCTTCTCAACCCCTTGCAGATTATTTGATGCTAAAAATTATTTTTCGATTGTAAGAATATTTAGAAAATAATAATGATAAAATTCTTATTAATAATCTATAGCTGAAGGCATGAGAGGTCGATTCATACCTTTCCCAGGGATATTTGCGAGAAAGTTTAAGATATCTATCTATCTATCTATAAATTGATTTATTTAAAATATGTTTTTTTCGCTACACAGTTCCAACCACGTTTCTAAATTGGAAGCGACAAGCTAGTAATATAAGAGAAACAATATATTACTAGGTTTATATAAGAAAAAAATAAAAGTTTACTAAATCAGTGAAATTAAGTAACTATTTTTGCCGTCATTGCCATAAATTTTACTTAAATAATATAAAAAAAAATTTGTAACCTAATATACATACTTATACTTGATGTAAAAATAATTCTACATACTATTAGGAATTATAATACATTTAACTGTTCTTAAAAAATATAGTATAATAAAAATCAAAAATGAGAATATTTCAAATCGTAGTTAAATAAAAAGTATTCTAATCTAAACACCCCAAAAATCTTTAAATTTACAAATAGAAAAAAATGCCATAAGAATTTTTTGCCGTTAACAATAAATTTAAAAAAAAATCCAGACGACATGCATTCAACGGATATCAGATTACATTGAAAAATACTTCCCTACCCCTTACCAAAACGTAGCTAATAACTGATACAATAATACAGACATAAGGAAAACCCAGACATCCCTTGTCCAGTTGAAGTAGATTTATCTGTAACCATGGAAACGTGATTTTAGCTGTGTCTTTAAAACCCAGTAATTTTAAAATTTACTCCAAAATTCGCTTGAGGATGAAATGAAACAAATGTCTTTAATTTAATTACAAAATTAAATTCGTGGCTTTTAGCTTCCATTTTTGAAACATGGTTAGAACTGTGTAGCGAAAAAAAACATATTTTAAATAAATCAATTTATAATATTAATGCTCTGTAAATTTACATTGAGCACTAGTTTGTAAAAATAAAAATATCTATAAGAACACCGGATTATATATCTTTCTGTTCTTTCTTTTTATTTATTTATATATATATATATATCTTAGACTGTTGACATCTATCTATCTATCTATATATATATATATATATATATATATATATATATATATATATATATATATATATATATTGACATCTATCTATCTATCTCTATGTTGCTCTATTTCTATCTATCAACCTCACTTTGTTCATTTGTATCTATCTACGTGTATGTCCGACCATGAAAGCCGGGTTCGAATTTTGGATTCGTGTGGCACCTTTGAAACATTCCTGAAAACTATACCACGAGTTGACCCAAGTGCGGTGAGTGAAATTGGGTTGACGAAACTGCTTGGAGGCCGTCGATCCTTGCGATAATATTACAAATCTCCGACTCCGATGGTTTGAAGGCACTGACTTTGTTCAGTTTTGTTAATGACGTCATATGTTGCGCTCACTCTCAGAAATTCTAAGGTCCGTTCAGCCCAGTTTGCAGTGTAAACCATAGGTGCGCTATGTGGGTAGACGCAGATGTGTCTGAGCAGGCGTCTGCAACACGGATTATATAGCCGACCTAGCAGGACAGCATGAATGGAAATGTATAGCCGGCCATTATATGTGTGTTTATTGGCGATATATAGCTGGATTCTCCACATTTCATTGAAGCTGAGTGACCGTTGTTTGTCTCATTAAACTGGGGGTTATATTTAAGTGCACGACTTGATGGCCCCGACAGATGTCCATGGGAAGTCAGCAGTATATTTGTGTTATACAAAAATGATATTTTTTCATAAAAATAAATCTTTTCTTGATTATATCTCTACTCTTGATTTTCTCAGCTATCTTCTGTGCCTTCATCATCTAGCTATACTTGAAGCTCATCTGGGCGTGGTGTAATGTTTAGAAAGCTTGTCTTTCTAGATCAATTACGACTGAGTAGTGAGTTCAATTCTCACTGGGTGCCCCATATTTTCGACCTTGTGCCACATCTAAGCTGTGCTTAGAAAATCACTACTTGAAGCTCATCAAAGACGGAATGGCAGAAAGAAAGAAAAAGAAAGAAAAAAAGAAAGAAAGAAAGAAAGAAAAAGAAAGAAAGAAAGAAAGAACTGAATAAATTAAGGAATTGTGCGTGGGTGGGTGGAGGTTGTAAGCGTGTGCAGAAAGTCACGCGTATTCCGTTACCCGACCAAGTCAAGATAATCAAACAAAGTAAATGAATTTCAATGGATGCTGACTGAATAAAGTTCATCATGTGAACGTTTTTGTTAGTAAATTTGATAGGAAAACGTGATGTCAATAAATTATAGAAGAGTTGTCGTTCGTGGCCGACCCATTAAAAAACGAAACAAAACAACAAACCAATCCTTCTAACGTCGGCTGATTACTTAGCCTATTTGGCGACAATATACAAAGCCAACGAACTCACTGACATTTTGTTGTAGCTGCGCAGATAGTCGAAAGAAGAATACAAAAACTATCCTAATTGGAATTTATTCATTCGATTACAAAACAAAAGGGCAAATTATGGGAAAAATTGCGTTAAGAATGGCAAACGGAAGAATAAAAGGAGGTGGGAGAAGTTAGAGTAATTAGTTCAAAGAAATAAGGAGGAAAGAAGGCGAACAAAAGCGGAAAGTAAAGAAGAAAGGTAAATAAGAAAAGAAAGAAAAAAAGAAAGAAAGGAAACTTAATAGAGGAAGAAGAAGGAAAGGATAGAAGAAAAAAGAAAAATGTAAAAGAGTTGAAGAGGAAAAAGAGAACGAATGGACGAACGAAGAAGAAACGTAAATATTTACGACTGTAAAATTAGATTAGGTATAAGTTAAATGAAGGTCCATGGCATACGAAAAACACCTACCTGGAAAGATATGCCCCCCTCCACGTGTTATAAAGTAACCCTTGATTTGTACTCCAGAATAAGGTAAAAACATATTTGTAACACGAAAGAGAAACATTTGTATAAAGGTAGGGCAGGTCTACCACAATAGGTAATTATCCACGCCGTGTGATTCCGTTCGCCTATAAAACCAAGCGAAGGAATATTCTATGAAATAGTGACGATAAAGTTATTTCTGCTAAATAAATAAACGGCAAATTTTGTCTGTCCGTCCGTGTTTCTGAAACCCCTTTAACACGGCCTACACTTGCTTTACTTAGACATATACTTCTTTGGAATCAGGATGATCCCAGTATTGAAAATCTACCCCTTAAGTGGTGCCTGAACATCCAGCATTGGGATTTGTGCCCAGATGAAAAGGGAGCAGTTAAAAATTTAAATTTTAAAATAATAGAAAAAATAGTGATTTTAAAAGTTTTTAATTTATATTGAGTTAACGAAACGCAAAAGTTTTGTGAATTTAATTTTTTTTGTTTTAAATTCAGTTTAAAATATCCCCAGAACTTTGTGAATTGGGGAAATCCATTTTATTTCTTCAAAATGCCAAAGAATCAGATTTAAATTGAGGGATATTATTACGTGTTACTTTGAAGTTTCAAAGAATTTGTAATTTAAAGAACTCAATACAATTGAAGTTCCACGGAGTTTGTGATTTGAAGAACTCAATTTTCGAAGTGAATTAGAATTTCGGCCCAAATCGGAATTTCGACCCAAGTCGGAGTTTCGGTCCAAATCAGACTTTTCGTCCAAATCAGTCTTTTGGCTGGAATTGGGATTCCAACTCGAATCACAGTTAAAGTGAAATTTTAAAAATCCATGTGTGAATTGAGTAATTCAACATTATTTTTTCAAAATTATCATTGCTGGTTTCTAAGCTGGATCAGATTTCTTTTTATTGTTTGACCGAAGGACCAATTAGCCATCCA
Organism: Acanthosepion pharaonis; assembly: GCA_903632075.3. Classification (NCBI taxonomy): domain Eukaryota; kingdom Metazoa; phylum Mollusca; class Cephalopoda; order Sepiida; family Sepiidae; genus Acanthosepion; species Acanthosepion pharaonis. Next base: position 1,110,661 of record CAHIKZ030000069.1, read on the forward strand.
CAGCAGCTAGCATAAAAAGTCGACATGAACGTGTTTGCACGACACATCTGTACAACATGGCGGCTCGTGGAGAAAAAGAAATCTTCACTTTCTAGAACACTAACTCTAATCCCATTTCCAAAGTCTGTTAACTGATATCAGTAAAGAAATATCTGACACCTGACATTTATTTTGGGAGATAAAACGATATAAGTGGTCCATAAACCACGCTAATTTCGGTTGCCTTTTTCTCAAAATGAGATAACAGGGTTCGAATTCTAGTCGGGTTCGTCATATTCTCTAACGCGTAAATACTCATGGGAAACATATAAATTCGTCTCCCCTAGCTAGAGGTTAAATAGTAGGGCTTTGCTTTGCTCTTCGTTTGTTTCATATAATTTGACAACTTATACTTAAATTTATCTTTTTCTTCAGTTCACATCAGTATTGAAAAAAAGTTCAGTTAATAAAATTTCAGTTTTATATAATTATATATAAATTATTTTATTTGTTGAATGTTTTTAATAACAGACAGAACTTATTATGAATAAATTATTCTATTTTCTAATTCAGATATCTAATTTAAAATTTCTAATCTGTAAAACACCTGACTCAAAATTATACACACCATTAAGTGACTCTTTACAAATGGCAAATACAATAAGTGATAATAAAGTGAATTATGAGACATACACGAAGTTAAATCTCGTTAAACTAAAAACAAAACAAAAGAGCCACGCTGTTCAGCCATCTTTAAATAAAACAGATTTGGAAAATCTTTGTAATTTAAAAAAAAAAGTGTTGATGCAATATTCAACGCAATAAAAAGAATTAATCTTAGAACCAAAAATAAGTTTCGGTTTTTGATAAACCGTAAAAAACAACAAATCCAATGAGAGTTTTAGAGCATAGAAATAAGACAGATTTATGATTATTGAGGTTTATCTGATTTACTGAATCTGGTTTCGGAAAACCAAGTCCTAAGGACCTAAAAAATATTTAATAGTAACGATGTCATGTCTAAAGATAATAAACTGGAAGAAGACACTACAGCCAATAAAATAAATTAATTAGGATGTACAGAATGGCACTGCATGGCAGCTTTTAATTAAAAAAAAAAAGATCAGTCAGTTATGTGCCATGAGTGACACACGCTTAGGCGATCATGTATCTTACGATACATGGCTGACGAGGCAGATTTTTTTTCCCGCAGTAGGTTGACATTTTTCTGTGGTATATCAATTGCCATCCAAGACTACCGAACCCGGTCTGTCCTGATATTTTCCCATAGCTGGGGGAGAAGAGGATTAATAACTTACTCAAAGGTATTAGCACGTAAGTGAATTTCAGTCAGTTATGTGCCATGAGTGATACACGCTTAGGCGATCATATATCTTTCGATACATGACTGGCGTGACAGTTTTTTTTCCCGCAGTAGGTTGCCATTTCTTTTTGCAGTAGACTAGTTGCCATCCAGGGCTATAGAACCCGGTCTTTCCTGCTGTGGGTGGGGAGGAGAAGAAGAGGACTCATACCTTTCCTAAGGGTATTAGCACGTAAGTGAATTTCAGTCACTTATGTGCCATGTGTGATATATTTTTAGGCGATGATGTATTCTTCGATACATGATTGATGAGGCAGATTGTGACCGCAGGAGATTGCTATTTCTTTCTGCGGTAGACCAGTTGCTATCCAAGGCTACCCGGTCTGTCCTGCTATTTACCCATAGCTGGCGGGAGAAGAGGATTAATAACTTTCCCAAGGGTATTAGCATGTAAGTGAATTTCAGTCAATTTCAGTTATACACGCTTAGGCGATCATGTATCTTTGGGTACATGACTTAAGAGGCAGATTTTTTCCCGCACTAGGTTGCCATTTCTTTCTGCGGTAGACCAGTTGCCATCCAAGACTATAGAACCCGGTCTTTTCTGCTGGTGGGAGAAGAGGATTAATAACTTTCCCAAAAGAATTTCAGTCAGTTATTTGCCATGCGTGATACACGCTTAGGCGATCATGCGTCTTTCGATACATAATTGATGAGGCAGATTTTTATTCCCGCAGGAGGTTGCCATTTCTTTCTGCGGTAGACCAGTTGCTATCCAAGGCTATAGAACCCAGTCTGTCCTGCTGAGCGGAGAAGAAGCGGATTCATACCTTTTCGAAAAGGATAATGGAACTTATTGTAACATGGAAAAGAAGTAACTTTTTCGGCACATTTGATTGATTCATTCATTTTTTACGGCTTATCAACCCACTGCAGATTATTTAAAGCCAGAAATTTTTTTTTTAGGTTGTAAAAGTATCTTTATTTTTAGATAATAATGATTTAGTGATAAAAGTATCACTAATTTACCAATAGCTGGGGGGATGTAGATTCATAGCTTATTATAAATACCCGTTATTTAAGCGTAAGTAACTATAATGAACCCACCTGGAATTAGAACTCGGCTCTCTGATTAACAATTCTGAACCATTGTCAATTACACCACGCGCGCACCCATACTTACAGCACCTGATTTTAAAAAAAAAATCTTGCTAAAAATATTTTTTTTAAATTTGTTTCCCCAGATTTTTTTAATCTCATGAAATTTCAAGTTATTCATTTTTGTACCTCTTAATATTTCTATCAGTCGTCGGGGAATTTAAAACGTCATTTTTTTTTAGTCAAGCAGTATCTTCAGTGACAGAAAATCTGCTCTGAATCGTAAAGACAAAATGCAACAAAACTATGACGTTATTTAATTAGACCATAGCTAGCTGAAAGAAAATGTGGATTCATGCCTTTCCCAAGGGTATATGCGCATAAGTGAATATAAGGAACCCTGCAGAAATTGGAACTCGGCTCGCCGATAAACAATTCACACCATTATCCATTACACCACCCGCACATTCAAGAATGCAGAACCTCGTATTCCAGTACGGTAACACATCTAGGACATTGCTTAACTTCGGTGATTGTACGGGCAGCGGGGTTTCAACATAAAGCCTCTTTTCTTTTCTTTTCAGAAGGTTTAAATGCAATTCAGACATTAAAAAAAAAAGATTCGTATGTTTTATGAAGAAGGTGCTGAGTATGATCGAATATTTCAAAAGTAGATTGCAAATTTTCCTCTTGGAGATATCTCCCTGAACAATAGCAATAAAATCAAAGAATCTTTGCTAATAATTCATCCCTTTCCCAAGGGCATTTGTGCAGAAATAAACGCAACCGTCTAGTGTGGAATTTAAACTCGATTCGCGGATACCACTTTCCGTGCTGGTATGCATTATACAGCTCCTATTCTCCAAAGACTGATTCTTATTACTGTCAAAGCCAGGCCATAAGTTTCATATGAATGTATTGTCATCCGAGGATATTTTTTATGGTTCATTAAGAACATCTAAGAAACCATCAGCCCAACGTTGTGTTCAAAATCTTCTGGGAGAACCCAAACCGTCAAAAATTTCCTTCTGCATACTGGAAAAATGGCCGGCTTACTTTATTGCTCCAGAGTTAGATAAGACCCGAAATCGAGTATTACATCCATGTCCTTATTTTCCAGATTTGATAGATTTACAAAAATTCCTTTGCCTGATCTTGTCGGGGAAGAATTATTCTACACTTAACAATCGATTTTTCCACAGTCGCAACGTAGCAGACCCATTAATACTCTATCGCTATTCCCGTGGCAAATGTTCGGATGGGATCCATTCGTTAGTTTTACCAGTTCAGACCTTTACTGTTAGGACATACCTTGCTACTTCCACAGAATCAAATCATCCTCAGTTTTTTTCCATATTCTAAGAAATTCAGGTTCAAAGACAAAAGAGGATTAAAGCATTGGTTCGTGTATTTGGTAATATAAGAATTTGGTAAATTTAAGAATTCAATCTCTGGGCTGGGTTGTGCGTACTTGAATTCAGTGGAAACAGGGTGGCCAATAACTGAGCAGTTCTAAAAAATAAGGATTAGACGAGATATTCCCAGCAGGGCAGGTACGTACTAACCTCGAACTCCGTAACCGATTGTTGGCCCTCGTCAGTGCTTTGTGACCCTTGCTAGCTTATCAACATTTGCTTTTTTATTACCAAAATTTATATACTTTAAAAATTAAACTAAACACAACAGACGATTTAACTTAAAGGATTAAATATTTTCGCCTATTTTATTCTGCGTTCTTTTCCTTTCGCCTAAATCCGTGATTTGTTTTGCCCATGCTAAGTCTAAAAAAGAAACATTATATAAAATTCACTTTTTTTTATCCATAATGTTGAACGTGTTAAAATTCTTTAACTTCTTAACAAGAAAAATCTGAAGTTGATCATAAAAGTTGCCGCAAAACATTGTTGATTTATTTAGCATAGCATTATTTATAATGACATGTCTTTAAGTTGTATTTATTTTCAATTTTTCTAGTTGAATTATTCACCGAAATTTCATATGATTCATTATTGTACATAATTAGGTTTGGTTTGGTTTGGTTTGGTTTGGTTTCTTTTGTTTTACGGCATATCGACCTGATTGTTTTGTTTTGTTTTACGGCATATCGACCTGATTGGTTTGGTTTGTTTTGTTTTACGGCATATCGAACTGATTGTTTTGTTTTGTTTTACGGCATATCGACCTGATTGGTTTGGTTTGTTTTGTTTTACGGCATATCGACCTGATTGTTTTGTTTTGTTTTACGGCATATCGAACTGATTGTTTTGTTTTGTTTTGTTTTACGGCATATCGACCTAATTGTTTTGTTTTGTTTTACGGCATATCGACCTGATTGTTTTGTTTTTTTTTTTTTGTTTTATCGACATATGATTGGTTTGTTTTATATTGTTTGTTTTACGGCATATCGACCTGATTGTTTTGTTTTGTTTTACGGCATATCGACCTGATTGGTTTGTTTTATATTGTTTTGTTTTACGGCATATCGACCTAATTGGTTTGTTTTGTTTTGTTTTACGGCATATCGACCTGATTGTTTTGTTTTGTTTTACGGCATATCGATCTGATTGTTTTGTTTTGTTTTACGGCATATCGACCTAATTGGTTTGGTTTGTTTTGTTTTACGGCATATCGACCTGATTGTTTTCTTTTGTTTTACGGCATATCGACCTGATTGTTTTGTTTTGTTTTGTTTTGTTTTACGGCATATCGACCTAATTGGTTTGGTTTGTTTTGTTTTACGGCATATCGACCTGATTGTTTTGTTTTGTTTTACGGCATATCGACCTGATTGGTTTGTTTTGTTTTGTTTTACGGCATATCGACCTAATTGGTTTGGTTTGTTTTGTTTTGTTTTACGGCATATCGACCTTGGTTTGTTTTGTTTTGTTTTGTTTTACGGCATATCGAACTGATTGCTTTGGTTTGTTTTGTTTTACGGCATATCGACCTGATTGTTTTGTTTTGTTTTACGGCATATCGACCTGATTGGTTTGTTTTGTTTTGTTTTGTTTTACGGCATATCGATCTGATTGGTTTGGTTTGTTTACGGCATATTAACTACCATGGGTTATTTAATGCTGACAAAATTTCCTTTTTTTCAAAAATGTATGGCTGGTAATATTTAAAAAAATGTATAGTTTGTTTTGTTTTGTGGCATATTAAACTCAATGGGTTATTTAATGCTGACAAGATTTCTATTTCAGGTAAAATTTTCTTTTTTCACATATTTATTGCTGATACTAATTTTTTAAAATAATAATTTCTGGTATTAAAATCTATTTTTACACTTTCATAGTGTTTTGAGTCTGGTTGTGGGGTCAACTATTTGTCCATAGCTGGGACCCTAACAGATGCTACCACCCCTGGTCAGGGTAGACCTGGGAACACCAGCAATTAAGAGGTGGTTCCACGCACCTCAAAATCCACCTATCAGAGGCCTTGCTGCTTGGCGTAGTTTATCGTCTTACCTGGGACGCGGATGTAGTTTATCGTCATACCCAGGACAAACAGAATTAGGTTACAATAAATTTGGTATTTTATATGAATACTACCTTATGAAAATAGAGATGCAGTAGTGTGGAGGGGGCATAGATTCGGAGGGAGGCGCGAGACCATTGCACGAACCTTGATACCTAGACATGGGTAGAGGAAGAAGAACAGTCTACCCTCGTAGATTAAATAAAAGGTTCAGTTCAGAATTCCCTGTAAGTTACCCGCGGACGTATTTCACATCTTATGCCGTCCAAAGAGTACAACGCCCAAACGTTGTGATAACAACAGCAAAGATGAAGAAATTAGTCCGCATGTAAATAGTCCGCATGTAAATGGTCCGCATGTAAATAGTCCTCATGTAAATAGTCTTCATGTAAATGGTCCGCATGTAAATAGTCCTCATGTAAATAGTCCGCATGTAAATAGTCCTCATATAAATAGTCCGCATGTAAATAGTCCTCATGTAAATAGTCCGCATGTAAATAGTCCTCATGTAAATAGTGTATATGATCATAACTCATAATTCCAGAAATTTAGGCAGAAATTCGAAATGATAGTTATGGCATTAGGATGGCATAAGTCCAAAATGTGAAGCTCAGCTTTCCATTATAAAATAAAAGACTTTCTTTTGCGTTTTGGTACGCATGTTACTGTTCGTTATACAAAGAACGCAAAATATACAGTGATATTGCAGTAATTTAGTGCACATATCTGGAGTTTGTACATGCTGACTTTTCAAGACATCGTCAGATCAAACGGAGCTTCTTTTTTCTGTTTTGGGTGTTTAAAGGCATATTCAATTCCTTATGGGCCAATTAATGCCAAAATTTAGTTTTCTGGGAGGCCTTGAAGTAATAGAAATATGTTATACCGGGTGTAACAGCAAAAATGTCCAAATCATGTAACAACATAATTATCCATCCCACAAAATGTTCAATATTTAAAAAGCCGCTCAACTAATTAAGTTTCTTTTTTCCAAGTGTTCAGATAAGACATTTAGCCATCTTGACACCACTGGGCGTAAGAATCACTGGAAAACCCTTTGAGTTATTCAGCTAGAACAGTTTAAAATCGTTTTGTGTCAGACCCACTGTCTTACCAAATGAGCGATGATGATGAGACAAAAATCATCCAGGCCTTCAATAATGGTACCAACATTCATATTCTGGCTTCCATCTTCAAAGTCGATTCAAGAACCATCAAGAGAACAACAGGAAGAGGTATCATCATTTCAATTTAGAGCTAAAGAGATCAATTAGAAAAGATCCAACTCAATCCATAAGACGTTTGGCAGGTGAGAGAGGAGTTTCAGCTATGACAGTTCAAAGAGCAGTGAAATAAGACTTGAAAATAACATCGGACGTGAAACCTGTAAGGCACCTTTTTACTTCAGGATAGAAAATTATAGTGCAAAACTCATCTTGAATTACTTGCAAAATGACCCTGAAATAGTATATATATATATATATATATATATATATATTTATATCAATCCTTCATGAGCTTCCGATCCTTAGCAATGATTTTATAATGATAAACATGTCATTTTCGTTTATGATGGATTTCATTACGATTCTTCTGTTGAGGTTGGAGAATAATTATACATCCTTATGACTCAAAGCAGAGTCCAGTAGTGTTATTAAACCTAACAATTGAACAATTTTGCTGTTGCACGATTTGGACAATTTCGCTGTCACACCCGATATATTATTCTGCTCTCACAATTGAATACATGGTAGATGATACTCACCTTTTGTGCATATACATGTTTGTGTGGACATAATTACTAGAGGCGTAGTTTTGTTGAAGTTATATTTTCGAATACAGTTTGATTTAAGAAATTGTATGATATGGGGATTAATGCCACGAAAGAGTTCTTTTATGTTGGTATTTCTACTACAAATGGTTATTGTTGGTAACTCTAGTATAAATAGGTATTGTTGGTAACTCTAGTATAAATAGGTATTTTCGGTAATTCTAATATGAAAGTGTATTGCTGTTATTTTTACTATAAAAATATATTTTTATACTTTTATTGTGTTTTGCTTTTGTTTGGGGATTTCACTATTTGGCCATAGCTAGGATTCTAACAGGTGAGACCACCTTGAGTCAGAGTGGACCTGAGACAACTGCAATCAAGAGATGGTTACACGCTCCTCAAAATCTCTAATCTTCCGATCAGAGGACTTACTGCCGAATGTAGTTTCTCGTCATACCCAGGAATAGAGCGGAGCTTGTAACTTCCGCCTGAGCATTTACACATTTTTTTATATGCACAATCAATTGAAATATTGCAATTTTTTTCGCAAGATTTTTTTTAGCTGAAGCTAACGGTCGCAATGCTAGTCGAATCGGACATATCCTGTTCGTATTTGATAGAGAATTAAAAAAAAAATAGACTTGTCTTACCTACATTTTCCTATTCTACGTTCACAACATTTTTCCCCATCTTTAGGGACTTGAGGGCATGCGACGACGGGGTAAAGAAAATTCTATGAATAAAAGCGGGAAAATCGATAAGAATTACGTTTGCTGAAAAAAGAAAAAGAAAAATGATGAACAGGATAAATGAAGAAATTTAAAAATCATTTCTTCTGTAGTAATGTGCGGAGATTTCTAGATTTTGTGAGAAAATATACATTAGAATAAATTCCTATTCGTACTTTTCAGAGATCCCTAGATAAAGGTAAAACGTTGGGTAAATAAAAATGTTGCAAAAATGTTGAAAATGAAGAAGTGTTTTAAAAGTTACTTGCATTATTCGGACAGTTATCCTCATCTTCATTGTAATATTCAGAACGTTTCAGCCATTGTACATATTCTTTATATAAATTCCTTGAAATAATTGAATTGTATCCTAAAATTCAAATATACGAAAGCTGAAATAAATTTTCGTTTTAAACAGTAAATCCCTGTCAGTCCACAAATCTCGCAGAGTATATATTCGATTTTCCCTGGGTATTGGTATAAATAAATCCGTAGATGAAACCACTAACTGCTCTTTATTAACAGAGGGGGAGGCGTTCAAAAATACAGTGTGCCAAGTAAAAAAACAGTAAATTCAGAAAGAAATGTATTTAGCTATCATCGTATATGTTCGAAATGTTTACCTGAATGTTCAACACAAAGTTGTAATTGTAAACAGGAGGCAGTAGCTTTGCGGGTAGCGTCAAAAGGAATTTAATTCCAAGATTCAGTTAAGTTCCATTTCATGAATCAACATTGACGATGTCACGAAGGTGGTTTTGCAAGTGAGTTAGGAGTATACTCCAGATACCGTACGCCATAACATTAAGATATGTGCTTTTAGAAGGCTACTGAGATGAACCAATTAGAGCTGATGTATTTTCTCGAAGAATAAATTTGCCGCTTTTTTATTGGGTACCCTGTACTTTTCGAAATGTCTTCCTAAGTAAGGAAATTATTTGCCAAGTTTCAAAGTAGTTTTCTTTAATAATTCATTGTCAACAGGCGCCATTGTCTCGGAATTTGAATGGAAGTATTGAAGCTCAGATCCTCAACTTTAATTTATGGTTTGACCATTAAACTATACCTGCAAGTGCTTGAAAGAAAGGAACTATAAAAAAAAAGAAAAAAAAACACAAAAATATAAGGAAGCCTTTAACTGAGATCAAAAGACAGAATTTATAAACAAGTTATGAAAAATGATCGGCAATATTTGAAGAATTCATAGAAAATTTCCACCTTTTGAAATTGCAGTAAATCAATAGCATTTTCATTTTTGGATAAGATCTTTCTTTACCTGGGGAAATTTGATTTAATATTTTGGAAAAAGAAACGAAAAGGAAAGAGAAAAATCTAAGAAAACAAGGAAAATGGAAAAAAGAGCTAAAATAAGAATGAAAAAATAAGGAAAAAAGAATTAGAGAATGAGGAATTAAAACGTAAAAAAAAGAATCCATCCATGAGGAAGACAACAAAGACTCTTGATTAAAGAGAGAGGTGAGAAAAAGGAAAAAGAAAGAAAGAAAGACGAAAAGAAGATACATGGCAAGTAAATGGTGGGGGTTGCCAGAGTTTAAAAGGTAAGGTAAACGAGAGGATGATTGAAAGAGAAAGATAGGCAAAAGAGATTGGGAAAGGAGAAAGACAGTGAAGTAAAAGAAAATATAAACGAACAGAAGGAAAGAGAGAAGACAAAGAAAGAAAAGGAAATAGAAAGTGATAGCGGGAAATAGAGAAAGAAAAAGAAAATAGGGGAGGAAAAAAAAGAGAGATAATGGCGGTGGAAAAAAGGGCTGGAAATAGTGAAAAAGAACAAGAAAGAAAGAAAAAGAAAGAGTGAGAAAAGAATAAGAAGAAAGAAGAAAGAGGGGGAAATAAAATAAAGGAAAGAAGAAAGAGGGGGAAATAAAATAAAGGAAAGAAGAAAGAGGGGGAAATAAAATAAAGGAAAGGCAGGGGCAAAGAAAGTGAAAAGTAAAAAAAGAGGTAGATAGATTAGGAAATAGAGAAGAAGAAAGTAAAAAAATAGTGAAGGAAAAGGAGACGGAAATAAAGCGGAGAAGGAGAAAGAAAGGAGGAGAGGGAAAAAGAAAGTTAAAAAAAAGAGATGGGGAATAGTGAAAAAAAAAAGAGTAAGAAAGAAAGCGATAAAGGAAAGAAGAAAGAGAGGAAGAGAAAATACAGAAAAGAGAAGTGGGAAAGAAAGTGAAAGTTAGAAGGAGAAACAAGGAAATAGAGAAAGAAAAAGTGAGAAAGTGGAGAAAGAAAAAGAAGGGTTCAGAGAGTTTTGGAAGAGTGATAAATGAAGGGGGATAAACGCTAGTATAAAAAAAAAAGAAAGACAGAAAAGGATAGAAGAAAAAGGGAAAGAGAAAAACGAAGTAAAAGGCGAGGATAACAGGGTGAGAGAGAAAGAGAGAAAGTGAAAGACAGAAACATAGAGAAAGCGAGAAAAAGACAAGAGAAAAAGAGAAAGAGAAAGAGTGCGACACAGAGAAAGAGATAAAGCGAAAAGATCAAAGAAATCAAGTTTGTGTGCAAATGAGTGGAACAAAAATAGCCGGAATTTTGCCAGGTTAAATTTCATTTTTTTTTTTTTCGAAATAATATTAAAATGCAATAAAGTGTCAATTATCAAAGGCTTCTTTATTATGTGGCCGGTGTATTCTGACGCATTTCCTTATTAAATTAAAGAACTTAACATGATTTCCCATTCTCGAGTGAAAGCGTCCGGAATAACTTATGAGTTATCGAAAGACAAATAATGATACAATCCTTAAGAAATTGTCCGATATTAAAGAGAATATATTGAATTTATGCATGTATATATATTTCTAAAAACATAAAAATATATATATATATATATATATATATATATATATATATATATATATATATATATATATATATATATATATATACATACATATATATATATATATATATATATATATATATATAGATAGATAGATAGATAGATGTTTGCCTCGGGGTTCTTGATAAGCTCCAGAGGCGGATATGCAATATAATTGGCCCTGTTCTGGCATCTCGTCTACAGTCGCTCTCTCACACAGACACGCCGTCGCCTCTCTGTGTCTTTTTTACAAATACTTTCATGGTAATTGATCCGAGGAGCTGGTTCCCAGACTTTATGAATTCAAGCGCCCTACAAGGCTGGCATTCCGCTCTCACACTTTCACTGTCGAAACTCCTAAATGTAGCCGTCTCTTCTACTCCAATAGCTTAATGTCTCGCACCTCTCGCCTGTGGAACTCCCTCCCCTATTCCAGTTTCTCTGAGAGCTATAATCACTAACTATTCAAATGTAATGTCAATCGAAATCTCTAGTTGCCTTGATCTATCCATTATCCTTCTCCTCATCCTTTTCTCTATCACTCCTATCTGATATTGTTTCAAATCTTCTGTGACCCCTTGCGTGCTAGTGGCTTCCCGCCTTGCTTGAGTGAACGCTTAAATAAATATATATATATATATATATATATATATATATATATATATATATATATATAGATAGATAGATAGATAGATAGATAGATAGATAGATAGATAATGGCCAGACAGGGATAGATAGATAGATAGATAGATAGATAGATAGATAGATAGATAGATATTAATTCGAATAACGAGTTCGGCAACGACTTGCCGCTACTATTAGTTTCATATGTTTGCACACAATCATCAGGTAGCCAGGATATTTACCCGGAACCTCCTTACAAGGCTGGACGTGGCACAAGGCCGGTTTTTAACGTGGGGTATTCCGAGCCCAGTAGGCTCAGACAAAATTCCCCGTAGACGCCGCATAACAGGGGTCGGGATTGTCTACAACTCCTGACGAGACTCTGCTATTCGGTATAGCCTTGTCCGCGTTCCTCTCTACCCGAATACAAATATTTAGGCAACAGCTAATAGCTTAGCACGTGGCCAGCTCCAGCTGCCTGCCTGCCTACCTAAATCTTCAGGTAGCCAGTTATTTGTAATAAGATGAATACCCTATATACCACCGGGCGAGTTCAATTTGATAAGCAAGCCAAACCCGCACGGTTGGGGGGAGGGGGTTTGGATAAATCATTCAGTCAAGGTCTAAAATGGGAAAACAACAATAAAAATGTTTCCTACCTGGAAAGGCTTGCCAGAGTAGCAAAAAAAGCGCCCAATAAAGTGAAACCAGTTGCACGGTACAGAAGCTGAAGCCTTAAGTCAAAATAGGGCTCAACAGTACCGGACAACTCAATGCAAACACTTGAAACCAATAGTAGCTCTGTCATTTCTTGTGGCATGTAGCACTTTTATGCCAGAAAGTTGTTTTCTGGGCAAACTCTATTCAGAGCTGCTCATTTAATCATAGGATATATATATATATATATATATATATATATATATATATATATATATATTATAAATTAATTGATTTAAAATATGTTTTTTTGCTACACAGTTCTAACCATGTTTCAAAAATGGAAGCTGAAACATGGTTAGAACTGTGTAGCGAAAAAAACATATTTTAAATCAATTAATTTATAATATTAATGCTCTGTAAATTTACATTGAGCACTATTTTGTAAAAATAAAAATATCTATAAGAACACCGGATTATATATCTTACTGTTCTTTCTTTTTATTTAAATATATATATATATATATATATATATATATATATATATATATATATATATATATATTATAGACCTTTGTAGACCTTGTGGCATTATCCATGACTCCACTTTGCCTCCAGATAGATAGTTTTGGTCGTTGTACGCTTCGGGCTTCATCAGGTGTATATCGATCTGGGTAACCGAACAGTGGATTCCAAACTTAACACTTTATTTAATCTACGTGGAGTAAAGTATTCAAATTACACTGCCTATGTGTAGGAATATCTCGTTCAGTTCTTATTTTTATTCTGATATTGTTCACTCTGTTTCCACCGAGTCCAAGTAAACATACCTACCTACCTACACACACACACACACACACACACACACACACACACACACACACATATATATATATATATATATATATATTTGGTTGGATTGGTTCCAACCAAATATGTTAGCTCTATCTCTGATATTGAGCGCTTTCTAATAAGTACCGCGCATATAATATATAAATAATATATATATATATATATATATATATATTTATATATACACACTTTTTTCACACACACATATATATATGTGTGTGTGTGTGTGTATGTATGTATGTATTTAACTAAACATGCTAGCAAACTCATATCAATCCAACTAAATATGTTAGCACTATCACTCATATTGAGCGCTTTCCACTAAGTACCGCGTATATAATAATATATAAATAATATATATAATAAATTGCATATATATATCTATATATATATATGTGTGTGTGTGTATATATATATATATATATATATATATATATATATATATATTATATACATATATATATATATATATATATATATATATAGATAGATAGATAGATAGATAGAGAGAGAGAGAGAGAGATAGATAGAACAATACGTGGTTCTTAAGAATGACCGAGACATGGTTTTCTATTCTCGAGTGAAAGCGTCCAGAATAAACAATGATACATCGAAAGTCAATATCTGTCTATATTTCTGAGATGAAATATTGTAATTATTTACATTATTTACATTGTTCGGTCTGTTGTCATCATCTGCATCGCCATATATACGGAGCGTACAATGGCTGAAACGTCGTGAATATGGCAATAAAGATGAACAATGTAAATAGTGTAAATAATGAAAGACAAATAATGAAACTCCCCATAAGAAATTGGCGGATATTGGCTGGAGACACGGTGGAGTAATGGTTCATTACATTCACTTACGTGGGAAAGGAAGGTATCCATACTTTTCTATCTCCAGCTATGGGTTAAATAGCAGAACAGACTGATAACTATAGCCTTGAATGGAGAACCGTCTAGCAGAAGAACAATTCTTAAATCAAATCCCCCGGAAGGTCGTTTGTAGATCTTGTGGCATTATTCATTACTCCACTGTGCCTCCTGATAGATATAGAGTTTCGGTCGTTGTACCCTTCGGTCTTCATCAGGTGTATATCGAACTGGGTAACCGAACAGTGCATTCCGAAATTTTTATTTAATCTACGGGAAGTGGGTAAACTATTCAAGTTCCACTGCCTATGTGTAAGAATATCTGGTCTAGTTCTTATTTTTATTCTGATATTGTCCACTATGTTTCCATTGAGCCCAAGTAAACATTTTCCGGGACCCCGGATTGAACTCACAATTACCATATCACCAAATTCACGAACGTTTGCTTTAATCCACTATACCAGCGCTTCTTAAACTTTTTCATTCATGCCCCCATTTTTCATGAGGAGATTTTTCGCTAACACGGGTATTAACCAACAACCCTGAACATACATCCGCTGTCACTGCACTTGTCGCAACGCCGCCGCTCGCACGTTTTATTACCGCAAAAGCTTGCGTGGCACATCATGTTAAATACTGGGCGTTTGGGAAATAACATAGAAACTGAAATTTAAATGTTTGGATTTAATTTTCGCGACCTATTTGGGGTCTCGACTCATACTTTAAGAAGGGTTGCACTAAACTATTGTAAATAAAATAAAAGGTTTACGTAAATATAACAGACCCGTCAGGAATGGAACTCAGATTACAGATATCCAAACCCGAGCCGTTATGTGTTACGGTACCTGATATTCCTTCAATTGGTTATCCACGGGATTAGTTTTGTCTTTTCGCAGCGTTTTGCCAGCTGTTTATGATGGCGCAACAACAGTTTGAGATACAATCCCTCAAACATTTTATGTTTAAGCTTTCCCTGCATTATTTTTTTTTTTTTTTTAAATTGGATCAATATTGAGACGGATAAAATTTTTCGTCAAAATTTATGTTTATCTCGTAATGGAGAAGTTCTTCACCGACTCTCAAAAATCTTTATCCTTTTTCAATATTTTTATTTTTTATTTTTTTTATAAGCATTTCACCCCAAGTAAGGCAGAAAGCCACCAGCACGCAAGGGGTTACAGAGGATTTGGAGCGAGAGCAGATAGGAGTGATAGAGGAAAGGATGAGGAGAAGGGTAGTGGATAGATCAAGGCAACTAGAGATGTCGATTGACATTACATTTGAATAGTTAGTGATTATAGCTCTCAGGGAAACAGGAATAGGGAAGGGAGTTCCACAGGCGAGAGGTGCGAGATATGAAGCTATTGCAGTAGAAGAGACGGCTACATTTAGGAGTTTCGACAGTGAAGGGGTGAGATTGGGATGCCAGCATCGTAGGACGATTGAATTTATGAAGCCTGGGAACCAGCGAAAGCAGCTCATCGGAGCAATTACCATGGAAGTATTTGTAGAAAAGACAGAGAGAGGCAACGGCACGTCTGTAAGAGAGCGACTGCAATCGAGATGACAGATCAGGGCCAATTACATTGCATATCCGCCTTTGGATCTTATCAAGAACCCCGAGGCAAACAGAAGGGGCTCCAGACCATATATGGCAGCAATACTCCATGCAATTTTTTTCCAAATGACTGATAACGTCTGGTTTGCTGACGATACGACCTTTTCCCCGACCTCTTGATGACGTTACTACAAACTGTAAGTGATTCCAATGCTTAGCGAAGTTTTCTGGTAAACACCCAGGAAACCAATGTAATGTTGATTGACAGACTCCGCACAGACTTCCTGGTGAATGGTGAGCGGATAGACTCTGTGGAAGTTTTTGTGTACCATGGCTCCAACCTCACTCCCCAGGCAGCTCGACACAGGAGATCAAGAGAAGACTAACAATATCAATAAATGTTGCGACAATAATGGGAAAAATCGGGAATACTCTGAATATACACATCAGCCTAAAGTTGAAATTACTACGAGCTACTGCTTTCTTATCCTCGGTATGTCGATAAACTACATCCGGTAGCAAGGCCTCTGATTGGAAGGTTTTGAGGTGCATGGAACCACATCTTAATCTTTGTTGTTCTCAGGTTCACCTGAGCAGGGGTGGTAACACCTGTTAGGGTCCCAGCTATGGGAAAATAGTTAACCCTAGTCAAAACACTATGAAAGTATAAAAATAGATTTTTATAGTAAAAATACCAATAATACAGTTTTTTTTAAAATATTACCTGTAATTCATTTGACTCTCGTCAAAAACCCTCTTTACAGAAATGCGTCAATGAAACCTGATCTACAAATTGATTTGTTTCAAAGAATACATATTCTATTCATACAAACCTATCCTACAAACCTAGCCGGCATTAAATAACCCATTAAGGTTAATATGCCGTAAGACAAAATAAACTAAACCAAACCTAAGCCACTGCTTTCGCCATCGCCAACTATGGATGTGGGTCATGGGCACTGATCAAGAGAGAAAGACATCGGATTGATGCTTTCGAGATGTAGGCATATCCCAGTGTTCCATGGACAGCGTGCCATAGACAGCGTGCCAAGGACAGCGTGCCAAGGACAGCGTGCCATGGACAGCGAGATACACTAAGAAAAGGGGGCCAGTTACTATCAGAACAAAGTACGTATTGAGAAAGCAGATGGCATTACAGAAGCTCCATTTCTTTGGACACGTTATGCGACGAGGCGGCTTCGATGAGGTGGGATGCTGGGTTGAGTGGGTGGTAACATCTTGATTTGATAATATTAAGAAGCGTTCTAGAATGACGGTGACTGGGGCTGTAAGGGCAACATCAGACAGAAAGAGATGGAGCTGAATAAATGATAATGATGAGCACTAAATATATGTGTGTGTTTATAGGATAAACGACACTTTGTATTTATTTGTATGTCAGTCAACAATGACTGCGTGCTCCAGTAGTTACGAAGTAGGCATTCTGACAACGAGACCCGGTTTCGAATCTCACTAGGGCCGATTCGTCCGGCACGTGACTTCTTAAGGCGTTGAGATGTGCCTGAAAATCATACCACAGATTGATATTGTGGGTAAAACTGGACAGAAAAAGCAATACGGAGGATGTTGATGGCTATGGCAACACGAAGTCGTAAGTCATTATGAACGTGAGTCTGAGCGTACCGGCTTTCTTCAAACTGTTGCTTTACTGAAACAAAGATCTCAGCACAGTTGCAGGTTAAATAACATATTGGCTCTGGGGGATGTTGAAGAAATACAAATAGGTCTGAGTTTGCATCTGTAACGTGCATTGGTTAGCAGAGAGGCGTGTTCGGATAGGAGCAGTCAGCCGTACGTACAGTATGACAGTCGACATGTATGTAGTATAGATGAGAAAAGAAAAATATGAGGCAGGGAAGCGAGATAGTAAGGGAGGGATTAAGGGTTCAATCAGAAGCAGTATGTGAGAGCCGAAAGGGAAAAACGAGTTAAGACAACAAAAGACGAAATAAAAAATTGAGATTGGGAAATGATTTTTCTATTCTTTGATCAGGAGAAAAAGCTAAACAGGGAAGATATACATGGTTCCAAATGATGGTTGCCCCAAAAGTTTGCATTAATGAATGGCAGACCAAGGAGATATACTTGGTTCCAAATAATGATTGCCAAAAAAGTTTGGATTAATGAATGGCAAAGCAAGGAAGGAGATATGCCTTTTTCCAAATAATGGTTGCCAAAAACTTTGGATTAATGAATGGCACGCAAAGAAGGAGATATGCCTTTTTCCAAATAATGGTTGCCAAAAACTTTGCATTAATGAATGGCACGCAAAGAAGGAGATATGCCTTTTTCCAAATAATGGTTGCCAAAATTTCGTGAAAATGAATGGTAAAGCAGGGATTCTGATATGCCTGATTCTAAAATAATGTGACTGCGATATGACTGGTTCCAAATAAGGGTTGCCAAAAAGTTTTTGTAAATGAATGACAGAGCAGGGACTGGGATATGCCTGGTCAAAATAATAGTTGACAAACGACGATGGCAACTTTTTCTGCCAAAAAAAGTTAGTGATAATTAATGGCAGAGCAGGAACTGAGATATGTCTGGTTCCAAATAATAGTTGCCAAAAACTGTGTACAAATGAAGGGCCGATGAGGGACTGTGATCTAACTACTTGCATATAATAGTTGCCAAAGTAGTTTGCGTAAATAAATGACAGAGCAGGGTCTGTGATATCCCATTTCCCAAATAATGATTGCCAAAAAAAAAAAAAAAAAAAAAGATTAGGGACTGAGAAATTCCTGGTTCTAAAAATGGTTGACAACTGACGATGACCAAAAAATATCAGTGCAAAATGAATGGCAGAGTAGAAACTGAGATATTCCTGGTTACAAATAATGGTTGCCAAAAATGTTTACGTAAATGTATGGCAGAGAATGAGATATTCCTGATTCCTACAAATTGTTACCAAAAATGTAATTTTTACCAAAATGAATGGTAGATCAGGTACTGGGATCTGCATGGTTCCAAATATTGGTTGTGTAAATTTATTTAACAGGGACTTGTATACTTGGTTAGAAATATTAATTGACATCCGACGATGATAACCATTCTTGCCATAACATTTGTGCAGACCTGGGATTGAGGTATGACTGTTTCCAAATTCTGGACAAAAAAGTTTGTGTAAATGAATAGCATAGCAGTGACTGCGATATGCCTAGTCTAATATAATATTTGCCAGAAAGTTTGTTTAATGAATGGCAGAGCAGCGACTGTGGCAGATCTGGTTCCAAATAATGGTTATAAAAAAAGTTTGCCTAAATGAATGGTAGTGCAGAGACGTGACATTCCGGGTTTTATATAATAGTTGACAACTGATGATGACTGATTCTTGGTAAAAAAATTTGTGTAAATGCGAAATGGTTCAGAAGAATGGACGTTTGTGTAAATAAATGGCAGAGAATGGACTGCGATATGTCTACGTTTGTAAATTCAGAGAATGGACTGCGATATGTCTGGTTCAAAATAATGGTTGCCAAATACGTTTGTGTAAATAAATGGCAGAGAAAGGACTGCGATATGTCTGGTTCGAAATAATGGTTGCCAAATACGTTTGTGTAAATAAATGGCAGAGAAAAGGACCGATATGTCTGGTTCGAAATAATGGTTGCCAAATACGTTTGTGTAAATAAATGGCAGAGAATGGACTGCGATATGTCTGGTTCGAAATAATGGTTGCCAAATACGTTTGTGTAAATAAATGGCAGAGAAAGGACTGCGATATGTCTGGTTCGAAATAATGGTTGCCAAATACGTTTGTGTAAATATGGAATGGCCAAATACGTTTGTGTAAATAAATGGAGAAAGGACTGCGATAATGTCCGGTTCGAAATAATGGTTCGAAATAATGGCCAAATACGTTTGTGTAAATAAATGGCAGAGAATGCAAGGGACTGCGATATGTCTGTGTAAATCAGAATAATGGTTGTCCGAAATAAACACGTTTGTCTAAATAAATGGCAGAGAATGGACTGCGATATGTCCGGTTCGAAATAATGGTTGCCAAATACGTTTGTGTAAATAAATGGCAGGCAAGGGACTGCGATATGTCTGGTTCAGAATAATGGTTGCCAAACACGTTTGTCTAAATAAATGGCAGAGAATGGACTGCGATATGTCTGGTTCGAAATAATGGTTGCCAAATACGTTTGTGTAAATAAATGGAAGAGAATGGACTGCGATATGTCTGGTTCAGAATAATGGTTGCCAAATACGTTTGTGTAAATAAATGGCAGAGAATGGACTGCGATATGTCTGGTTTAGAATAATGGTTGCCAAATACGTTTGTGTAAATAAATGGCAGAGAAAGGACTGCGATATGTCTGGTTCGAAATAATGGTTGCCAAATACGTTTGTGTAAATAAATGGCAGGCAAGGGACTGCGATATGTCTGGTTCAGAATAATGGTTGCCAAATACGTTTGTGTAAATAAATGGCAGAGAAGGGACTGCGATATTTTAAATCAATTAATTTATAATATATATATATGTATATATATATAAGCAGGATGCGCCTTTTTGGAACGACTACATCGAATTAATAGCTGCATCTACTGCAAGGAAAGTTGGGTCACTGTGCCGTGCCAGAAGGTTTTTTTCTCGTCGGAGTTCATCTTGCACATTTACAAATCTGCTATTCGTCTGTGCATTGAATCCTGTTGCCATATCTGGTCTGGTGCTTCTGCTACTTATCTCGGGGTTTTTGACAAAATCCAAAGGATGTCTGGTTCCCAAAAAATGTTGACAACCGATGATGAGACACAATATCTTGACCGTATTTTGAAAAATGAAAACATTTTATAAAACATACATGCAACAAACTATTTCTTATTTAACATTTAAAATATTTAATTCTTGAAAATGGCTAAATGTATAGCCGAAAGCGCTCGGATAAAAAAAAACATTTTTTATATAATTTATCATCTGAAAAGAAAAATAATTATCAGATCGCATGATAAAAAAACAAAAAAACAAATAAAAGCACGTTGTCTGTCGTATTCAATGAAATGTGCATAAAAGAAGGATTACTACCTAAATACACACACACACACACACACACATATATATATATATATATATATATATATATATATATATTTATATAATTCTCACGCACTGAAATATTCTTTGCATTTATCAAGGCACACCAAATGTTCGTTATATTGCTTCAGACACGTACACAAAACATGCCTAAATAAACATGGACGCCACCCCCATATATATATATATATATATATATATATATATATATATATATATATATATATAATTCTCTACACACGAAATATTCTTTGCATTTATCAAGGGACACCAAACGTTCGTTATCTATAGTCTAGGTATATATAATAGTATATACTGACAAGCACGCGCGCGCACACACACACACATATATATATATATATATATAAAATGATCATATATTGCTTCATACACGTACACAAAACATACCTAAATAAATATAGCCACATACACACACACACACACACACACACACACACACACATATATATATATATATATATATATATATATATATATATATGTATGTAAGTGTTTCTGGTACACCGGGCATCTGATTTTGTGAAGATAAAAAAGCCGTTGTAGATTTTGCATTCTTTACTGTTTTTCTTTGATTCGAGGCGTCTTTGATAAGAGAAGCAGACTAAGTTTTGCAAAGAAACGTCATCCAGCCTCATGTGACACAGCGAAGATCATTGCGATAACACGTTTGGTTATAATAGTCAATAACCCTCGCTGAGTTTGCCTTGTCGGTCGCATCGCATTACGTAGTGAACTGTTCCCCGTGGCTCAATGATAATCTTCAAGTTAGTTTGGAAACGATCGCTCAGGAAAAAAAAAAGGATCTTTTTTTCCTATTTTTATCCCCTTTTTTTTTTTTAGCTTGTTGCATATACATGCCTGAATGCTTGACAGATATGAATGCTTGCACAGATATGATAGTAGAAAGAAACAGCTATATTATTGTGGCTGGGCGGCGCCATGCTTATACGAGAGTATTGTACAGTGTAACCCGGATATAAGAGAGTTGTCGGGACCGGAGAAGAAGTCTCTTATATCCGAGTTTCTCTTATATCCGGGTTTGGTCTATATGTATACATTAACACAGGCTCTAATTTGGGACCAGAGAAAATCTCTCTTATATCCAGGTTACACTGTAGCTTATACTTTAGTTAATGTTTCGTTATGTTCTTTTTATATTCTAGTTATATCATTTTTTTTTCTCTCTCTCTCTCTCTCTCTCTATATATATATATATATATATATATATATATATATATATATATATATATATTATAAAAACATTTTATGCGTTTAACGTTCTTTTTTTCATAGATACAAGCATTTAAGTAAACGGCTCTGTTTATAATTACGTTGTATTAAATAACATTTACCGGCCTGAATGTCTGAAATTTTCGAAAATATTCGTCAAAGGACGAATTCGAATGAGAATCCTATTCGACATTTCAGGCCGGTAAATGTTATTTAATACTTGTTTATACTAATGCAGGTCATTTACTTAAATACTTGTCATTCATAAAAAAAGAACGTTAAACATAAAAATGTCTTTAATAAATAAATGAATAAATTGTCGGACTTTGTCCATTTCTTAATATATATATAATATATAATAATGACGTAACAATGTCGTTCTTGACGTTAAAAAATACGTCAAAAAACGACATTATTACGTCATTATTTTTGCACCAACCTAATATATCTATATATATATATATAGGTTGTGATAGATTTAGGTGGTGGGACAGACTTAAATGTAGAATTAGGTCCTTCACCACTGATTTCAGCAAACGGCTCGCCCTAGATAGAGCTGATAAGGTGAGGACGCTTAAAGCTAGTCATGCCGGGCGGTGGCTGGGGGATCCCCTAGAGATAGCCGTAGCTAAGGAGGCTCTGCAGCGTTTGAATAGCGAGCGCTACATGGGCCAGGTAATTAGTGGGCATAGGTTAAGCAAGATGTCTTCCGAAGCCGTGAATATGGGCGCAGAGCTGCGCAGGGAAGAGGTCCGTCGAGGTGGCGATCGTTATATTCGTGAAGTCAAAACCCGGAAGGGCGCACCCTTCGGGCCACTGACGACATGTGCGAGGCGTTTCGGCGGCATTTCGAGAGCCGTTTTACCAGGGGAGCCTGGTCTTCGTGAGGACGAGTTTCGCAGCTATTTGGCTGACTTTCCTCGGCTTTCGCCGACTGAAGCGGCTAGCTGCGAGGGGAGAGGTTACCGAGGGGCGAGGTCTACGCGGCTTTGAAGAAGGTCGGCAGAGGCAAGTCGCCCGGTCTGGATGGTCTGCCCTATGAAGTGTACTTGAGGCTGTCGCACATCTTTGTCCCGATTTTGACGGTCGTCTTCAACAACTGGTTCCGGCAGGGGTCTCTCCCCGACCGGTTCTCCAGGGGTGTGATCACGCTGTTGAAAAAGGGCAAGGGTGTTGGGGGAAGCTAGACGACTATAGGCCCATAACTCTGCTAAACACAGAGTTAAAGATTATGGCCAAGATCCTGCAGGAGCGCTTGCAGTCAGTTGCCGAGTCTCTGTTGGGTCCCGAGCAGACCTGTTCTGTGAGGGGTCGAACAATTCAGAGCAACCTGCATTTGATCCGCACGATCATAGAGGGTGTAAAGACGACGAGTGTGCCGCGCTGATCAATTTGGATCAGTCCAAGGCATTTGATAGAGTTGACCATCGCTATTTTTGCTACTGTCCTGCAGGCCGCCGGATTCGCACCCGACTTCTGCCGCTGGATTAGCCTCCTGTATCGCTCCCCCAGTGCTGTGGTACAGGTGAACGGAAAGCTGTCAGGCGCTTTTGCGCTGTTCAGGTCGGTCCGTCAGGGTTGCCCGCTGTCGCCCCTACTTTACGCTTTGGCGTTGGAGCCTCTCCTTCGCCGGCTGAGGGACGGGGCGTGCAGGCCGGCCCTATGCGGAATCGCCGTTCCTGGCGGGGATCGAGCCAGGGTTTCCGCGTACGCCGATGACGTAACTGCTTTCGTGTCGTCCCGCAGAGGCATCAGAGCAGTACAGAAGGCGCTTGATCGGTACGAAAAAGGTGACAGGGCCAAGATTAACCGCGACAAGTCGTCCGGCTTGCGGTTAGGCGCCTGGAAGGGGGTCGATCTTCCAGGGCCCTTCGGTTGGACGGACGGTCCTGTCCGCATTCTCGGAGTGTGGTTTGGACCCGACCTCCAGCTGGAGAAGAATTGGTCTGAAGTACGAGCAAAGGTCTACGCCGCCGGTCAGACTTGGCGTCGACGGAGGTTGTCCGTGAAGGGCAGGGCGGAGGTGTGTGCTACATACATTTTCCCTCTTGTCCTTTATCGATTGTCCGTACTTCCTCTCTGTGACGACCACAGGACACCGCTCGAGCGCGCGCTAACCTCCATTCTATGGAGGAGACGCGCGAATCGGGTCGACAGAGAGGTCTGTGCACAACGTCCGTGTCATGGGGGCTGGGAATGCCACACTTGCTGAGCCACAAACGTGCCTCGAGGTTGGCTTTCCTACGCCGCGCTTTGACAGGTGGAGATCCGATTATTGAGGGGATTGTGAGGGCCGCCTTCCCTCGCCTTACCATCAGTCCCCAAGCTCGCGGGTGGATCGCCGTCGTAAACCCCAGGTTCAATCGGTTTTCTTTCGCGAGTGTCGGTCGGCCTTGTTGGCTGTCCCTTGGTCCAGTGACCTTTCTCGGCCTAGAAAGGACTTCTATCGTTTGCTAGTGGAGGGGTCGCGAAGGATCCACTACGTGAGGATCTCGACATGTCGGATGATGAGTTTCGCTCTCACTGGTCTTGGGCGCCAGCGGCGGATTACCTCAGTAACCCTGAGTTTTCGCTTACCTGGCGACTGGCTCGGAATCGGCTGCCTCTCAACGACATGGCCTTCATATGGGGCTTGGCGGACTTGCCAGACTGCGATCGGTGTGGCCTTGGTCTAGGGAGGAAACGGCTTTCGCACGCCTTCTTCCATTGCCCCCGTGTCCGCCCCTTATGGGACCATGTCGGCGAGCTGACGGCTCGTCTCGCTCCCGAAAAGCTTGTGCCCATGGATCGTGCATACGCGTGTGACAATGTGTCGCCCCCGTATTCCGGGGTGAAACGGATGGTGTTTCTCATGCTGCTAGCCACGGCCCGAATGGTGATATGGACGACGCGAGAGGAGGAAGTCTTGCGGGGTAACCGTCTTTCTCATCAGGATCTGATCCGATTCTTTGAGCATCAGCTCAAGACGAAGATTAGAACTGATAGAAAACGCTTGCATTCGACAGTCTTCAGCGAAAGGTGGGTGACTGAGGCGAGCTTGGTTCGTGTGAACGGGGCTAGCCTTGATTTTCTGTTTTAGGTCAAGCCTACGTTACATCGGGGTGGCTTCCTGTGGTGCCCCTCCCTTGGTTAGGTTAGACAAGTTTTGGTGTACCTAGTTAATGCGAGTAAGTGTTGTTCCTGGCCTGCCCCTGGCCACATCTTTAGTTATGATCCAGCCTGAGATTCCCAACCTCCCCCAGTTTGTTTTTTGATCCCCCACTTTCTATCTCGACTGGGTCAGCTTTATACTTCCACATGCCCGTATGATTTTTTATCACCTTCCCCCTCCCTTAGCGAGAGAGCTGCTTGATTTTGTTCCAATGGGCAGAATACAGTGGTCTCCCTGCATTTTGAGGGTTGGAAGGGCCCTACTAACATCAGTTAACGTTTTATTTTTCATTTATGTTAATATTTTAGTTTGTTATTGGGTTCATCCCACCCCCATCTCATTTTTTTTCATCTTAGAATTTTTGTACATATGTGTTAGGATCATTATGACATGGGGCGCGTTTTGTAGGTCTCCCTAGAGTGGATGTGGTATTATGGTGCAAGGAGGATTGATTGATGACGGACGAGTTCTTATGGTGAATGAGTAAATTGTAATGTCTGAATGGGTCGTGAATCAAATTAGCTAGGTATAAGATAGTTAGTGAAGACCAGCCCTACCCCCTCCCCCTTTTCGGCCTTGTGCCACAATTTTGTATTTTTTACAAAATAAATCCCGATTAATTGTCGTGTAAATTACGCAAAAATGAAAATAACTCATCTCATTTTAACAACTATATTTACCAAAATTATACAAAAAATATCTTGAAATACTTAAGAGTAGATTTATTGACTAAAATCGCCATTCACTTCAACCACGTCCAACAGACGACTTCGCAATCTCCTGCAACTTTTCTGTGCGGTCTTCTTGTTGAAGAATGTTGCTACAATCCTTGCCTTCTGTTCATCTTTGGTCCATCGCTTCACTGCGCCCCACACATAACAAATTAAGGGGTTGCAGTCTGGGGAGTTAGGTGGCCAGATTTAAGAGGTGATGTGATCGCAAAAAATCACTGAGTTCTCCTGCTGGTGTTCCATGGTACAAAGTCCTGTTGCCAGATATAGGTTCTTCCAGCAGCCTCCCTCTTGTCCCAGGGCAGCACTACATCCTCAAGGAACTTGATGGAGGCCTCCGTCTTGAGTCTGAGGCCCTGTGAGAAGATGAATGGAGGCATAACGCCGATAGCAGTAGTGGTCACTCCAAACGCCATGACGATGACTGGATATATCATTCAAATCTTGCTGAATCCTCTGCACTGTCCTCAGATTGATACCCAGACATTCTGAAATGTTCGTATTGGAGCTTCCTAAGCGAATGCCAAGCAGTACAGCATACCGTTTGCAAATTTATAGCGGAGTGAATTGCGTCATGGTGCTCTTTTTCTCATCGACTGTCCCTAACTGACCCTACCAAAGTGAGCAGTCTACTGAATAAAAACACCCCCCAAAACAGGTATGCGCGCAATTAAAAATATAAAATGGCGACAATTTACCCATCGCACCCTTTATATATGTATGTGTGTGTGTGTGTGTATATATATATATATATATATATATATATATATATATATATATATGTATTGTTGTGGAGTGATTTCACAGTGGAGGCTTGTATTTGTACTAGGTCGGTCCTAAAATAGGTTCGACGTACAAAACGTTAGGAACTTGATATTATCGGTATAACGCAGAGTAATCTAATTGTGGTCGCTGATACTTTAGTATCCGACTAACTGTCGTCCAAAATCGAGTGACTGACCGACTGACTGAATGACCCCCTCGTTACTCTTACTATTTCTACTTATTATAGATGGGAGAGTCTATTAACTATAGAATAGGTGTGTTCCACTATAACATATATATAAACAATAAATAATATATATATATATATATATATATATATATATATACAATAAATAATTTTCACCTTCCTTCTCTACTTACACTTCTTTTCTCTATTCTAACTTTTGCTTTTTTTTTCTCCCATTACGTTTCCCCATAATAACAGAATGTGAATAAATCAAGTTTAGTAAAGCAATTGACCTTTTCAATGCCTTTAGTAACTCAATTCTTCAAATTTTTGTTTCCTCTGCTGTGGTCAGCTACTGAACTCACAACTCTTTGGTTCAGTCACTTTTGGATTATTTACAATCAACGCTTTTATCCACTGGGCCATGTGATCTTGGAGAAACTGAAATATCCACATAGGACATAAAACATAGATTTAGGACAATATACCCCCGTTGGTTAAATAAAGGGTTCGGTTTAAAATTCCACTTCTGAAGAAAACCAGAGCGTACAAAAGCCGTAAATGTCTTGAATATGTCAATATAGATGAAGACATGTAAACGATGTAAATAGTGTAAACGATTTTTATTCACAAATTTATAAACATACACTAAATTATAAAACTATGTGAACCAACTATAAGGCGCAGTGGATAAAGACATTGGTTAGATCCAGTGACTAGACCCAAAGAGTTGCGTGTTCAATATCAGGCTACAGCAGTGGTAAAACAAAAAACGTGGAGAGTTGAGTTAAAGGGAAATCATTGAGATATTCGTAAGAGGCATGGCACGTGGAACTAGAACAATCTATCCCAGTGGACGAAATAAAGAGATCGGTTCGAATTTCCAATCACCTGAAGCAAGCCGGAGCGTACTACGACCGAAAACGTTGTGAATATGGCAATGAAGATGAAGATAACAGTTCGAATAATGAAAATAATGTAAATAATCATAATACCTCATTTCAGAGATATAGAGAGATTCTAATAAATAGTGTTTACTATTTTTGTTGTCTATTCTGAAGAACCAAGAAAAGGTATAAGTGTCATGGGTCCTTACCTATAACTACAGAATGAACTTTTCATAACACTATGTATACTACGCCTCTCAGAATGAACTTGACAGTCTTTCTGCCTCTGAGCAGAAAGGAATGTCCGGACAGGTTCCGCCGAAGGGCAGAATCTCGTTCACCACCCGATCTCGTTTTTACGAGTCATACATACTGAGCCTACGGGCTTAGGGAAACCCACGATAAAAAGAGAGCAACCCTCGTGGGGGTGGGATAGAATCAAGCCGAGCTTCTCGACTTGACAGTCTAACTTTCTGCCTCTGAGCAGAAAGGAACCTTTGGACGAGGTTCCGCCGAAGGGCAGAATCTCGTTCGGGGTGAATGACCAACCCGATCTCTCATTTTTTACGAGTTATACGGGCATATTTTGGCTGAGCCTACGGGCTCAGGGAAACCCACGATAAAATGACCTTGTGTCGCATGCAACCCTCGTGGGGGGTGGCTAGATACCGAATCAAGCCGAGCTTCTCGACTTGACAGTCAAACTTTCTGCCTCTGAGCAGAAAGGAACCCGGACGAGGTTCCGCCGAAGGGCAGAATCTCGTTCGGGGAGAATGACCCTACCCGATCTCGTTTTTACGGGTTATACGGGCATTTTTTTTGGCTGATACGGGCTCAGGAAACCCACGATAAAAATGAGTATTGTGTCGGCAACCCTCGTGGGGGGAAAACCCTCGACTTGATACAGTCTAACTTTCTGCCTCTCGGAACCCGGACGAGGTTCCGCCGAAGGGGCAGAATCTCGTTGCAACATAGTGATCTCGTTTATACGGGTTATACGGGGTCGAGCCTACGGGCTCGGAAAACCACGTTAAACTCGGCCTTGTGCCAATGCAACCCTCGTGGTGGGTGGCTAGATACCGAATCAAGCCGAGCTTCGGCTTGACGGTCGAACTCTGCCTCTGAGCAGAGAGGAACCCGGACGAGGCTCCGCCGAAGGGCACAGTCTCATTCGGGGAGGTTGACCAACCCGATCCCGTTTATAACGGGTTCTACGGGCATTTTTTGGCCCACCCGATTCCATTTTTACAGTTTCTACGGGCATTTTTTGGCCGAGCCTACGGTCTCGGGAAACCCACGTTAAACTCGGCCTTGTGCCATTTGCAACATTCGTGGGGGGTGACTAGATACCGTATCGAGTCGAGCCGATAGTAGTTCACTCCAAACCAGACTGACAGTCATATTAACACCTTCCACATCTTGTATTATTATTTCGTGTAATATACCTTCGTTATTTCTACTCTTGTGTTCGTGTTGTTCTTCTTTGGTCCTAACCTGGACCATAAAAAACGAAAAATAAAGAAAGTATACTTTCTTTATTACAATTCTAATCATCGCTTTAAAAAAATATATTACCGAGAAGTGAAGATAGTCAAAATAATGGTGGTGTCATTTAACACTGCGTTCTTTTTTCGGGAACGAAAGTCCAACTTTGCTAAAAAATCTTATACAATCTTATTTTTATGTTATTTATTTATATCTTATTTATATATTAGATCATAATTCTAGCTTATATTCAGATTATACTTGCTTGTTGAGTATCCATGCCTGAAACCTTGCCCATGTATAAGATGAGAAAGAAACGACTACATTACTTTGTTTGGATAGCGTCCCGTTTCTACAAGTGTATTATCAAAAAGAAAGGTCCAGTCAACCGCACTGTAGGCTGTATTGTGAATCCACTTGTGAAAATCGGAATAGGTGTGCTAAACAAGGCAAACATCAAAAGCAAAGCAAATTTAGTCGCATCTCCGAACGGACAGGCCCATTAGCCGCATTATCATTAATGTTTTTCTGTTGTCTTTGGAAATTTTAGAAGTAACATTTCGAACACTTTGTTTATTGAGCTTTTCCTTCATGCATGAAAAGTTTTTTTTTTATTTGGATCAATATGGAGCCGGAGATAATGTTTGACGGAAATTTATGATTATTTCTTAACGAAGGAGTTCTTCACCGATTTTCATAATCGTCATAATCAAGAAAAAAATGTTATCCATTGTTCTCCAATGTTTGAAAAAAAAAAAATACCACACTTCGACAAATTAACAAATGTCACAATAAGTATCTATAAGCTTATAACACATTTCTTAGTATTATTGAATTATTTATTTATACAGTAACTAAAAATATTTATAAAAAACCTTTTTTCCCCCCTTTTCTCAAAATTAGGATGATCATAGAATACAGTTTTGGAAGCCTTTTCCCGTTTATTTTAAGGGGTCTGTTCGTTTTATTCTTTTTCTTTTTTTAGGGTCGAGTTAGTTTCATTTTGGGTGACTAGTTTTTCTTTTTATTTTTTTTTTAGCGGGTTGCTCGCTGGTTTCATATTTTCTAAAGACTTGTCTCTTTTGGGTGGATCTAGCTGGTTTCAGGTTTTGGGATTAAATATCTGGTTTCATTTTGGGTAACTAGCTGTGTGGTGGGTAATAGCATGTTTATCTCTGTTTTTTAGACTAGCTGGTTTCTTTTGGGGGTACTAGATGGCTTCAAGCTTTTCCGATTAACTAGCTACTTTTGCGAGAATATCTGGTTACATTTTGACTAATTGCTATATTCTGGGGGGTTCTAGCAGCTTTCATTTTCTGGTGAATTGATTTCTTTTTAGGGGACCTAGCTGGTTACATTCTCGCAGATTATCCTTACCTAAAAGACTTAGAATCTAAGAATATTTCCAGTTTTAAATAAACTGCAAAAGGTTGATGACCCCTAAAAAATCAATCAATAAAATCAGTGCATTAATTGCTTTTTGTTGCGTTTTTCCTAACTTTTCAATATCAAGTTATACTTCAGTTTAACCCTCACCAAAATAACATAAAAGAAACATTGAATATTTTCACGTTTTCAATTACGAGGTTCTCTGAGTAAGAGAGAAGAAAACGGAAGTATCACATCGAAAATGTTCCTAAAAATCAGATTTATATGAATAAAACCCAAGAAATAAACCCCTAAAAAATTGACTAACGGGAAAATTATTTAAAGCAGAGTTTTAAATTAAGGATTTCAGGAAAACATTTGATAACTGGTTGAATAACTCGAAGGCCAATTGTACTTTAACGTAATGTTTTTTATGGTCGGCAGGCGACAGGCCGCTGACCGCGCTTGTGCATCTAAATTTGAATCAGGATTGACACAATCATATTCTTAATGATGGATGAAAAAAAGAATATTTTTTCCTTTTGGCTTAACGTAAAGTAAAATGTAGAAAATATGGTTTCAATTTCTTCGTCATCATAGTTTTCATTCATAGAATGAAAACTGAACATCAAACACACACATATGTATATAATAAAACTATAATTTTAACTCATGTTATATTTATGGGGAAAAGTGCTTAATATCAGGGACATGGCGTATGTAAGCAGAAAGATTCCGTTCAAGCATGAAACAGACTGTCGCCGTTTGGTATTGCCTTCTGTAACCACACACACACACACACACACAGAGAGAGAGAGAGAGAGAGAGTACTTCAAACGTTACTTTTAGTAGATACCAGTATTTGAAACTTTCTTAATTTAAAAAATAAAAACGTGGCCCCTGTTTCAAATACGGGTATCTACTAAAACAACGTTTAAAGTAAAACAACACATATCATTAAAAATAAATCCTAATTATATATATATTTCGAGTAAAAATTCAATCATAAATAAAATATATATGTAAAAAGACAATCAAGTGAAAAGTAATAGTTTTTACCAAAGCGTTTAATCCTCTGATTTACACTGGTAAAGATCATCAGACAAGGAAACACCTTGGTAAAGACAAGATTTCATTATATATATATATATATATATATATATATATATATATATATATATATATATATATATATAAGAAAGAACAGTAAGATATATAATCCGGTGTTCTTATAGATATTTTATTTTTACAAAATAGTGCTCATTTTCTCATTTTTGAAACATGGTTAGAACTGTGTAGCGAAAAAAAACATATTTTAAATAAATCAATTTATTATATATATATATATATATATATATATATATATATATATATATATATATATATATATATATAATAAATCAACACCGAGTTGCTCAGGTTGACATCAGTCCACTTTTATATCTACATACGCTCTAGTCCTGATTTCGAACCTTTTTGCCCATAAATATAGCATGCGTTGAAACTACACTTTTATCATATATATGTTTTAATCGAGAAAACCCCAAACAAGGTAGCAAAGCCACTAAGATACAAGGGTTTACTGGGCTTGGATGAATTAGTAACAGAAACAATAATAAAGAGCAGGAAGAGAAAAAAGTAATCAGGAGGACATTAAAAAGCGATTGACATTGCATTTTAATTGTTGAATATTGTTGACAGAAAAAAAAACATGGAGTCGGGAGAGAGTTCTACATGCGAGAAATGCGAGAAAAGAAAGTGTTACAGAAAGAAACTTACGGTTACATCTAGCCAAGTCAACTGTAAATTGACGAGACCTCATCGCCAATCTAGTACTGCGGTTAAATTCATAAAGTCTAGGGATCATAGCGAAGAGTTCACCAGAACAGTTACCATGAAAGTATTTATAGAAAAAACACAGGGAGAGAACTTTATGGCGGTGGGAAAGTGACTGAAGCCTTGACACCAGAACAAGACGCATAATATTGCTGATTTTTCTTTGGATTTTATCATATATTTTGTGAACAGGTGTAGAGGTTTATCCCTTGATTCCTGTTTAGGATTGAATTCCAGTTTAGTCTAGAGTCGAGTTTAACTTTATACTTTTAATATCTCCGCCTAAACCTCTAAACTTTTATTTACTATTTATTTTAATTCTTTCCTCAACAGGAGTAGATATGTTTGCCTATCGTTCGATTCACAATCCTCCCCAGTTTTTTGAACATGACATTTATCCTATTTTTTCTTCTTTAGGATTGGGTCTCAAGTTCTTTCTAAATCTACTTCAACTCTATACATCTGTCTAAACTCGGAAATTGTATTTACGAATTTCTTTATGTATTTTGCAAATTTTTTTATGTATTTTATTTTTAATCTTTTCTCAATAGGAGTAGATCGGTTTGCCTACGATCAGGTTCACATTCGTTCAATGTCTTTTGAATAAGAGTAGAGGTTTATCCCTTGTTTCCTGCTTAGGATTGGGTCTCCGATTCCTTCTAATGTCTACTTCAAATCTATCCTTCTAACGACTTCCTCCCAACTGAAATCTGAAATGTTATTTACTAGTTTTTTTTCTTCTTTTTCTCAATGGAGGTGGATAGTTTCACCTATCGGCCAGTTTTGATTCCTACTGCTTCCGGTCTTTTGAACAGGGATAGATGATTGTCTCTTGATCGCAGTTTTGGATTGGATTTCAGCTCTCTTCTAAATTATTTCCATTCTCTTTCACTCCTAGTAGCCCTTTGCGTCTTAGGGGCACTGTCGCCTTGCTTGGGGTGAATTGACTTCTTTAAAAAAAAAGAATGTAGTGACATGTGGATATTTCCGATTTTTCCTCGCATTGAAATTTTCTTAGGGACAATGATAAAAACTTATCTTCTGTATTGGAAGATAATTTTTTTTTTCTTAACTCTATTCAATATACTGTCTTTAGGCGGAGAGTTGATATAGTGATCAATGAATGACGAATTAGAGACACAGGGAAGGAGAAGAATGAAGAATATGAAATATTATTGGTAAAGAAGATAAGGTTAACGCCATGAATAATATGAGTCTTGGTAGTTGGGATAATAGGTTAGTTTCGAAAAAAAGTAGGAAACAACCGTGTATAAGGCGACTTCATGTACAGTGCGGCTCCTTTTTTGAATGAATTCTCATCCCACCAGAAAAAAATACCTGCGTATAGAGCGACGAGTCAACGAAAATGCAAGAATTTTTAACCTCTTCCAAAAAAAAAAAAAAAATTACCTGCGTATAGAGCTACCAGTGAACGAAAATGCAAGAATTTTAACCTCTTCAAAAAAAAAAAAATTACCTGCGTATAGAGCGACCAGTCAACGAAAATGAATGAGTTTTAGCCTCTTCCAAAAAAAACAAAAAACCTGCGTATAGAGCTATCAGTGAACGAAAATGGAAGAATTTTAACCTCTTCAAAAAAAAAAAAAAAATTACCTGCGTATAGAGCGACCAGTCAACGAAAATGAATGAGTTTTAGCCTCTTCAAAAAAAAATTACTTATTTTTGAGTAAAAAAAAAAAAAAACAAACAAAAAAAAACTGATCAGAAAAAAATCGCACGATACTCAAGTATCTGCGCTAACTGTATTTGTTGTTCTTTATTGATTCATCGCCTGTTAACAATATTAACGATAGAAACGATAATTATGGAGATATTAAAGAAAAACAAAAGAAAATGATTTTAAGATGAGAAGAACATTTTGAAAGAGAAAATAAGAAAAAGAAAAAAGAAGAAGAAAAAATGAAAAAAAGAAGAAGAAGAAGAAGAAGAAGAAGAAGAAGAAGAAGAAGAAGAAGAAGGAGGAGGAGGAGGAGGAGGAGGAGGAGGAGAAGAAGAAGAAGGAGAAGAAGAAGAAGAAGAAGAAGAAGAAGAAGAAGAAGAAGAAGAAGAAGAAGAAAGGAAAATAGGGCAATGAAACAAAAGCAGAAATAAAAGAAGGAAAAATTAAAGAGAAAATAACTAAATGAAATAAAGACAAAGAGAAGTGAACGTGAAAAAAAAGAAGAAAATAAGTCGACGGATAAAAGAAAAAGAACAAAATAAGGAACGTAACAAAAAAGAACGAAACGAAACGAAGAAAATAAATAAAAAAGCGTGAAAGAAAATAAATAAGTGAAGAAAATAAGGCAAATCAGGAAAGAAAAAAACAAACGAAATAGTGAGGACTGAATGGAAAGAAAAAGGAAAAATAAGAGAAAATATGAAACCTGAAGGAAAATAAGACAATCAAACGGAGTAAAATGAAGAAACATGAAAGGAAAGTAAGAATGAAAATAAGCCAATGAAAAAAGCGAAAACGAAAAACAATAAAGAAAAGTGAAAGGAAAAGTGGGACGGAAATAAGCCAATGAAAAAAGCGAAAACGAAAAAAAAGAAGAAAAGAAAAGAAAAGTGAAGAAGAAAGAAGAAGCCAATGAAAAAAGAAGAAAACGAAAAAAACAAAAAAGAAAAGTGAAAGGAAAAAGAAGAAGAAAAGAAGAAGAAATGAAAAAAGAAGAAAAAAGAAAAAAACAATAAAGAAAAGTGAAAGGAAGAAGAAAAGTGGGACGGAAATAAGCCAATGAAGAAGAAAAAAGAAGAAAACGAAAAAAAATAAAGAAAAGTGAAAGGAAAAGAAGAAGAAGGAAATAAGCCAAAGAAGAAGAAAAAGAAGAAAAACGAAGAAAAGAAGAAGAAAAGAAAAGAAGAAGAAGAAGAAAAGAAGAAGAAGGACGAAGAAGAAAATAAGCCAATGAAAAAAGAAGAGAGAAAAATAAGAAGAAGAAAAAAGAAGAAGAAGAAGAAGAAGAAGAAGGAAAGGAAAAGGGACGAAACAAAAGCAGAAATAAAAGAAGGAAAAATTAAAGAGAAAATAACTAAATGAAAAACGAAAAGAAGTGAACGTGAAAAAAAAAAAGAAAAAAGTCGACGGATAAAAGAAAAAGAAACAAAATAAGGAACGTAACAAAAAGGACGGAAGAAAAATAAATAAAAAGCCAATGAAAAAGGAAAACGAAAAAAAAACAAACGAAATAGTGAGGAAAAGTGAAAAAGGAAAATAAGAGAAAATATGAAACCTGACGGAAATAAGTAAAATGAAGAAAAAAAAGGAAAGTAAAACGAAAATAAAAACAATGAAAAAAAGAAACGAAAACAATGAAAAGGAAAGGAAAAGGGACGGAAATAAGCCAATGAAAAACGGAAACGAAAAAGATAAAGAAAAGTGAAAAAAGACGGAAAAACAATGAAAAAAGCGAAAACGAAAAAGATAAAGAAAAGTGAAAGGAAAATGGGACGGAAATAAGGGAAAAAAAAAATGAAAAAAAGGAAAAACGAAAATAAGCGAAAACGAAAAGAAAAGAAAAGTGAAAGGAAAAGTGGGACGGAAATAAGCCAATGAAAAAAAAAACGAAAGATAAAGAAAAAAAGGAAAAAAAATAAAATGAAAAACGAAAACGAAAAAGATAAAGAAAAGGAAAAGTGTGACGGAAATAAGCCAATGAAAAAGATAAAGAAAACGAAACTGAAAAAACAATAAAGAAAAAAGGAAACGAAAAAAGATAAAGAAAAGTTAAAGGAAAAGGGACGGAAATAAGCCAATGAAAAGATAAAAAAAGTGAAAACGGAAAAAACAATGAAAAAGAAAAAAATAAAGAAAAGGAAAAAAAGGGACGGAAATAAGCCAATGAAAAAGGAAAACGAAAAAACAATAAAGAAAAGTGAAAGGAAAATGAAAAAGCAATGAAAAAACGAAAAAAAGATAAAGAAACCTCAAAGCAAATTAATGACGGAAATAAGCCAACGAAGGAAAATAGAAAAAAAAAATAAAGAAACGTGAAAGGAAAAGTGTGACAGAAATAAACCAACGAAAGAAAAGAAAACGGAAAAAAAAACAAACAAAAAAAAACGTGATGATAAATAATGAATTAAAAATGAAAACTGAATGAAATAAATAAATAAAATGCAGCAAACAAATTATGCAAAATTACTGAAAAGCTCAGGATGTGCAAAAGATAAAATAAAAATTAAAAAATCAAGAGTAACGTAGTAGGTATAAAGTGCGACTGTTAACAAAATACCAAAGAATTAAGTCACAAATAAAAACAGCGAATGAAAAATCGAATAATGAGCAGGAGACGAAGAAGATGACGAAAATAGAAAAAGAAGAATTAAAAAGAAATAAAATTGATCATAAAAATTGAAAAATAAATTAAAGTTTACTATAATTTACAATAAAATAAACTAAAAAGCAGTACCTGGTTTTAAATGCACACTAGAAGTCGAATAAAAATTCCTAAGGAAAAGAAGAGGATAGAAAAGGCAAAAGACATAAATTTATTTATTTATTTTTAATGTTAACTTGTCAAAATGAAAGCTTTAAGGACTTTGCTTTATACAATTTTATTCTTTATATTCAGTTTTGTCCTAAAAATTCTTCCACGCTATGATTGCTACCCACTTAAACGTGTATACACACATATATGTATGTAAATAAAAACGTACAAGTTTTATTATTAACTTCTTGTCGCGAATTTCCGTTTTATTAAGATTCAACTATTTTTCAGCGTTTTGCTATATTTTCACTTTTAGCTTAATGTTTATCTAACCTTTTACGTCTCTCTTCCTTTTACTACGTCTGCATTTATTAGATTTTTTCACTGTTATTTATTTTTGTTTAATGTAATTTTTTTTCCCAGCCTTCTGGAACGAAATTTTTCCTCCTTTTTAAAAACAATATCCATCGTCTGCGAAGTGCAATGCAATTTCAAATTTATGTCGACGGATGCAACCGACCGTACACATTTAAGTCCTTCAATTGAGCGTTTACGCCATAGCCAAGGGCAGATAACTCCCATTTTCAATGTGGGTTTTGTTTCCATACGTCTAATGACACCTTTATATTTGAAGCTGTTTTACAAAATACTCACTTACTATCAAATCCGGTTTTCTTTTCTTATCTTTTCCCCAGTACTTTTTTTACAAGCTGATGGTAGTGAAGAGAATGTTTCATCGATTCCACTTTGACATATGTCACCTTTAATCATCTGTTTCTATTATTTTTTCGGATGTAGCTTAAATTTTGTCGAGTAATATATATATATATATATATATATAAAACCTAGCAAAAAAAAAGTACGATTCTTTTTATTGAAAAATTTCGCGAAGAAATACGCTCAACTCTCCTGTTTCCAATTCAGTAGCGGTAGCCATAATATATTGCCGGGATTATTGCTCGAACTGTCGTAGATTACAACCGGCTTGCAAACAGATTAAATCGGACATCATGATCCAGGCTTTTAAATCAGGACTTCCTTCTCACTTTTTACATTTATTTTAATTCCCTTCACCAGATTTAGAAAAAAAAACAAAAAAAAAAAAAACGTATGGTTCCTTGGCGGTTTTATGAGAAAATGGGTCATCCCCTTTCTCACTTGAATTAAACATTATGAGCCTCGTTTTGACGTAGAAAAATAAACTCTTTTTCATTGAATTCTTCTGGTAAGTGATTTAGTTTTCGTTTAATTCTATTTTTGTAGAAAGTAGTTGGCTGAGGCTTTAAAATGTCTCCGTTAATTGCTCTTTTAATTCACTACTTCAATTATTAAACTCTAAGATCAGTGTTAAACTCTAAAGTAACAGCCTGCTTTCTGTACGTCTGCAGGACTGTTAAAATGGAGTCATTTTGCTGTTTATAAGATGCACTATTTGTTTTTCTCTTGATTTAATCTCAAACTTAGGAGATTTCGTCCATGCGATCAAGATTATTATTAAGGCCAAGGTTAGAGGGTTCGAGATAGGCTCAAAGCATTTTCTCGAATTTAATTTTTTTCAACGCATTTTATACTAAATTTAGCAAGCGCCCGAAATGACGATGCGCCATACATACTGGAAAATACAAAGAAAGAATAGTTATTTATTCGTACACTAGTACAAAATATGGCACAAGGCCAAAAAAGGGGGTTGGGGAAGGACGGTCTTCTTCTGTCTTAATTCTAAACTTAGCTAGTCACAAACACGGACCCAAACATACCAACAATAGTCCTATCACCAAAACAACAGATTTTCCAAGCGTAGCTTAGATGTGTCACAAGGCAGAAAGCATGGGGCATCCAGTAAGGATCGAACTCACTTTTCAGTAGTAACTGAGCTTGCTAACCATTATACCACTCCTAGGTACCCAACAACGAAAGAATAATAAAGAAAAACGAATAACTATCTGTTATATATTAGGTTGGTGCAAAAATAATGTCGTTTGTTGACGTTCAACTTAACGTCAAAAACGACACTATTTTTTGCACCAACCTAATAGGAATAAAGTTTGAAGCTTGAGATTGAACATAGATCGCCAGTGAGCAAACACAGGCGGTCTATGTTCAAGTAGACCACGTGACCATAGAGGAAACGCATATAGGAAGTCGCGTGACATCTAGATTGAACGCATTTCTACTCTATCGTCTATTACTATACGGACCGCTATTCTCTCCTCTATTCACTATACTGTTCTTCTATTCGGATTACTATACGGATTACTATTCGAGCGAGTATTATCGAGTAAGTACTATTCGTGTGAGTGTTATTCGAAGGCGTCTGACACCAGTATTGTTCAACGGCGTTACTATAGTTGTATCTGCGATTACAAAGTCTCTACTACAACGAGACATCGATTATTCCTTGTCATCAAAAAGTGGCAACGAGTTTTCGTTGACATCACAAAACTATCCTGCCAAAATTTAGAATTAGTGATATATCTTCTTTCAGGAGGTGGGCGGCCATGGCTCTGTACAACTTATTCATTCTAGCTCTTAGTAAGGCTTGCTTTTCACCATGTATTTCCCACCTCCTGGTCTGCTATTCATTTACGCAAGCTTGTTAGCTAGGTTACTCGCTGTTTCCCACTTGCTTTGTCCTGTGCGTGTCAAATTCGCCTCGCCTTCTTTTCCCATTACGTGCCCTAGAAACTGTCTATTTTAAAATTCAACGCTATCATTACATTTGCTCAAGGTCATCAGGTATGTTATACGCTGTTTTCCGCTGTCACGCTTTCCCTCTGTTTGTCCTGTGAGTATCAGATTTTCCAAGCCCTCCTTCTTCATTACTTGCCTCAGAAATTTCAAAAGACTACACAAAAGCATTTGCTAAGGTACGACACAAATACCAGCTAGGAAACTTTGATCGATTCGATAAAGATTTACTGAGAGCAAACCGTTGCACACGGATGGAAAATAAACTGAGCAAGATAGCAAAAGATGGAAGACAAGGATGCGTCTTCTCTCCAGCCGTCCCGAGTATGACGATAAACTACATCCAGCAACAAGGCCTCTGATCGGTTTTGAGGAGTGTGGAA
The DNA here is from genome assembly GCA_903632075.3 of Acanthosepion pharaonis. Lineage (NCBI taxonomy): Eukaryota > Metazoa > Mollusca > Cephalopoda > Sepiida > Sepiidae > Acanthosepion > Acanthosepion pharaonis. The sequence goes on from CAHIKZ030000069.1 coordinate 1,150,665, forward strand.
CCACATCTTAATTGCTGTTCCCAGGTTCACCCTGACCCGGAGTGATAGTACCTATAAGTGTCCCAGCTATGGGGAAACAGTGAGCCCCCAAACTGAGGTCAAAACATTACTAAAGTATAAAAATACATATTTAGAGTAAAAAAAAAAAAAAAAGCCGCAACACATTTTCATAGGAAAAAACATTACCAGTAATTCTTTTTTTTGTAAATAAAATTACTAATGCCTCCAAGAAAACTAAATTTTGGTATTAAATGACCTATGATGAGTTCATATGCAGGTAAATAAAGAAATTAATGAATACTTTTCTCCGGGTTTATTAACCTATAAAGCGAGACTATCTTAAAGGACAAGTTCTACCAGGATTCGTGGCCATAATCGTAACAACAGATAATACAGACGACATTGAATTGATGGTAGACATTCCTGTGTCTACCATCAATTCAATGTCGTCTGTACTAGGCTGCAGGAATCCTTAGAAACAACTGCTCGTGGGATTACTCCTTCATTACACTAAAGAGATGAATCGGTAGCAATACTGAAGCCAGTACTAACAGTTGCGAGGGCTGGGCAATTTTTGGTCCTGGCACGTGTGTACCAGCTCGGGTGACCCCATGAAACCGGCCTTGTATCAAAACTTGTCACCGTGGGAAGACGAGTAAATACAGAGTACTTGGCTTTACGACGCGTTGACAGAACAACAAGATTGCCCGGTGTTACCAAGTATCTTTGTTCATGTTCAAATTCGTTCGTCCTTGTTTGTGTTTCCGGTGTCTCGGCTGCGTTCGTCCCGTAGGTGTGGTGTTCCTACGTGGAAGTCTCGTCCTTGCTCTGCTCGTCGTGGTCCAGTGTTTGATTCCAGTGCTTCTGGGATTTCCGTCGCTCCTCGTTGGCAGACACCTGACCAACAAGAAAAAAATCCCTACACATCGAACCTGGTCAGGTAGCCGCTGAGGAATATCAAGTGCTGTAAACTCGGCAACAGTCCTAGCATACTGGCGATGGTTAACCTATATTAACTAGGTACCTCCTCGAAATCGCTAAAAAAAGAGCATAGCATGATGAAAAAGACGCTAAACTTGACGAAAACAAGATCTTATCGTCTAAATGTTTATGTTATTATTAAGAGGAAAGATCAAAGTATTTGGGGGGGGTATTTTTTAAATTTTTTTAATCGTTCCTAGCACGTCTGAAATTTTCGTTAAAAATCTTGTTTTTTTTGAGTCAGCAAAATTGACAGATGGCAACCATTTTTTCCCATTTTATAAAAAAAAAAATGAAAATCTCACTTTGAAATTTTTTTTATATATCAATTATCATTTTTTCAAAACTTATTTTAAGAAAATCTGAAATTATAATGTTTATTTTAAATATTTTGAACCAAGGTTGACTTAGCTTCTGCGCCGAAAAGATGTAGTTTGAAAATAAAACAAATCAGGTCATAAACTTTTGCCTCACTTGACAGGTGATGAATAACATATTGACGGATTCCGTGAGGATAATTTGTTCTACGGAAGGAGAAAATTAAAATTATTTACATTTAAGTGAACAAATTATTTACCTCGTTATTTTTAAGGAAAACTTTCAGCGCTCTAATTTTTTTTTGTACTTAGCTTTCACAATTTCGTTTACGATGCTTTGTGGAAAATAAAGAAATTAAAATAAGACTGTTAAGAGTGAGATTAAATTTCATATTTCATAAGAAAGTTATCTAATTAGTTTATAGGTACCTTTCTTAAGAAATTTTATCAGAAGTGTACATAATATACTATAATTTTATGTACATTTATTACATTTTACTGTGTTATTCGTATTTCCATTCATTTTATAATTCATTTTGATATTGAATTTATGGAAAAATGTCATAACTGAGATTAATATAAAAATAAGATCATATAAATTTCATAAGATGATACTGATACACGTAGGTACACTTCTCAGTTGAAAGTGAAAAATCAAATTAACTTCTCCACACGTGTTTCGCAAAAGTAAAGGCCTTAACAGCGGAGAACAATGCTTAACTCAAATAAAGCAACTTAATTGTATTCTGGTTGGTCTTCCGTACTTTTTAGTTACAGCCCGATTATAAGCATAAAATTACATTTCTTAATTACTGCGGATCTTCTGGTTAGTCAAAATGATACAATTTACAACGCGCTAAAAAGATCTACCTCATAAGGACCCTGAGGAAAACCCGATGCGGCTTTTAACTAATTTTATAATATTTTAACAACTTAAATGTAAAAATCTATTATAATTAAAGAAATAACAAATAATTGTATTAAAAATTCATCTTTCATCGAAATTTTTTTTGCTTTCAGAAAATATTGTCCATATTCATGAAAACAACTAAAAGCAAATAAAAGCATTTGAAATTAAATAATATCTTTGTTTTATTGAGTTTTGTATGTTACAATTCAGAGCTGATTTTCAGGTAGGGGGGTCCAATTAAAACCAAAAAAAAACATGATTTGCATTCCTCAAAGCCTTGTGCTTTTAACTATTGTAATCACTAAACCTGACGCGATCGAATTTCTAGCGTTTTCATAAAATTAGCTACGGGGTGGATAATAAATATATAAAAAAATTCTGCCATGACTTTAATAAAAAAAACATATTTATAATAATTTCGATTATATGCGAATCGTTTCTGAAAGTTTCATTAACATCCTACAATTATTTTTGCAAGATTTTCCACTTTAATGTGTCATATAAAATTTGCATATGTTATTTTACTAGTTCCGGTGATACAAAGAGAAATAAGTTTTTTTTTAATCAAAAGCTAGATGTTCTAAAAAGAAGGAACATTTAAAAAAAAAATAATTAAAATAAACTTTGGTCTTTCCTCTTAATAATAACATAAGCATTTAGACGATAAAATTTTGTTTTCGTCACGTTTGGCGTCTTTTTCATCACGCTATGCTCTTTTTTTTTTAGCGATCTCATGGAGGTATCTATATTAACAGAAGACTTCGATATGTGGATGTGCTTCTGGACTCACGGGTCGTAAGGCCTAGCTGGAGTTGAATGAATGAACTTTTTCCTCTCTTTTATTCCAACTTTACTGCTATTAATTTTTGCCTATAAACCTGATTTTTCTACTAGCAGATTTGTATAATACCAAATCCTTCTAGATTTTGCCAGCTATTCACTTTTTTTTTAAAAGTCTTGGCGGAAGATTACCTATCATATATCACGTTTGTCCCTCTTCGAGTTTCCGGTGTCTCAGTTGTGTTCGTTCCGTACACTTGGTATTCCCATGTGGAAGTCATGTGTGTTTTGCTTGTCTTGATCCAGTGATTGATTCCGGTGTTGATGTGTTTCCAGTCGCTCTTCATTCACAGACACCTAACCAATAAGAAGAAAAGTCCTTCATGGTAACATTGTGTTATGTTTATGTTTCAATTGTCTCTTGAATCGATTGTTGATATAAATTTAAACTGAACTGTATGAAATGTATGTTCAGTGACTGAACATCCATTTGACCTTTGAACTGAGGCATGCACTTACAAATCTATCTTTTAGTATACGTTAAGTAAAAAGCGAGTAATGTTTTTTTTTTCAAAATCCGTGTAGTAATCCTGAAAGCAACTAATTTTCGCCGAATGTTATATTTTATAATTAATGTTTATTTTTTAGAAGAATTCAAGTTGGAGTTTATCTTGTTTTTCTGTCGCCAGATATGACAATAACGGCGTAATTGAAATTAATTTTGAATGAGAGAAATTGTCTTTAAAAAGAGTTTACGATCTAGTTTAAAAGTAGTCGGCACCCGCTGGCATGCAAGCGAGTTGGCTTGCGAAGTAAGTTGTAGAAATTTGCTTCAGAGAAGTTCGTTTACTCCTATTCGCTGACTTGACATGTAAACTATACTGTAGAATCTCCCACAACACAACCAGCCTTACCTCTTTGTAGGAAATACACTCTTCCTATCTAGTAAGCCAAATTCTACCTTCAGACAAAATAACAAGTATTCATTGGTCAATCACCTCCAATCTGGCTTGCTGATTGGTCAGTTCCGACCAATCAAACCGCCTGCACGCGACCAAGCTTTTTTCCCGCTCTTATGCTGGGAGCGACCCAGTGATTATATAAACAGAAAACGTGTGAACCTTCCGGAGCAGTAATTACCAAGTTTCAAGATGTAACATTCACCGCCTCCCGTCTTAGTCATTGCTGACCAGACGTTAAAGACAATTACCAACTTTATGCAGTCAGTAACACGCATTCACAGAGAACTTTCCAAAATACTCCACGTCACTACGAATCACGATTTTGCCGCGCAAAAAGATACATCGCTGACTCATACTCGATCAAGATTCAATCAACTCAGTGTACATCATTTCTCAACTTTGCTTATCTGAAGCGAATCAAATTCACTACTTATTAAGTAAACTCTACGAACGAACGACCTTAGAAAAATATTACAGTTAAAGGTAGATCACTCTTAAAAAACTCTTTCTATAAGACACTTAATATCAACAATCGCAAATATCGACACAAACAAAAAATACTCCAAATGAACGAACAATTACGAAGAGAGACATTCTGAAATCTGAAGAAACCGCATACAGATTTCGCCTACACAACATACATCAATTATCCTGTCTGTGTGTTTGATTTGTATATAAATGTTGTATTGATTTCTAATTGAATATGTCTCGTTTTTCAATTGCATTTTAAATTTCGTTTATTTGTTTGTTTGGGATGCAGAAAGTCACTCAAATTCCTTCCGATTCTTTCTAACATCATTAATAAATTCTGCACGACCCCAACAATACCACAAAAAAACAGTAACTCCCGACTGATGTTATTTTGAATTATTTTTAAATTCTTGCCAGTGGCCTTTATGGTTTTGACTTTTTAGCCATTGACCAAATCATTAAAATTATAATAAAATATTTTTTGTTTACTCCAAATTTGTTGATCTTGCTGTCAATCCCTTTGATTCATTTTATCTTCTTTTGTCGAACACGTGACATAGAATATATCTTGGTGACTCAAAGAGCTACACTGTATCGTATCGGTCGATAGAAAGAACTCCAACCAATGATTCTTGCATAATATTGGTGAAGGGCTTGTATATCTCATTGACTCAGAGAGTTATAACGGAGTGTCTATTACTCTTGGCAGGTTCAACCATACCGTACCGATCAATGGATAGTTATCGGATTAAATGAGAATCACATGAAGCATGTGCTGATTCAACATTATGGTGTCAAGATCAATTGACGAGTATCAGTTAATAACACAGATTTCTGGAAATTATAAAATTTCTAGGATTACCCAATTCCCAAAGCGAATTACTACTGCGATTTTAGTGTTGACCAACATAATCCCATTTGGTATTAAAAGATTTCAGCGTACAACGGCCGAAACGTTGTAATAAATATGGCGACAAAGATGAGGACAATAGTCCGAATAATGTAAATAGTGTACATAATACCTCATCTCAGAAATATAGACAGATACTGAAAGGCGTAACGTTGTAATAAATATGGTGTCAAAGATGAGGACAATAGTCGGAATAATGTAAATAGTGTACATAATACCTCATCTCAGAAATATAGACAGATACTGAAAGGCCGTAACGTTGTAATAAATATGGTGTCAAAGATGAGGACAATAGTCGGAATAATGTAAATAGTGTACATAATACCTCATCTCAGAAATATAGACAGATACTGAAAGGCCGTAACGTTGTAATAAATATGGTGTCAAAGATGAGGACAATAGTCGGAATAATGTAAATAGTGTACATAATACCTTATCTCAGAAATACAGACAGATACTGAAGGGGCGAAAGGTTGTAATAAATATGGCGACAAAGATGAGGACAATAGTCCAAATAATGTAAATAGTGTACATAATACCTCATCTCAGAAATACAGACAGATACTGAAGGGGCGAAAGGTTGTAATAAATATGGTGACAAAGATGAGGACAATAGTCCAAATAATGTAAATAGTGTACATAATATCACATCTCAGAAATATAGACAGATACTGTAGGGCCGAAACGTTGTAATAAATATGGCGACAAAGATGAGGACAATAATCTGAATAATGTAAATAGTGTACATAGAGAGCAAAGGAAAAAGAGGAATAAAATAAGAAAGAAAGGTACCAAATGAATATAAAAAATCGTCACAAAACAGTGGCGCTATATTTTCACTAGGCAATGTGTAATCACTTTGGAAAAGATGTTAATAAACACTGGTATGAACATCACCCAGCACCGATTACAGAAATAGAGGATATGACAATTCTATGAGATTACACCATCTTTACAGGCAGAAAAATTGAAGCAAATAAATCGGACATAATTGTCAATAACCGAAAATAAAAAAAAAAATTGCCTACTAATTGATATGGCTTGCACAGCGAACTGTAACATAGCAACCAAGAAATTTGAAAAACTATCGAAGTATAATGACTGGGAAATCGAAATAGAAAAACAAAAAAAACAAAACAAAACAATGTGGAAATTGAAAAGAAGAATAAAACCAGTCATTGTAGGTGCCTTTGGAATGATAAAAAAAATGAACACAACAATACATTGAAAAAAATCCCTGGAAATTCCAACTTAAGAGAGAGAAATACAAAAAATTGTCTTGATAAGTACATCCGACACACTAAGAAGAACTTTGTCCATGTAACGTCAGTGATGTTATGGAAGTTGGAAAATAAATCAGGAAATGTACCCATAACAACACACCACCACCTGCTTTAGGTCTTCCTGAAGACTTGGTAGTTAGTGTGACTATAGCAGAAATCGAAATAAAATGATCATGGTGGTATTATTATTATTATTATTATTATTATTATTTCCTTTGATTTATGGCGTTTACACATTTCTTTCCGGGTCCCGCCCAGGGACCTAAGGTTAGAAATGGCATTATGACACTTTCCACTGACAAAAAAAAAAAAAAAAAATTACATAGATGAAGCCCTTCGTAAAGTGTGGTCTGTACTTGTCAGAACAATTTTTTGTATCTCTTTGAGGCATGGGCTTTCCCGGAATCCCTTCAATTAGTCTACTGCAATCTTTTCCAACCCGTCCTAGGGGTCCAACTACAACAGGGATTGTTGATGTTCCCATATGCCTCATCTTCGAGATTTCTATTTCAAGATCTTTGTATTTTGACAGCTTTTTGAATATCTTCAAAGATACATTGCAGTCAGCAGGGACTGCCATATGAATAAGGAGGCACTTTTTTTGTTTGTGATCTTTATTATTATTATTATTATTATCATCATCATTGATGTGGGGCCAAAGTTGGGACCACAGAAGGAAAACACATAAACACGGATTAGATGTAAGAAAGATATAGTAACAACAGGTTACAGAGATAGTGTAAGCGGAGCTTACTATATGTTAGTGTCCAATACTGGTAGTCGTACGCGGCTCTCTCTGTGTCTCTCTGTCACTCTCTAGAGTGCTATGTCGCCTACTTAATATAGGCCTGGAAGAGTCTATTGTGTAGGTAGTTTTCGGCCTTAAAATACCCCCCTTCCAAAGAGTTTTCTTTTTGAAAAGGAGAGAAAAAATAAAACTGTTAATACTTTTTCTTCTTGGGATTTTTCTTCGAGCGATTGAGTAAATTTCCTTTTCCTTCCTGAGCGTCGCACTTCAGGAGAGACTTGGGGCATGTCGAGATCGATCTAGAGATCTTGATGCGTGAGCCACAGCTTTTCGCCAACCATCTGGCAGTTTATGTAAAATGCATGCACCAATGCCGTACGAGCTTGCATCACTTGCGACTATGATGTCGATACTAGGGTCGTAATGGGTGAGGGAGAGGTCCGAAGTAAGAGTTTTCTTGATCTTCTCGAATGCGTCTTGGCATTCCGGGGTCCATGACCATGGTTTGTCCTTTTTTAAGAGTTGGTTGAGAGGTCTTCTCAAATTTTGCATGTTCTTAATGAACCCTTGGTAAAAGTTAGCTAGACCGAGGAAGCTTTGTAACGCTTGAACGTTATCTGGGGCCGGCATGTTTCTGATCGCGTTGGCTCTTTCTGGATCCGGCCGACGACCATCTTTATTTATAATGTGACCTAAGTATTTAATCTCTGGTAAGAAAAAGTCACACTTTTCCTCCTTAACCTTAAATCCGTATTCTTGTATCTTTTCGAATACTTTTATTATACGGTTCCGGTGCTCTGTCGTAGTTTTACTAGTAACCAGTATATCATCCAAATAGGCTGTTGCGTAGTCAAGGTCGCTCAGCATGGCGTCCATGACCTGCTGGAAAATTGCAGGCGCAACCTTTACTCCAAAAGCCAGTCTGTTGTATTTGTACAACCCTCTATGGGTGTTTATGCAGAGCAATTGGGAACTTCCACATCTATCTGAAGGTATGCGTCCGAGAGGTCAATTTTAGAAAAAAATTTTCCACCATTGAGTTTACTGAAAATTTCTTCAGGTCTTGGGAGAGGATAGTGGTGATCTTGCAAGGCATCGTTTAACCCTGTGGAAAAATCTGCGCATACTCGTATTTGACTGGACTTCTTTTTTACGTAGACCGTAGGTGCTGCCCACTCACTGAAGTCTGTTTTTGACAGAATACCTGCTTGTTCGAGTCTATCTAACTCTTTGTTAATTTGCTCTAAAGCAGCGAAAGAGACATTCCGTTTCTTTTTGAATACCGGTTGTGCACCGGCCTTCACCTTGAACTTAGCTTTCATTTTAGTACATTTCCCAAGGCCGCCAGAAAAACCTGGGGAAATTGTTGTTTGAGTTCCTTTTTGAGATTTACCAAATTGGACGTTGTACTTTGTATCTTGTGACAAAATGTACTCATTGGGCAATCCCAAAGATTGAATTTTTCTATCCAATCAGTTCCAAATAAGTTATCTGAAGTTTTTAATACGTAGGCTTTGAGCTTTTTGGTAACTCCATTTAGTGTTACTGTAAGTATTACCTCGCCTAAAATGTTAATCTTTTCGCCAGTTACGGATTTTGTTGTTTTATCCGTTTTTAATAAGGTCGGCTTGTTCAATTTTCGCCAAGTACGCCAGTTAATGGTTGAAAGATCGGAACCCGAGTCAAGCTGGAATTTAATGGACTTATTGAAAATATCCACAGTTACATACTTTCTTAAATTCCTATCGACAATAGTGTCAGATTGAGCTTGCCTAATTTTATTTTTGGGTTTTCTCGTTCTGTTGGCGTACCAGCTCGAAGTTAAAGTATGCCCACTTTTATTGCAATTTTTGCAATATTTTTTGTTCTTAACTGGACAGAATTTCATCCAATTCCATTTACCACAATGGTAACATGGTCCGGGCGGTTTCTTTAACCTATTTGGGTTTTGGTTATTGCGTAATTTAGGACATGAGATTTGCCTTTTGTCTTTTTGAGGGGAATAGGAGGTAGACTTACTTCTGATTTTATTAATCTGAGTCACACCTGATTCCTCGATAGTGTTTGAGTCACGCTTTACAGATATTACTCTTTCACAGTCCTCTGCCACATTTTTGGAGAGCCAATCCTCGTTCGTTCTCAACCTTGGTCAGTACCCGTCGTCTGACTTCGGCGTCTTCTGCTGATACTAAACCTTGTGCGAAAATTAAGCACTTAAAATCATCGGCAGTCAGTTCGGCTAGTTTAAAATCATTACAGAGCTTGTTTACCGATGCTGCATACGTTAGAAAATCTTGCTGGTTGTCTTTGACTGTGTTCAGGCATTTCCAATGTTTGTGGAACAAGGTTGTGTTAGGCCCGAATAGTTCCGATAGGAGCTTAATAGTCTCTGAAAAATCCAAGTCGGTCGTTTTCTTGGGTAGTATGAAATCTACGAACCTACTATGTTGTGTAGTTCCCAGTTTTCTCAATAGTAGACGTACCCTTTTTTTACTGGGCCATTGTTCACAGTCTGCGTTGAAAATATCTTCGTAGCGCCTGTAAAAGGCATGGAACGTTTTGTCTTCCTCTGGTACGTATTCAAAGGTTTCCATTGACTTGTAGATTATACTCTGGAAGAAAATTGTATCTTTTTCAGAGTTTGAGCCTTTTAATGCATTTACGAGTAATTCTTTAAGTTGTTTCTGTTGTAGTTCAGCATTCTGAAGCGTAATTTTTTGGAATTCCATTTGTTGTTTATGTAATTCCAAAAATAGTTGTTGTTGTCTTTCTTCTGATTTTGTTGTTGATCCAAATTTAGTTTTAACATTTGGGCAACTACTTTTTGCAAATCTTCCATATTTAAAAATGACAGCGCTTTTTTTTGTTGCTTTGAAACACGAGGAGGGACACAAAAAAATCTTGATAGATTTTTTGTTCTTTTATTTTTTCTTTTACAGAGAAAAAATATATGGACAGACAATTAGTTAAGCTAAACCAATTATATGTGTTTAGCTTTTTTTCCGTGGTTCCGTTAATTTTAACGTAATTGAATAAATTTTCACCACACTTATGTATTTTTTTTTTTTAGAAAGGTACAAAAAGAGAAAACTCGCCTCAGTGAATTTGAGGGGAGAATAATTTTATGCCCGAGTTCAACTCAGATACATAAAAGAAAATTTCGATAGTTTTTTTTCGAAAACTTGAGTACAATTGTAGTACTTGTTCTTGTATTGTCAGTTTGTTTTACGAACAACTTTTTTTTTGTGTGTGTGTGTGTGGGTGTGTAGAAATCGTTCTCGTTATTTGGACAGACTTTAATATTCCGTAGATGTCGAAACACTGCTCGTCACTGATGTTTGATATCGGAATATATATATATATATATAGATTTTTATATGTAGACGCTGGGTGTTGCGTTTAAATCGCTAATGTATTAATACCAGCTTAATTTCACGTTCAACACTGCTGTGGGAACGCGTGGAGTTTGTGTATTTTTCGAGTACTGTCGCTATTGATATGGTGAGAACGAAATTCTCGAATCTTTCTGTCGCCACTGTTGTGGGACTGACAAAGTATTGCGGTTTTTCGACGTGAATGCGTTTCTCGAATTCTTCGTCGACACAGATGTGGAACTGGTAAGGTATTGAGGTTTCGCCGTGAGTGCGTTTCTCGAATCCTCGTCGCCACTGATGTGGGGCCAAAGTTGGGACCACAGAAGGAAAACACGGAACGCGGATTAGATGTAAGAAAGATATATTAACAATAGGTTACAGAGATAGTGTAAGCGGAGCTTACTATATGTTAGTGTCCAATACTGGTAGTCGTACGCGGCTCTCTCTGTGTCTCTCTGTCACTCTCTAGAGTGCTATGTCGCCTACTTAATATAGGCCTGGAAGAGGCTATTTTGTAGGTAGTTTCCGGTCTCGCAATAATCATCATTATTGTTAACAACATATACAAGAGGTAACAACTCAATAAATGAAGAATTTTTAAAAGTTGTTTCAATGTTGTCATTATAAATTTGTCATTATTATTTTTCTTCATAACATTCAATGTTATAAATTTTACTTTTTTTTAATTACAACACAGTGTATCTTGGAGTTTCATCAATATCATTAATAATCGGAAAGTTGGAAACTCCGTTAAAATTCATAAAACAGTTGTGGTAAGAGGGATATATTCCACCACCTCTATTTCTATTTCAAGGTCCTTGTATTTTGACAGCTTTTTGAATATCTTCAAAGATACATTGCAGTCAGCAGGGACTGTCATTTCAATAACGAGGCACTTTTTTGTTTGTGGTCTTTAATAACAATGTCTGGGCGGTTGGCTTTGATTGTTCCGTCAGTGTGCATTATTATTATTATTATTATTATTACTACTACTAATAATAATAATTATAATAATAAACAAATTGATTGAAGTAACTCTTCGAATATTTTCAACAGTTAAGAGAAGGGAGCGTAAAAGCAAAAAAAAAAACAGTATTTGACAATGTTAAACAACATTTCAATCGACTGTCTGCTTTCTTCAAGTTTTAATAAAAAATATTAATATTTAAATAATATATAAATAAATATTTAAATAATAATAATAATCAGGTTGCACGACATGGCACCCATTGAATATAAAACCCGACATGACAGAGTGGGCCAATATCTGCACTGGAAAATCTGCAACTTCTACGGGAAGGAAACTGAAAAAAACTGGTATGAACACCACCCAGACCCGGTTACGGAGATAGGACCTGTTACAATTCTATGGGACTACACAATACACACTGACAGAACAATCAAAGCCAACCGCCCAGATATTGTTATTAAAGACAATTTTTTTTTGTCAGTAGAAAGTGTCATGATGCCATTTCTAACCTTAGATCCCTGGGTGGGACCCGGAAAGAAATGTGTAAACCCCAGAAATCAAAGAAAATAATAATAATAATAATAATAATAATTTATTGCTATAATAAGACTTCAGTTCGGAATTCATCGTAGTTTACCCGCATCAATATAAACCTGATGATGTCCGGACATAACAGACGAAACGTTGTGATAATAAATGAGCACAATTTTAATGATAAGACCTCATCCCTGAAATTCTAACAGAAAATGTCTATGCAAATATATAATAGAAAATGTGTCAGTCAGTTGATTTATTGCAAAATCTTATTTCCGTTTTGATGACGTAAGCTGACAAATGCATAAAGCGTAGGGGGAGTGCAGGGCAAAACTGAGAAAATCTCGGTTTGCGTGAAGCGCCAAAGAGCTAAAGCGAATTTGCAGCTGGTTGACTGAAAATCAGGGCAATATTTTTTTCTACAATTGGGCCAAATTTGCAATCTGTTTCTAGACAAAAAGTCTGTTTCGGGTTTGCAAGTCGCAGATTGTTCTAGTCAAATTTTCGTTTGTTGGAGTTGTCTGCTTATTGCCTAATGTTCCAGTAAATGAGAAGCACGGAGCGAAAAATAGAATCTGCTAGTGAGCTGAGAGGAATGTAATTAAAACAAGACTTAATCAAAGGGATGGTTCCGAGATAAGATATAATTGGTGCAGGGTTTCTATATAGGAAAATCAAGGCGTGGGTCGAGAAGAACAGGGAAATGAAAAGAAGTAGAAATAATAGAAGAGAGTGAGAGGAAAACATTATGAAAAGGGAGAAGGTAAGTAAAAAGAATATATATATATATATATATATATATATATAACAGAGAAAAGAATCAAGGAAAAGAATAAAAGATCAGTGAAAAAAATGATAAAAAGAAAGAATGATTATGGTAACTGGACCAATATAGAAATATGAGAGAGATTGAAGATAGAAGAGTGGGAAGAAAAAGTATAAACAAAAACATGGCTGTTAAAATTGTTACAAAAATGGAGAGCTGAAAAGGAACAAAAGAATAAATATATCCAGAGATAATAATTAAGAGGAAGAGATAAAAAGAGTGAAGTATAAAATAGAGAATATAAAATAAGAGAAAATAGAGAATAAAAGAAAGAGAAGCAAAATGAAAAAGGGAGGGAAAGCAAAATAAAAAGAAAGAAAAGGGAATGGAAAAATGTAATTTATGGAGAAGAGAAAAGGAATAAAGAAAGCGTACAATCGAGAAAGAAAAGATGCGGAGGAAAAGAAAAACTAGAAGAAGAAGAAGAAGAAGAAGAAGAAGAAGAAGAAGCGATAGGCAGTCAACGCTGGAGAAATATTATGGTAATATGAGATGAAGAAAGAGATAAAAATACTGAAAAGAAGCAAGAGGAGGACATATTTGTTATGAGTTGCTGTGTTGAGGTACAACGATGGCGTTTTGGACATATGTTTATTTTGTTGTTGTTTCGGTGTGAGGAACCCGCCCCTAAAGTTTCTAAAAGTATTTTTGAAACACCCTATATATATATATCTTACTTATTATAAAACGCAGATTGTGTGTGTGTGTGTGTGTGTGTGTGTGTGTCAGTACGTTTATATATTGGATCAGATTTCCTACATTTTTCAACTGATTTCAACAAAACTTCACAGGACTGTGTAAAATTACCTTGCAGTGGTTCTGACAGCGCCAAAAATTGGAAAAACACAATTGTTTTTGCAAGAAATCAATTTGAAAACACGATAAAACACGATTCTGTTGCCAGAATGAAAGGGGGACAACTCATATCGAGTTATACCTATTATAAAACCCAGGTTGTTTGTGTGTGTGTGTGTGTGTGTGTGTGTGTGTTCGTTTATATATCGGATCGGATTTCCTATATTTTTCAACAAAACTTTTTTTTTTTTGGCAGGTAGTGTTTCTTATTGTCTTGCACACTTTTTTCTTTATTTTTACATTCAGAATGCTTTAAAAATTCCATTTACAAGACAATTGTTTATAATAAAATTCTATTCAATCGATAGATGCATAACGATTTAAAACAATGTTTTTGTTTGAGTTTGGGTTTGACCAATTCGTAAAAAAAAAACAAAAATAACAAAACAAACTAATTAAGACGTGCGTGTCCGTCAACCTTAAACAATAATTTTTGTCAATTTTATTTTTCAGTCTTTATGATAGTCAATACTTGGGTTCTACTGCTATATATATATATATATATATATATATATATATATATATATATATATATATATATATATATATAATCATATCACCCCGTGCAAGTTAGTATAACAACACCGATGCACAAGAGGTTACTGTAAAAGAAAAAAGAATAAGAAGAAAGAGAAACCTTATTAAAGAGAGAGAACAATAGAAGACGAGTCATCAAGAAGACTGTGGATAAAGATTGCATTTAATTTTTGGAAAGTCAAAGTTGGCTGGGCAGCGTGAAGCCAGAAGAGAGTTCCACAAGTGTTAAATGTGAGAAAAGAAACTGTTAGTACAATGTAACCCGGATATAAGAGACCCGGATATAAGAGAAACCCGGATATAAGAGAGATTTTCTCTGGTCCCAAATTAGAGCCTGTGTTAATGTATATAAAATAGACCAAACCCGGATATAAGAGAAAGCCGGATATAAGAGACTTCTTCTCCGGTCCCGACAACTCGCTTATATCCGGGTTACACTGTATAAAACCTACGTTTACATCTCGCCAATTCAACTGTGAATTGATGAGACCTTGTTTCCAGTCTCGTACTGCGCTTAAATTCATAAAGTCTAGTTTCCATAGTGTTATAGTGGAACACACCTATTCTATAGTTAATAGAATCTCCCACCTATAATAAGTAGGAGTAGCAAGAGTAACGTAGGGGTCGGTCAGTCAGTCAGTCGATGTCGGACGACCGTTAGTCGGATACTAAAGTATCAGCGACCACAAATAGATTTCTCTGCGTCATTACCTATTATATTGAGTTTCTAACGTTTTGTACGTCGAACCTATTTTAGGACCAACTTAGTACAAATACAAGCCTCCACTGTGAAATCACTTCACAACACATAGTGAAGAATTCATCGGAACAGTTACCATGGAAATATTTATAGAAAAGACACATGGAACTACGCTACATTATGGACGGTGGAAAATTGACTAAAGCCGAGACGCCACGTCAGGACCAAATACGTTGTGCATTCGTCTTTGGATTTTAACAAGAATCTCGAAATATACAGTCAGAACACCGGACCATATGTGGCAGCAATAAACAAAGCAAGGGCGAACACGACATAGTGAACAGACTTTCTTAGAAGCAGTTCTAACAATGGATTTAATATAATCATTCCAATCATGTCAGCCGAAAATTTAAGCCTGAGAAGGTAGAACGAGTCACTTTCATGGATGTCTTTCTGGTCAGGGAGAGTCTTTTAGTTTTAGAGGCGTTAAAATTCCATTATTAATTATGGGTTTATAATTTAATTTATTTAATTATTTTTTTAAAAGTTTATAAAACTCAAATAATCATTATATTCTTTCTCATTAATAACATGCGAAGAGAAATACAACATTTGGCATATATGCAACATCTTGTTTGAGAGCTCTGAATTTTGACTTTTGCCTCTGACACATAATAATAATATGGCCGACACGGCCATATTATTATTATTCAATGTTTTAGTGGATACTCATTGTAATAACAAAAGAGAGAAATAGTAGGTTTATGGTAGCTTTATTCTACTTAGAATATTTATCTCGGTTTATACAGAAAATGTGGCACAAGGCCGAAATGGGGAAGAGGTCGGTCTTCTGTTTTAGCTTAAACCTTAGCTAGCCGCAAACGCTGACCCAATCATACTGACAATATTCCTTACACCAAAAACAACACATTCTTACGTACATTTCTCACCACATCCACCATAATACCTCAATGTCTCCATGAAAATACTAACTAGTCCCCATATGTACAATTCATCGTCTGTGTGTGTATGTGGGGGGGTGGAGAATAAAACAACAATTTTAAAAACTAGCCTCAATGAGTATGTACAGTATGAAATAAAGCTATTTACAAGAAACTAAACAAAATAATGTTACTAATAAAAACCACACAATCAGTAAATGTGGCAGAAACATCAGTTAACTGGATGAAATCAATGCGGGACTATAATAATAATATAAAACATTCATTCATCCCAATCACTCACACAGGCATGCACTCATTCTGACACAACCTATGCGAATACGCATACACGAAACGAAAGACGCCCCGCATCTACCAGAGAGTTAACATCACTGACCACTTAACGAGGGAAAAGATGGGGAATTAAAATTAAAGAAAAATAGGGACAGAAGTAAAAGGCGGTGGGCAATGAGCTACCCTAGCTAAGTTAAATGAAAATAAAAAGAAACTAAAGAATCAATACTAAACCTAAACTACCCTAATTTCAGGTTGGGTTGCCCAAGTTCAACCCAGGAAAAGCAATAACCTGACGCCTAACCGGCATCAAAGTGCCACTACAGGTCAGCCCCTTTCGCACGACACAAACGCGCAAGGTTCGCCCACCTTTTGCCAAATTCTGATGATCTGTGTCGTCGCTTTTCCGTTCTAATCTTGAATTTAAGCTAATGCTTAAAGTACAAGATCAGTTGGGAAGAAATGAACTTCTCGCCTCTATAGAATTCCTTTCTGACGTGTCGTCCAAATCCCGACTCTCATAACACCTAGCAAGCATAAGAACACCTATAGTTCAGCCTTTGTCAGCGGCGTTGCGACATTATTATAAACAGAAGAAGCCTCAAGGACAAAGAATTTTCCCTTCAGCATGCGAAACATGAGGCCTTCAAGAAATTGCACAACGGCGTTACCGCCCTGAAAGGAAAATAAGGCGTGACCCAGGGTCTGGACTTCCCCATCACAGCGTCGGCAGTTTGGATATTTCTCCAAGCCCGCCAAGCAAAGTCTTTTGGCGACCCAGAGGGCCCCACGCATCACCAGTCCGGTGAGTGATGCCTTGTTGTTATTGAGACATTTCAATCCGGTCGCCTAAGGCTATTTTGAGCGAGCATCCTGCTTTGTAAGACCTAGTTCGTCAATCAGCTCATCATGAAGGGACCCCTCAACTAACACTTGATTATAATACCCTACGAGACGTTGGAAAGGCCATCCGACGACCATAAGAGACGTTTCCGAGCACAACGACATTCACGGTAGAAGGAGCATTCGGCTCGGGGTATGCGGTGGGACTCCTCCTCGCACGAGTGCACACTTCTCAGGGATGGGAAGTTCTTACGGGCGTCTTCCTTTCAGAAGGCGCCCTCCTCATCCGATTCGCGACACATTCGATCTAGGAACCCGATACGAAGCATATATTGATGAATCTCAATGCTAGGCAAACCTAGACCGCCTTCAGATGGAAAAAGGCAACAGATCTCTCGCGAGAATCTAACGGCTTTTCCTCCCCACATAGCGAACAAGAGCCTTACTAATGACATTAGTGTGTCATACGGAAGTGGAAGCACAGAGAGTCGGTAAAGTAGAATCGGGTAGATGTGTGAAACACATACTTCCGCTCTGCCCTTTAAGGAAAAAATTTCTCCGAGACAATTAATTGCGATCTTGGCCTTCCCTAGTACCTCCGACCAATTCATATCTAACTGCTTATCAGGATCGAACCAGACGCCGAGTATCTTGACCTGAGAACAGAAAGTACCTTCCACGCACCCAACTTCAAGCTAACAGACTTATCGCAGTTGATCTTGGCCCCTGTCACCATCTCATAACCAATAATTTCTTTTCTGACTTCGTCAATCTCGGCTCTGCTTAACACAAGAACTGAAACGTCATCAGCATAGGAAGAATACCTGGCCGAGGTGGTAGCATCGGGCAGGGCAATTCCACGTAGAACCGGATTCGAATTTAACTTACGAAGGAAAGGTTCCAACGTAAGAACGTAAAGCAAAGGCGAAAGCGGGCAACTTTGACGAATGGAACGAGACAATACGAAAAGCTTCCAATCTTATCCCATTCACTTCCACCAGCGCACCGGGAGTCGCATACAAAAGTCGGATCCAGGTGCGAAAGTACGGCTCGAAACCGGCTGCCAAAAGGACAGCCTCGATAAATCAATGGTCAACCCTATAGAAGGCCTTGAACTGATCTAAAATGATCAGCGCGGCTACACTGTCGACTTGCTCGATGATCATGTGTACCATATGAAAGGTCCTGCCCTTCACAGCACAAGTCTGTTCGGAGTCAATCCGACTAGACAGGACAGCCTGCAAACAGTTCGCTAAGACCTTAGCCAAAATCTTTAAATCTGTTTAACATAGTTAAAGGATATTTGGGAAATTTTTAGGATTTCGAAAATCTAAGTTATTGATTTTCTTAAATTCTAGTAAAGGTTTTAAGTCTCTGAAATTTTTGACTTATGTGGCTAACCTTTCCTCTTTTACTTGAGATATTCTGTAAACATCTTCTCCAGTATTAAAATTAGGGTTGGTGAACTTTTTTTTTTTTTTGGTTACAGATTCTATCTCGTCCATTAACGGAATTCTTTGTCTTTTTTGTTTTGTGTGGGGTGCTGATGGGATGGGTTAGGGGTATGGGAAGGGTTAGGTTTTTTCTGGGCTAAGGATTTGGGACTGGGAGCCTCCTTGAGGGTTGTCATTTTGGAAGGGGCGAGAGGCAGTATTTTTGTTATAAGAGGTGAAGCCATATGCTGCTGTTTATAAGCTGGAGATGTTCGAGCCAAAGATGAGCCACTTAATTTTTCAGCTTGCAGTCGTTTCTGTGTAAATGATTCTTTCAATTTTTTTATTTTTTTTTTTTTTTTTTTCGTATTGCTTGAGTCTTTCGAAGTAGCTGGTCGGAGAGTCGCTCTTGGAGCTGCTAGAGGGAGTGGGGCTGTTTGTGCCTTTGCCTGTTTTAGTTGTTGTGGAACGAGGTCCCGCTGCCTGGAGCTTTCTTTTGCCCTACCAACGACCTGCCATTCCCCCTCTCCCTTCTCCGCAACCACACTGGCGGCGAGCAAAAGCTCCTCGAGAAATGGGGGCTGAGAGTTGGACCCACACCGGTCCTGATCGCTGGCATGCCCATTACAGGCGATACAGAAACAACAGACTCAACCAAAGGGGAATTGGTTGGGCGGGGGCTTTCTTCTCTGTGTAGGAAGAAAACAGGTAACCAGTCTATCTACACTTCCAGCATGTTGGTCTACGCCGGATGACAATTATCGGCATTTTCTGACCCTCGAAATTCAGACAGTTGAGAATGAAGATGAAGGCTTTCCTATCAATCATGATCTCAAAACTCCACCCCATGGCTAGAGGAAGCACTGAGTATCTATTAAAACTGGTACAGATAGGCAGCCAAGTGCTCTCCAGCGATCTGGTTTTAGGTCTCTTGTGGTTGCTGCTTCACAATCGGCAGGCGTGGGTAACAGTACGCCCCACACGCTCACAAAAAAATGTCTTAGACGAACCTCTGAGAAGTCAAGGCTTTGATAACAGTGTGTTTTGTGAAGCGACAAATTTTGCGCGAAAGCTTGTCTACCATAAATACTGACACAATTCTTTTTTCAACTTTCTTAAGTTCCTCGGGATTTAACAAGAGATCATCTGCTGTGACCAGATGTGCGTAGCTCTTGGCTTTCTCCAGGAACTCCGTTATGTTGATTTTACGTTTTGGTGGGGACGTCCAGGAAGTAGGCGTCTCTCCGACCGCTACATTTTCGTCTTTGTTTCCATTGTCGTCACTTTTCTGGTTCTTGTTTGAAGAATTTTGACCATTCTTGGCCACCATACTTTTGTCTGAGAAACCGTTTTTCCCAAATCTTCAATATTTGGGGACACCATACTTTCGGCGGAAACCGAATTTTCTCTTAAATTTTGGCTCTTTTCGGAATTCCGTATCAGTATTTTTTCAGATAGCTTATCCGGAGGGATCTTTCTTTTTCTTAATCTTTAAAAGATTTTTTCTGGCTGTCTTCTTAGCTCCCATTTTTTCCTTTTAAAAACAAGATGTTTTTTTCTCAGTCAAAAACGGTCTGCAAAACGAGACGCTAGCTGATGTCACGATGCTCACTGAGCTTTATTCTGCTTAGGATAATTAATACCAGCATAGTGATTATTTATAGTTCTCTACTAAAGAAAGAGTTCTAAAGGGAGGTAATCATATAGGGAGGTAATAATAAAACAAGGGAGATTACCCCCGATTACTTTATCACAATCATATCTGAGTAGATACTCCGTTTCTTTATTAATGAATGTTCGGGAAATTTTATTAAAGAAAAGTTTATGCTCTCTGGTTGTTTACATTCTCTAAAAATCGATTCAGTCAGTTGGGTGCCATGCGTGATATATGCTAAGGTGATCATGTATCTTTCGATACATGATTGACGTGGCATATGTTTTCCCGCATTAGGTTGCCATTTTTCTCTGCGGTAGACCAGTTGCTCTCCAAGGCTATAGAACCGGGTCTGTTCCGCTATTTACCCGTATGAAGATGAGGATTCATACCTTTCCCAAGGGTATTATCACGTAAGTAAATGTAATGGATTCGACTGGAATTCGAACTCGGCTCTAGGATACTATGAACTAAAAAAAAAGGATACTGAATAATTAGCAGATGACGGAGAAATGAGTTTCGTTTAAAGATGAAATTTTGAAAAACAGGCACTTGATGAAAGTAGGGTTAAGGAATTTCGAACCATTTCTTTAATAAGAGAATATATTGAAGGCTATTGAATTAATTTTAAAAAGGGATAGAAAATATATAAATTAACATTTTAATTTTAGAAAACTAACGGGAAATATTTGTAGAAATTGAAATATGGTTTTGGCAGAGCAGAGATTAAGCAAAGGGCTTTTTAGAAATAGAAACTTTAAAAACAAAAACTTTATTAAGACAAGTCATAGATGAAAAGAGAACAATGAAAATTTCTACAGAAGGATGTTGAGGATCCTAAAAAAAAAAAGGATACTGATAATTAGCATGAGAAAGAAACAGTTGAAATTTACAGGCACTTGATGAAAGAGGGGTTAAGAAACATATTGAAGGCAAGGGAAGAGCAACGCATTGAAAGAAGCTTGTGTAAAGAAGAAGAAAACAAGAAGAAGAAAAAGAACGTCCAAAGAAGAAGAACAGAACATATTGATTTTAAAAGAAGAAAAGAAAAGAAGAAGAATAAGGAGGAGGAGGAGGGAGAGGAGGAGAAGTTTGTGTAAATCGATGGCAGAACAGGGATTAGGAGAGATAGTAAAAAAAAAAACTTTAGTAAGAACTTACAAAGAACAGGAAATTGTGGAGAGCCATGATCGCCCACGTCCTGAATGGACACAGTACATAGAAGAATAAGAATGTGGAGGATTTTTCCCATTATGTACAAATTATGGGAGTCGACATGTCATTCCCAACAATCAATTCCCGTCTTTGGATTTTTTTTTTTTTTGAGTGATTCGTTTTTTTTTCCGGTATATCAACCCTTAACTAGCAGGTTATTTAAAGCCAGAAAGTATTTTTAGATTGTTAGATCTTGTTTTTATTTGGAGATAATAATGATTTAGCGATACAATTCTTATTAATTAACTCTCTCTGGGGAAAAAGAGGTGGATTCATATCTTTCCCAAAGGTATTTGCGCCTCAGTGAATATAACGAACCTAATGGGATTTGGAAATCGGCTCTACGATTAACAATTTTGAACCATTATTCATTACACCACCCGCACATCCCAGCTTATAGCACCTGGTACTTTGGACTGAATGAGTAAAATAGGATTCCGTGTATAGCAACGGACTCTTTTTTTATCATATTTTATATCTCCCGGGCAGGGTTGCCAGATTGGCTTTTTTGACGCCAAATTTCTGAGATTTGGCATTTTTCATGTTGGTTTGGCGCCAGAAAATTGATTTGGCGTCTTTGGCTTTTTTACACGATAAAATATATAATAAACAGTATATTAAAGCTTCTATTCTACAGTCTTTTTTTTTTTTATCCTCAGTGATACGCTTGAATTATGGGAGATCTCGGCCCTTTTTATCAGTATATCCTTAATCCAGAAAGGAAAAGTGTCCCAGAAATTTATTGTAAACAAAAAAAAAAAAAAAAAAGAAAAAAGAATAACGATTCTTTTACTAACCTATGCCAATCTCAGCAGCCAATCAAAATGAAGAAATTTCTTTCATAATTCTCTATCATATAAATAAATGAAATAATGACAGTTTTTTTTCTTGTCTTTCATATGCTCGACCTTTCTTTTCCAATGCTTCTTTCGTAAGTTAATATTAAGTTCTTTAAATGAAATGGATGCACATACTAAAAAAGATTTAAGTTAGGTAAAAAGAAATTAAAATAAAAAATATAAAATCATGAAATTTATCTAAAATCGTTTTTAATCATAGTATTATTAAAAATCTAAAAAGAAAACGTTAAAAAACAAGATTTTCCAGCGAATCAGACTTATTTCAATATTAAATAAATTCGATTTCCGAATTTAAAGTTAAAAAAAGAAATTCACTAGACAAATGTTTAAAACTGAAAGAAATAAATAAAAATCTCATGTTTATTTGGCTTTTTTTTTCTGGCTTTATAGATTTTAATTTTTTTTTCCTAAAACGCCTAAAATCCTACTATACATTAATAAATAAATAAAAATCTCATGTTTATTTGGCTTTTTTTTTCTGGCTTTATATTAAGATTTTAATTTGGCTTTCTTTTCTGGCTTTTAATACTTATTATTTGGCTTTAAATAAAAAAAATTAATCTGGCGGAGGAACGTCACTATCAACGTCATGGAGATTCCGGTATTATGACATTTGATTCCGGTATTATGACATTTGATTCCGGTATTATGACTTTTGATTCCGGTATTATGACTTTTGATTCCAGTATTATGACTTTTGATTCCAGTATTATGACTTTTGATTCTGGTATTATGACCTAAGATTTGTAACCATTTGTACCACGTTTAACGGACAGCAATTGAAAACATTATTATCTCAAGATTCTTGACCAAATCCAGAGAAGGGTTTGTGATGTAATCGATTCCACTTAAGTTCCCACCGCTGTCCTTATGTTTTTTCACTAAATATTTTCATGGCAGTTGTTCTAATGAGCTTTCCTCTTTGGTACACCGGCTGCATGAATTTAAGCGTCCTACCAAAATCAAATAAGTAAAAAAAAAAAAAATTAAATATACGGGCAGTGTTTTAACAGAGGACTGAAAGTGCGATATTGAAATCCAAAGGCGAAGGATAGACAAAGCTGCCTTTCAAAATATAAGCAGAGTACTAAGAAAAAAGAAACTTTCACTAGAAACAAAGAAAAGAGTACGAACTGCGATGTGATATCTGTCCCCCTATATTGCAGTGAATGTTGGACAATCTCTTCAAAGATGAAAAGACTTCAAGCAATAAAAATGTGGTTCTACAGAAGGATGCTGAGAATACCATGGACCGAATATTTGAGAAACAACGAAGTTCTAGATAAAAAGCAAACGAAAAAGGAAACTTATACTTAACATTAAGAAGAGACAGATGAAATTTCTAGGGGACATAATGAGGAAACAAGGCTTGGAAAATCTGGCACTCACAGGGCAGATTGAAGGCAAAAAGTATAGAAGAAAACAAAGCATAACCTACCTAGAGAGCTTGACTAGATGGATGGCAAAACAGGGTTTGAGAGAAATTAAAGGCAATTTATTAAGAGCTACAAAGGACAGGAAATTGTGGAGAGCCATGACCGCCTACGTCCTGATGGGACACGGCACATTAAGAAGAAAACTAGATTGCCAAAAGGCTTCATCGTTTTACTGTTGAAATAGCTAGATTTAATCGGGTTTCTTGCCTTTTCTTTCACTTTCTTCCCAATTTAAATCAATGTCAACCGCCATTTTCTGTCTTCCTTAAATCTGATTTTTTTTTATTGTCTTTTTCCCTCACTAACAGTCTTATGATTTTCTTTCACTTCCAGTAACCCCTTTTGTCTTAGTGGCATTATCACTTTGCTTGGAATGAAATGATTTAAAAAGAATTAATCAGTTTAACCATTCGATCATTTGTTCGTTTGAAGATCATTCGAGGTGGTGGAATATATCACTCTTACCACAACTGTTTTATGAATTTTAACGGAGTTTCCAACTTTCAGATTATTAACGATGTTGCTGAAACTCCAAGAAACATTGTGTTGTAATTAAAAAAAAGTAAAATTTATAACATTGAATGTTATGAAGAAAAATGATAATGACAAATTTATAATGACAACATTGAAGCAACTTTTAAAAATTCTTCATTTATTGAGTTGTTACCTCTTGTATATGTTGTTAATAATAATAATAATAATAATAATAATAATAATAATAATAATGAAAACCACAAACAAAAAAAGAAGTGCCTCCTTATTGATATGGCAGTCCCTGCTGGCTGCAATGTATCTTTGAAGATATACAAAAAACTGTCAAAATACAAGGACCTTGAAATAGAAATCTCAAAAATGTGGCATATGGGAACATCAACAATCCCTGTTGTAGTTGGAGCTCTAGAACTGGTTGGAAACGATTGCAGTAGACTAATTGAAGGGATTCCTGGAAGTTCATGCCCCAAGGAGATACAAAAAATTGTTCTGACAAGTACAGCCCACACTTTACGAAGGGCTTTATCTATGTAATATTTTTTTTGTCAGTGGAAAGTGTTATGATGCCATTTCTAACCTTAGGTTCCTGGGCGGGACCCGGAAAGAAATGAGTAAACGCCAGAAATCAAAGAAAATAATAATAATAATAATAATAATAATAATAATAATAATAATAATAA
Organism: Acanthosepion pharaonis; assembly: GCA_903632075.3. Classification (NCBI taxonomy): domain Eukaryota; kingdom Metazoa; phylum Mollusca; class Cephalopoda; order Sepiida; family Sepiidae; genus Acanthosepion; species Acanthosepion pharaonis. Next base: position 1,175,671 of record CAHIKZ030000069.1, read on the forward strand.
AACTCTTGCTACTGTTGCCATAATGTAACACATACATAAAACATCAACAGCTCCAAAATATAGGCTTTGGGAAGAAAACCCTGAAAATGTGACTCATCCGATCATTGGATGCAAAATACGTCATGATAAGGTATGCCTTTATGTAGATTGGTTATTGTTATGAGGGAGAATATTTATCTACAAGTTTACCGCAATTTTGTAATTTTACAAAATATATATCCTCTATAAATTTCGACTCGGCCTTCGGACGAAAGTCATAAAAATAGTCCTACACCAAGGGGAGTATCCGAAGGAGCAGTAGCAGAAGTAGTTTTTACTGAAAACAGTTAGTCATTTACGGCTAAAAATTCTCTTCCCTAATTTCTACTCTACATCATGTACCAAAACTTATTGAACCAATTCCGGTTTTCTACTGTTGTTTTTGGTAACTCAATTACACCAGTTATTGTGCCGAAGGAATGGATACCAAGTTTCATGCAGAACCTTGCAGAACAAGTGAAAATTCACAGTATTCTGTCACTATGATTTTCAGACAGACAGAGTGATACACCATTGCCGTTCGTATATTATTGTGCTAAATAAAAGCACCAACAACTGTCATATTATTGATGTTGCCCTACCAAATGAGATAAATATAGAAAACAAGGTGGTTGAGACAATTACAAACGACCCTGATTTGAAAGTTAATATAGCAAGATTGTTTAGAATACGGGAAGGGAATGTCAAGGTGATTCCAGTGCTGATTGGTACACTGGGATCAATCCCATTAAAACGGTGTGATTTCCTTAATCAGCTTGAGATGCCACACCATCATGGATTCATCCCTTTTTTTTGAGGAAAGTGTCGTCTGCCTGAAACCCTTGCTGTAATAGATAACATAATGTACTTGGTGTATTCAAAAACTTAAACTGTTTGACAAAGCATAATAATAACAAATTTCCTCATGCTACACAATTCATGATAATCATTGCTTCTAATCTGAAATGATTGAAGGTGTTAACATGTATATGCCTTGCTGAATTATGAATCGCTAAGAATAAAAGTTTCGTTCGGTATCACAGATTCGCTTGTCAATTTCCTGACTTTAACAAGTTTGTCCTGTCCCTAAGAGGCTGATGCACTGCAAATCTCTGTTCATGAGCGAAATTAGCGGAACAATGTCATGGCCTGTTGTCAAGAAGTTGGATCAGGTAGCGCAGGCGATTCCTGTAGAATAGCCTCAATCTCAGAACGTATTAAAGTATTTATAACTGCATCACCATTCCAAGATCATCCACTGCTTTAATCAAAACCTTTCATGGTATAGTGCATATATGGTTGTAATGCAAGAGGTTGACATACCCAAATTGTATTGTTCATTATCATGGGTATATCAATCTTCATATATTTGTATCAGAACGTTAATTTCTTTGACGATTCAATAATAATAATAATAATTATAATAATAATAATAATGTAAAGAAGACTGGATGATGATATGTGTCAAAGAACATGGAAGTAGTAAGGGTCTTTATTCCGTAATGAAGGAAGCCGACAAGTTCAAAATGGAGTTTCAAATTGGCGCAGAAATATATGTAATGCACAATACACCGACTGAAGCTTCAAAATACTTAAAAAGGAAAACAAAAGCAAATGCAACTGACCAGATACAAAAACGATGGCAAGATAAACCGCTTCACGGTCAATACTTTTCCCGTACCAAACAACCTGATGTAGACAAACCGCGTACCCATCAGTGGCTACGTAGTGCAGGGTTGAAAGCTGAAACGGAAGGTTTTATCCTTCCTGCACAGGACCAATACTTGTTAACTAGAAATTACCAAGCCCACATACTGAAAAATTGTGTTAGCCCAAAATGCAGATTTTGTGATAAATATCCAGAAACAATTTTCTATCAGGTTGCACGTATTGGCACCCACTGAATAAAAAACACAGTATGACAGAGTGGGCCAATATCTGCAATGGAAAATCTGCAATTTCTACACAATGGGCTATACAAACAGACAGAAAAATACAAACAGACAGAAAAATACAAACAGACAGAAAAATCACAGCCAACCACCCAGACATTGTTATTAGACACTGCAAACAAAAAATTGCCTCCTTACTGATATGGCGGTTCTTTCAGACTGCAATGTATCTTTTAAGAACTTCAAAAAGCTTTCAAAATACAAGGACCTTGTAGTTGCAGCCCTCGGATTGGTTGGAAAAAATTCCAGTAGACTTATTGAAGGGATTCCGGGTAGCCCATGCCTTAAAGAAATGCAAAACAATTGTTCTCATGAGTACAGCCCACTTACGAAGGGCTTTATCTATGTAAAATATGTCTATGTGTGTTTTTTTAATTGGTTAGTGGAAAATGTTATGACGCCATTTCTGACCTTAGGGACCCGGAAAAAAAATGTGTACACACTAGAAATCAAAGGAAATAAAATAAAAATAATCCTAATAATAATCCTCACAAACAGGAAATTTAATGCAAATAGACCAGATATAGTCATAAAAGATTTTTAAAAAATGGAAACATGCCAGCTAATTGATACGATTTACCCACAGGATTCCAGTGTTTCTAAAAAACAAAAAGAATTTCAAAAACTGTTAAATTATAAGGAAGTGCAAATCGAAATAACAAAAATGTGGAAACCTAAAACTAGGATTTTCCCTGTCGTGATAGGTGTATTGGGGTAACGATAAGGAAGGGTCCCAAGTTTCTTGGAGCATGTCAAAGCTACAAAAGATTATTTTGTTCGGAACTGCACGTATCAATCGCAAAACCCGCTTCATCTAAACGAAACGCCCCAAAAGTGCATGCATAATATAGTAGTTTTTTTTTAATAACAGACCTCGGAGGGTATTTGATAATTAGGCAACTGAAATCTCTCTTTAGAAAGATCATGCCACACATGTTACTACTACAATAATACTACTACTACTTCTATTATTATTATTATTATTATTATTATTATTATTATTATTATTATTAATAAATGCAAAAAGATCAAGTAGAAATATAGAATTAAATAGTAAATAAAATTCCGTCAATCAAGGAAATACTTAAACAGAAACTGCAATTAAAGGAAAAGAAAACAAAACGATATGAAAGGTGTTGTAGTTTCTATCGACAAAATTGCAAACAAACCTTAAGAAGTTAATGGAAATTGGAAAAGCAGTCAGAGAAGTCAAAAGGCGACAATCTATTGAAGAAGTGCAAACATTTAGGTAGAACATTTGGAATAACTTAAAGAAATATAATTCCAATGTATAGTGAATCAAATGAGAAGAAAGAATGAAGCATAAACCTCTACAAGAATGGAAAAATATAACCATGACTAATGTTAGGCAAGCTCTAACAAAATCTTAAAAATGGAAATCTCCAGGAAATGATAAAGTACCCAACTTTTGGCTTCCTCATCTCTCATCAATCCATAAAGATCTTGCACAAATTTTATCAATGCTAATTAATAACGCTAATGAAATTCCAGAATGGATCACTGAAGATATTACATATCTCCTATCAAAAACGAGTGAAAAAGATGATCTAAAAATTATAGGCCAATAATGTGTCTTTCCACCATATATAAATTGATCACGTATGTTGTGACGAACTGTATTTACTCTTCTCTCAGTGAAAACAACATTCTTCCCCTTCATATGGTTCATACGATTACAGAGATCAGTGAGTCTATCGGAACCTTTTCCAATCAATCCTACTGCTCCAGCTACAAGTGGAATTATTGATGTCCTCCTGTGCCACATTTTTGAAATTTCAATTTCAAGTTCCTTGTATTTTGATAGGTTTTTGACGATATTTAAAGATACATTACAATTTTCAGGAACTGCCATGTCAATAATAAAGCACATCCTGTTTTTCTGGTCTTTGATCACAATGTCTGGGTGGTTAGCTTTGATTGTTCTGCCTCTGTTTAAAGTACTTTAAAGTAATGGAAGAAGTTAGACTCTGTTACATCTAAACATGATGCTGTTTTTGCTCCATTCTAATTAAACACTTTTTCTGATCGATCAGCTGGGTATGGCTGCTAGTCAATCCATAAAACTCTTGCGCAAACCTTACCAATGCTATTTAATAGATCTAGTGAAATTCCTGAATGGATCACTGAAGGTATTACATATCGCCAATCAAAAATGAGTGAAAAAGATGATCTAAAAAATTATAGGCCATTAACGTGTCTGTCCAGCGCATATAAACTGATCACATTTGTCCAATCGAACTGTATTTACTTTTTTCTCAATGAAAATAACATTCTTCCTCTGGAATAGAAGGGATGTCAAAGAGGTTCATATTGTTGCAAATATCAACTACTAATTTAATAAAAGACTAGATTGAACTGGAAAATCCTTTTCAGACATCCAGACTTTGGCATGCAACTGAGACACATGTAGGAAGCAGGTCATGTGCTCAGCTACCCTATGACTACACTTGGTTATAGAACTGATGATGATTGATATGTCGTGGCACAATAGTAAAAATAAGAAAATCAAGTCGAAGTTGGTTTAAAGAACAAGTGTATTTAACATCACAGATACAAAGGTAGGAAACGGGTACTACTCAGCTAGGCAGTTTTAGTACTGTCGCTGCTTACTCCGGGTAGGTATTACTGGCACTATATATAGTGAGAACCAGTGTAATTCCCTTGTGTTAGAGGCCGGTGCAACAATGATGATGATAATAAAATTATTAAGCATTAATAAAAACTGTATCTTCGCAAAATATAAGATTAAATGTTTGAATTCCAACTGTGTTCATTATGTTCACTTTCACACTAATACCCTTGGGAAAGGAATGAATCAATACATTTTCCTCCTTAGCTATGGGTTAAATAGCACAGCTGATTAGGCTCTCTTGCTCTTATAGAAAATTGCCTAAACAAAAGAAGAAATTTCATCACAGTTTGGAAAGATTACCGTAAAGCCTTTGATAGTGTGCCACACATTTGGATCTTTAAGGTTTTGAAAATGTACAAAGTCTTGATGGTGATAGTAAATATATATTTATAATATTTATATATATATATATGAAAATTTCTCCGATTTAATCGGTAGAGAAGACAATATTATGAATAAAAATGACAATAGAAAAACTGGTAATTGCTGACGCGTTTCGTCCAATGTGGGCTTTATCAAAGCAAAATACGAAAATGAAATTAAATGAACAACGTAACTAATAAAAACAAAAAACAGAATGTACCTAGCAACTGGAATGTAGAGAAACAGATTCATAAAATCGAAAGAAAATGGTTGAATACATCAACACAGATATAATGACAATATTCTCTACACGTGACAATCTCTGACGTTATTTTTCATTTAAAAAATATGAAAATAGCGTTTCTCTACATTCCAGTTGCTAGGTACATTCTGTTTTTGTTTTTATTAGTTACTTTGTTCATTTAATTTCATTTTCGTATTTTGCTTTGATAAAGTCCACATTGGACGAAACGCGTCACCAATTACCAGTTTTCCTATTGTCATTTTTATTCATAATATATATATATATATATAATAATAATTAGAGATTGAAATGTTGCCTTTCAACATTTAAGTGTTATAATATGTTTAATGAGTGAAGGTTAAACCTGTACAAGAATGGGAAAATATAAATAGTATAATGTTAGGTAAGCTTTAACAAAATTCCCAAAATGGAAATATCCAGGAAATGACAAGGTACCAAACTTTTGGCTCTATTATTTGTCATCAATCCATAAAATTCTTGCACAAATTTTATCAATGGTGATTAATAACACCAATGAAATTCCAGAATGGCTCACTGAAGATATTACATATCTACCAAAATCGGGTGAAACAGATGATCAAAGAAACTATAGGCTATGTCCACCACATATAAATTGATCCCATCTGTCCTGATGAACTGTACTTTCTCTTTTTCCAATGAAAACAACATACTTCCTCGGGAATAGAAGGGATGTCAAAGTGGTTCATATGGTTGCAAATATCAACTATTAAGAAAATTATCCTGGAAAATTACAGCAAAAAGTAGAAATCTAAGCACAGCTTTGATATATTACCGTAAAGTCTTTGATAGTGTGTCACACTCTTGGCTCTTTAAAGCTTTGGATTTTGTACAAGGTCTCCTCGGTGATAGTAAATTTCCTTAAATATTGCATGAAACGGTGGCAAACCACATTCTAGATAAATCCCGCCAAAAGTATTACCAGTTCCAACCGTCTGAATATCCAATGAGAAATCTTTCAAGGTGACCCCCCTGTCGCCCCTTCTGCTCTGTCTGTCCTGAATTTCTCTTTCGCATGGACTAAGCAGTAATAATTATGGATACAAATTAAAAAGGAAAGTGTTTAATCACATCTTCTACATTGGTGATATCAAACTCTTTGTCAAAGACGGCAATGAACTGAAGGGTCTCCTCAATACAGTAAAATTCTTCAGTGACGACATAAGTATGGATTTCGGATTAGATAAATGTGCAAAACATTCAAGAAAGGCAGAATTACATATAAACACTCAATAGATCTAGATTTTATCACAAAGATTATGGAACTGAACAAGAAGAAGCCTATAGGTACCTAGGAATTAGCGAAGGAGATGGAATACAGCATACTGAAATGACGGTGAAAGCAAGAAAAGAATGCTACATGTGTGTGCGTCTGGTATTGAATATTGAGCTGGATTCAAAAAAACGGAATATCAGCCATAAACACCTTGGCTGTACCTGTGGTGCAATACAGTTTAAGCGTATGGACACGAAAACGAGAAAACTTGCCTTCGCATGCATCATCCCAAGGCTAATGTTGATCATCTGTATGTGTCCAGATCTAAAGGAGGGAGAGTATTAGTTCAACTAGAACTGCCTTACAAATATACAACAATCGACCTTCAAAGATACCTGGAAAATACAAAAGACTGGATAATGATCTGTGTCAAAGAATATGAAAAATGTAAGAAACTATATTCAGTAATAAAGAAAGCTAACAAATTCAAAAGAGAATTTCAAATGGGTGAAGCAATGCAAATAAACTATAACGCACCTACTGGGACATGCCAATTCAAACAGACGGAGAAATAAAAACCAACAGACCTGATATTATCATAAAAGACAAGAAATTCAGAAAGTGTATGCTTATTGACCTATCAGTACCATCTGAGAGAAACACCTTCATTAAAATTATCGAGAAATTGTCCAAATACAAGGACCTGATGATCGAAAATTAACAAGAAGAAGAAAATGAAAACTTAGACTGTACCAATAGTAATGGGAGCACTGGGCCTCGTGAGAAAAGGAATGGGTTATTTTACTAATAGTGTCCCAGATAAAATCAATATACAAGTTGCCCAGAAGATCGTCCTACTAGGAACATCCCATATACTATCAATTAAATGACAAGTGCTATCAATTAAATGACAATTCTCCTATAGCGATTTAAGAAAATATGAGGAAAGGAAAAATTAGTATTTGACAATGTTAAGCAATATTTCAACAGAATGTCTGTCTTCTTCAAGACATATTTAAACAATTTTTCAAGTATAAAAAAATATAAATCTACTAAAAATGTACTAGAAAAACATTATTTACATTATTCGGACTATTGTCCTCATCTTTGTCGCCATATTTATTACAACGTTTCGGCCGTTGTACGCTCCGATCTTCTTCAGATGGTTGGAATGTCGAACTAAACCCTTTATTTCGCTCACTGGGGTAGACTGTCCTCAAATACACATGGCACAGTGGATAAAGGCGTTGGTTAGATCCAGTGACAGGACCCAAAGAAGGTGAGTTCAATACCCGGTTAAGGCAGTGGAGAACTTTCAGAGGAAAATTAGCAGGAGATAACTGATAACTGACATCCATCAAACATGGCACATGGGACTAGAACAGTCTATCCCAGTGAGCGAAATAAAGGGTACAGTTCGACATTCCAACCACTAGAAGAAAGCCGGAGCGTATAACGGCCGAAACGTAATAAATATGGCGAGAAGAAGACTGACATTCTGTTGAAATATTTTTTAACATTTTCACATACTGGTTTCTTTAATGACAGTTCGTATATAGAGCCTAAGAACCATAGTTTGGACTGGGCTCTACAGGATACGAAGCAGGAAACATAACATACACAAATAATAATAATAATAATAATAATAATAATAATAATAATAATAATATATGCATGCGCCTGGGTGTCATGATATGTAAAATGGGCTTCGCATATATGTTACCCAGCATCACTTTGTTTTTGCGTGATGCTGTCTCTCATTCGATAACAATATTAAAGAAGTGATTTACGTCATTTAATCGTCTTTACAAAACAAGAGACCCACAAAAACAGCCGTGATATTCTTTTGTTTTTCACATGTTATATTTTAGCCCATACAATCAACGATCTGCTGAAACGAAGGAGACAACTGAAAAAAGATGGAAAAATAGAAAGGGAGTTGAATGCCAAAAATACGATTAAAAGGACGATGAAATATAATAAAGATAAAGACAAAAGATTTAAAAAAAAATAGTGATTCAAATGTAAAGATAGAAAAGACTTGAACGAGAGTCAGAGATTAGAGAAGAGAATCAAAGAGAGAGAGAGAGAGAGAGAGAGAGAGAGAGAGAGAGAGAAAGATGACGGAACTATAAAGTTTCAAGAGAGAAAGCTAATGAGAAAAGGCAGAAGAGTGGGAAAAACGAGAGATAAATCTCGAAAGAGAAAAAGATGATGAGAGAGAGAGAGAGAGAGAGAGAGAGAGAGAAAGAGAGAGAGAGAGAGAAAGAAAGGGGGGTCTTGAAAATTAGAGATAGAAAATCATATTTAGAGGACTGGGAGAATGAAGACAAGAAAGAGAAGATTCAAAAGAAAAGACGAGAAAGTAGAAGACACAGAACATCTATAAAAAAAGAGGGATAATAAATGAGAGAGGAGATGGGAGTTGGAAAGATGCGAGTGTGAAAATGAGAGAGATAGAGGGGACTCGAAAGAGAGAGAGAGAGAGGAGACAAGAGTGACAATAGCAGTGCGAGAGAAGTTTCGAAAGAGATGTATAGAAAACAGGGGAGAAAACAAGGGAGTGTGCGAGAGAAGACGAGAGAAAATTGAAGAAAAATAGGGTTTGAAAATTAGAGTGAAAATGTGGATGACAGAGAGTTCAGATGAGAAAGAAAGAAAGAAAGAAAGAAAGAAAGAAAGAAAGAATGAAATATGCAATAAGAGTGTGAAAAGAATAGAACACGTGAGAGGAGGAGGAAAGACAAAAAGAGAGATGTGAAAGTGAAGACAAGAGTAGCCTCGAAAGAGAAACCGTGAGAGAAGACGTGAGATGATGGAAGAAATAATAGGGTTGGAAAACGAGACAGAAAACGTGGGTTAGAGAGATTTGAGAGTGCAGACGAGAGAGAGAAAATCAGAAAGAAAGAAAGAAAGAAAAGAAAAGAAAAGAAAAGAAAAGAAAAGAAATAAAGGACTCCAAGAATTAGAGAAGAGGAGAGAAAAGAGAAATAAAGAGAAAGAGAGAGCGTATTATGTACGTTTGCGGCTGTTTGGGACGAACTCTTGTTATTTAATCAAGCAAAGAGAATCACTGACCAGTTTTCAATGATGTGCAAATAATTGCTTAGTAAATTAAATTTTCTTCACTGAAAGAACGTCTTCATTTGAGCCATATCATTTACCAGTGATAATCTAATTAAATAAATAACAATATGGCGATGTATGAAAGCCAAACAAAACACTTTTTCTCCATCAGTCTACATCATGGTCTCAATGTTCTTGTTGAATTATATACAATTCCCGCTCAGCGCCATTGTAGACATATTAGCATACATATAAGTCGATGAGAATTACAAAGAATATAACGGACAGAAAAAAACAAAAAAAAAACATTTTAAATATATTATGTATAATAAACATTATTTTAAAGTGGATATACGTGTTTGTATAGATCGCCCATGCATTGAATCCTGTTGCCATATCTCGCCTGATGCTTCTGCTGTACATCTCAAGATTCTTGACAAAATCCAAAGAAGGATCTATAATTTAACCGATTCCGATCAGGCATCTCGACTGCAGTCACTTTCTCACCGACGTGACAAGTTTTTCTTCCTTGGTACCCCGTCTAAATGAATGGTTCCAGATTGGCATGTAGGACCCACTCTTTTACTGTATAAATAGCTAAATGCAACCGCCACTTCGACTCCAACTGTTTCTTTTCTCGCACTTCACACCTGGGGAACTCCCTTCCTCTCACTTGCTTCCCTGATAACTACAACTTTCAAAAATCTAAATGTAACGTCAATCGACATCTTCTGTCTTCTTGAATCCCCTTCATATTTTGTCATTTCTTCAATCCTCCCTATTTTCAGTCTTTACTTTCACTTTCAATTTCACTTTCACTCCCTGGAACACCCTGAGCACGAGTGGCATTCCCGCTTGGATTCTGATGAAATGATTAAAAATATATCAGAGTGAAATTAACGGCTATATGTCAAGATCTTCAAAAGTCTTATTATTCTTCTATGGGCCGTTTAACGATACTATTAAACCCAATTTTCTCCAGAATATCGGGTGCTCCTTTAAGCCACAGTTACTCATTGGTGTTTTTGTCTTGCCAACTAATATTGAAAATGCCTTAACCCTTTCAGCCCTAAATTCTTGAACAATTTTAATCCTTCTGCCTGAGATCCTGCATCAAAATTTGCAAATAACATGTAATGTTTCACGGTAGATATAAAAATAATTATAGTGTTCAACCACCGTTCAACCGGCAGCTGAGCACTAAGTCATTTTTCTCTACCACTCTTTAACCGGTGGCCGGTTATTACGTCATTTTTCTCTACCACTCGTAAAGAAGGGGTCAGGGTTCAAAGGAGTAAGACATGTGTTGATAGATGTCTGCAATTTTTGCTGCAAGATTTTGGTCGTTTCCCATGTATCAGAATTGCAGAGCAGTACGAATTTGACGTGGACTCTAAAGATGGAAATTCTTGTGGAGGTACTGGTTTTCTTAGAAATCCATTCTTTGCTTTTTCACTGATATAAAGGACAGTTTAGTTTTTATTTATCCCGTTGTCCTGTAATGGATATTTCTAAGTAGGTTTTGTCAGCCTTTCAACTTTGCTTAGTATAGATCACCAAATTCCGTGGGTCCCTTAATCTCTATCTATAAAAGGCAGGATGTGTGTGTGTGTGCGTGTGTGTGTGTGTGTGTGTGTGTGTGTGTAACGAATGCACGGCCGCAATTTTAGACAGATTTGCACATGCGCCAAGTTAGCGGGAAGGCCAAGACCGACTTTGAATTTCCCAACTCCTATCTATAGTAGAAATAATCGATTTTTTCATGCTTCTACGGCAGTTTTCATGTAGTTTGCGGCCATTTTGTACTGGCCAGAGTGAGAGCCTATAAATGGCTGCCACGAATAGGCAGGAAGATTCTATTAGCCAGCGTGAGAGCCAACAGATGACTGACACGAATGTTAACGAGCATGCTAGCATGCAAAAAATCGATAGTTGCATTCGTCACAAGTGGGAAAAATTTAAATCTGCATGGCACTTTACTCCAATTGGCTCATTCGCTTGCTTAAACTCAACATTGATTCTGATTCCGCAGAACTGGGTTGGGTGTGAAAATGTGTTTGTTGTTAACATTCTTTTTTTATTCGGTTTTTCCAGTTACAAGTCCTTTTTTAAAGCTGATCGTTTTTCGTTCATTTTGTTTAGTTCTTTTTTCGTAACAGATTTAATGTTTAGTATAGAGCTTAGAAAAAATTCGCAGTGTGAGATAGGCAAGAAGTAAGGCATGTAGCAACATTAGCACGGCAAGGGCACTCCTTTAAAGGCAAAGAAGGGCAAAAATATTTAAGTCAAGTGATAGCGATTGCTGTATGAGTCGTACGATTTTTGAATCAAGTATGGGTAACACCGGTGCTAGTTAATATTATTAATTTGCGAAAGTTATTTGTTTAGTAAAGATTATTAAATTGTGTAAGTCAATTGTTTCTTTTTCTTCTATGTGCTGAGTCTGTTCAGGAAGTAGGTGATAATAGCTCTACACAATTCCTTATCCTTTGTAGATCTTAATAACTTTTGTCTTTTTGATATCTCTCCTAAACATAGTTCCCCCAGGCAATTAATCAAACTCTCTAGGTAGGTAATGCGTTGTTCCTCTTGGATTCAATCTGCTCTGTGTGTATCATATTTTCCAAACCCTTATTTTGTACCCTAAACAATTCTATTATCTTTTTTTTATGTCAAGTATATGTCCTTGTTTTAATTTTCTCTAATTCGTCATTTCTCAGATGTTCCATTGATGGTATTCTTAGCATCCGTTTGTAAAAACATATTTCTGCTGCTTCAAGTCTCTTCATCTATGTAAAGATTGTGTAGGAGTACTGACATTACGTAACAGTTCAGTACGCTTTTCTTTGTTTCTAACGAAGGTATTCCTTTTTCTTAAACCTTTGCTTAACTCATAGGCCACAAAAATCTCCTGAGCCGACCAAGCATAGAAATAAATACAATATGGGAATGAGTAATAAGGAGTGCCAGAGAAAAGCAATGATAACAACAAAGTTGCGAAATGAGCTCTGGTAAAAACAAGCAATGATAACAGCAAATTTGCAATATGAGCACTGGTAAAAATGGTTGCTGAAGACATTAGGTTTATAATACCCAGAAATTCGTACCCAGATGTCCTCAAAGACACATGGCACAGTGGATAAAGACGTTCGTTAGATCCAGTAACAAAGAGTGTGAGTTCAATACCCGGTTAAGGCAGTGGAGAACTTTCAGAGTGAAATTAGCAGGAGATAACTGATAACTGACATCCATCAAAAACATGGAACTAGAATAGTCTACCCCAGTGAGCGAAATTCCAACCACCTTACATTTTGAAATTCCAACTACCTTACAATTACAACGGCCGAAACGTTGTGATAAATATGGCGACAAAGATGAGGACATTAGTCCGAATAATGTAAATAATGCACTTCCTAGATGTTTAAATTGTTGCAGTTGTTTGATTCTGGTATCTCTAGTTTATAATTTGCATGTTGGTCTCTTCCTTTTGCTCCGTCCTGCGTATGACGATAAAATCCATCCGGCAGTAAGTTGTTGTTCCCCGGTCCACCCTGACTCGAGTTGGTTGCACGTATTAGGGTCCCAGCGAAGGACAAATTGTTAACCACCATTGATCAAAACACGATGAAAATGTAAAAAACTTCATAGTAAAAATACTAGCAATAATTTTTTGTAAGAAATTAAAAAAAAATCAACTTACACCTTGCTGTAAGGAAAATATTACCAGAAATACATTTATGTAAAATAAATTAATAATATTCCCCTAAAAATTTATTTTCGGCATTAAATGACCCATAAAGAGTTGATATGCCGCTAAACTGTTGCATACTCATCCTTCTTGGAAGTGGGTGTTGTGGGTTCGTCTCATCTCGTCTGGTTGGTAATCGCTGGTCGTTTTAGTTCAATCCTCTTGATCTCTTTGTCGGTGTCGCGAAATATTCTTTGGGTTCAGTGACGAAACAAAGAGAAATTTTAACTTAACTACTATTTTATTAACCACGTCGATGTGTATATTTTCTATCATCTGTGGGTTACTACAACCCCAATTAGGGAATTGCTTTCAAACATAGAAATCTCACACGTCCATTTCATTTGACGTGTTACAAACTACTATCAAAAGACTCTTCACCACTGGGGTGGAAGAGGGTTTCCACAAACACAATCTGACACGTCTAGTTAGGTTGACGTCCAAACAGCAACTCCCGAAAAACCTTAATCTATAATTCATTTCCATGTTCGGCTCAGCCAATCAAAATCGACTTCCCTATTTTGTCTACTATCTAACCTCAAAGGTCAACCTCAGAAGATATCAGCCAAAATACTCTGCCACTAAAAAATAATAGTCTGAAACTATTACGTAACACTCCTTATCCAACAATAAAAAAGAATTAATTTATGAATTATATTTAACAAAACAAACACACTTCATTTTGCTAACAACCATATATTTCCTATTCTTTCAATTGATCATTAGTCCTTTCTTCACACTTTCCTTCAATACCTTCCCTCGGATTTCGTGAAGTTTCTTTTCTGTTTGTGATATCCCCACTGTGTCATCTGCATATCTAATGTCGATAAGACTATGGCTATCAATAACGAATCCTAGTCATGCTAATAATTCTCTCAGAATCGCTACACTGTATATGTTGAATCAGCCCCTTCAGAACACACCACGTTTTTTTTTATACCAACATCTATTTTTATATATTTACTGGATTCCTTTTCTATCTGTATGCAGGCAGTTTGCGTGCATTCCCTATTTTCCCGGGAAAACACATACTCGCCGAAAATGACTTACCATTAGGCGACGAGGGTTTTTATAGCAACGTAAGACAATGTCTTTATAAAATTACAAATGAAAACATGATGCTAAATATCTCATACGAAACATTACTGTTGATTCTAGTCCGAACATCGTCAAAAACCATCGGTCAGTGGGTGTGGGATTTTTTTTGGGGGGGAGGGGGCTTCTCGAAACGTATGGATTTCTGAGGTCTTCTTTTCTGAGTGGTTGTTTCTATATCTACTTTTCACACACTGTGTCAATCAGGCGTCTTTCTGTGTGGCATCCGGTGAGTCAAGGGTCTCCACTTTGTGGCTAGGAGGGTATCTCTCAGGTTAACCTTCCGATGCAAACTGGATTATTTAACAATATCTATTGCGTCATCACTTGGTCCAATCTTCATGCTGTAGAGGAAATGTGTGCCTCTACAGGTCTGTTAAGGGATGAGGTTGAGTTTGAATACAATAGGAGAAACTGTATTCAAAATATTCAGGAATAAATTTCAACAGGTGCAAATCTTTTTATAAAAGGAATAACATGATCCCCAAACGAGTGAAAATGTACTCTTGCGTCCAAATATAGCTGAAAGGCCAAAACATCTTTATGGGGTGAACAATAGTGTGTGTGTGTGTGTGTGTGTGTGTGTTGAATATGAAATGTGTTCACCCAGTGTCAAAAAATGCTCCTGCTATTCAGAGCCAAAGGGAAGAGAAAGAGAACGGGCTATTGCTTACCATATCTATATATATATATATATTATTAATATAAAACTGACGATAGCCGGAGGCCACAACATCCGGAACGGTGTGTTAAAAAATAAAAAAGACTTGGGCAATAGTATGAATATAAAAACATCCTATAATGATAAATCTTTATTTCATAAATTCAGATAGAGAAAGGGATAAGCCGTTCTTTTATAGTTCTGAAACAGAGCCACGACGTAGTCGGTGTCTTGGCAGACCAAGTGGGAGTAATCCACACAAGAGAAAATATATTTGTAAAAGCAATATTTTTATATTGCAACTCCCTTATTTTGCTCTCCATGTAGAAATCTGCCCGTTGACCCCCGGGCGTTCAACATATTGCACCTTCTTGGGATCACGTTTCCCACTGTCATGACATGGAGAAATTATATTGAATCAATTGCTCAGTCTATTTCTACGAAATCTGGTTCCCTGTGTGGTGGCAGAAGCCATCTTGAACGTTTATAAATCTACCATTCGTTCGTGCATTGAATACTACTGTCATATTTGGGTTGGTGCTCCTACTATATATCTTAAGATTCTTGACAAAATTCAAAAGAGGATCTGCAATGTTATTAACCCTGACCTGGTATCTCGACTTCAATCAATTTCTCACCCTCTGTGGCTTCCCTCTTGTCTTTTCTACAAATATTTTCATGTCAGTTTTTTTCTGATGAGCTTTCCTCCTTGGTGCCTCGACCTCTTTAATTTAAGCGTGCTACTAGATTGGCAGTTAGGTCTCATCGTTTTACTGTTCAACTAGCTAGATGCAACCCTGTTTTCTATTCAAATAGTTTCTTTTTTTTTGCCCGTGTGATCCCTTTTTATTTCATACTTCCCGGCCAACTACAATCTTCAAAAAAATTCATTGCAACCCCAATCGCCATGTTATGACTTCTTGAATCCTGTTCTCTTATTGTCCTTTCTACTCAAAAAAATTGCCTCGTTACTCGGGATGAAATGATTAAAAAAGAAAGTATCAGTTAATGGGATAATAATTTTCAGTCTATCATAAATGAATAGCATTTATATCAAATTTGGTTAACTACTTGATATACGAATACGATTATCACTTGCTCTGCTATCTTTTCCTTAATACAACATCCCATAATTACTATGCTTTAAAGAAAAACTTGTTCTTAAAATCGTTTGACACTGTTGATTCTTGCATTATTAGATCGCTTTGTAAACAATGAAAACACCATCAACACTATGCAACTGGCGGTGTTCACAAGAAAATCAAGCAAAGAAAGATTAGTGGAGAGAAAATTCGTTGCTTTTACTTCCTAATATAACCGGTGTGGGGAGAAAAAATCAATACGAAAGCCAGTCAAAGCATAAAAAACCCCGAAAAACTATCAGCCGTTACAGAGCAACGAGAGGTGTCAATAATATCAGTTTCGAAAAATGTAGCAGGCAAGAAAAAAAAACAACACGTTCCAGAAGTAGTAAGAGATTGTCAGTTAAAATAAAAGGAGACGCTTAACAAAAACAACAACAGGAAATCTTTACTGAATGACTACTTCCACAAACAACTACTTTATACATGTAAATCTACAAATTGTACTAATATCAGAAAAATACCTATATATCTATCTATCCTGTTCATCTTTCTATATATAGTTTATCCATCATGTGCTCTCTCTCTAACTTTATTTATTTTAGTCTGTTACTTATCTATCTATCTATCTATCTATCTATCTATCTATCTATCACAGTATTTTCCTCTCTTTCTATCCCCCTGTCGTAATATGTTCATCTCTTTCTCTAACTATACTAGTATGTTCCTTCCTTCCTTCCTTCCTATCTATCTATCTATCTATCTATCTATCTATCTATCTATCTATCTATCTATCTATCTCAATCTCTTTCTTTCTTTCTTTCTTTCTTTCTTTCTTTCTTTCTATATATCTTAATCTGTTTCTATCTATCTATCTATTTATCTATCAATGTATTTTCCTCTCTCTCGCGATCTACCTACCGTAGTCTCTTCACTTCTCAATCTGTTTCTATCTATCTATCTATCTATCTATCTATCTATCTATCTATCTATCTATCTATCTCAATCTGTTCATTATTTGTCTCGATGTTCTATCTATCTATCTATCTATCTATCTATCTATCTATCTATCTATCTATCTATCTATTAAAGTGTTCTCTTCCTATCCTCCGTCGCAATTTTTTCATCTTTCTCTCTAACTATACTAGTATGTTCCTCTCTTCATTGCTATCTATCTATCTATCTATCTATCTATCTATCTATCTATCTATCTATCTATCTGTTCATATATATCTAAGGGAAAAATAGGACAAGCAGAAAACAAATGGCTTTAATACTTCGACTTTGACACTGACATAAAATATCATTCAGGCTAATGTATTCCAAAATCTGTATCCAGTTGTAATTCGTTTGACATAATCCCCGAAACATGCAAGATTACTTCGAACTTAGAATTGCACAATGGCTGAGCAAATCACATTAACTCGACGAGAGGGCACTGAAAAGATCTCAGCCAAACCATGGTGGAACTGAAATAAAATATATTTGTTTGGGCATTTGTTCAGATTTGAGGATGGAATCCGAGAACAGTCCAGAACTTTTATATTTATATATATACAAACACACACACATATACATATATATATATATATATATATATATATATATATATATATATATATATATATATATATATATATATATATAAATACTAGCAACATGGCCCGTCGTTGCCCGTGCATGATTCAAAAGTCGTACGACTCATACAGCAGTCGCTATCACTTGCCCTTCCTTGCCTTTAAAGGAGTGCCCTTTGCCGTGCTGATGTTGCTACATGCCTTACTCCTTGCCTATCTCACACTGCGAATTTTTTCTAAGCTCTATACTAAACATTAAATCTGTTACGAATAAAGAACTAAACAAAATGAACACAAAACAATCAGTTTAAAAACGGACTCGTAACTGGAAAAACCGAATGAAAATGAATGTTAACAACAAATACTTTTTCACATCAAACCCAGTTCTGCGGAATCAGAATCAACGTTGAGTTTAAGCAAGCGAATGAGCCAATTGGAGTAAAGTGCCATGCAGATTTAAATTTTTCCTACTTGTGACGTATGTAGCTATCAATTTTTTTTTTGCATACTAGCATGCTAGTTAACATTCGTTTCAGTCATCTGTTGGCTCTCACACTGGCCAATAGAATCTTCCTGCCTATTCGTGGCAGCCATTTATAGGCTCTCACTCTGGCCAGTACAAAATGGCCGCAAGCTACATGAAAACCGCCGTAGAAGCATGAAAAAATCGATTATTCCACTGTCGATGGGAGTTGGGAAATGCAAAGTCGGTCTTGGCCTTCCCGCTCACTTGGAGCATGTGCATATAAATTTTGGTGCAAATCCGTCGAAAATTGCGGCCGTGCATTCGTTACACACACACACACACACACACACACACACACACACACACACACACACACACACACACATCCTGCCTTTTACAGATAGAGATCTATATACAAAAATGGTAAAAGACTATATCCTACCGCACTACCTTGCTTTCGACAGTGAGGTCACTTTACGTGGCTAGGTTATAAGTGTTCATCAACGCACACCAATTTTATCCCGCTACGACACCGAACGTATAAAGAGGGTGTGGTTTACCTGGCTGATGTTAGTTAAGACAGTGACCAAATGAAGGTTTACGTCGAATGTACTGAGAGCTATTTTAGCAAATGTTGGTACAGCCATGGTTCTCCTTTTGTTTGAAGTGAATTGATTAAAAAAAACAATAACAGGCTCACCCGAAATTTACCGACACGGTAATTCTGTGTACACTATCCACTGATTTAAATAGTAAGTACAGACTAGCTTATTGTTTCAGAATATTCCCGTCTTCTAGGGTGACTAAGTAATCACTGTTAAATATGGCTGCTGAGGTATACTGTTTGTTCAACTTGTATTTCATATAGGCTGGGCAGACTTTATTTGCAGTTTCTGGGAGAGGGGGTATACTTTAAAGGTGTCAGTAGTTGAATAAGGACAGTATACTCAGACCTTCGATCACGATGACTTGAAACTTGGTGTTAACAGATTTGGACTCTCTGTATCAATTCCAAGAGGTAATGATTTATTTATAAGGAAGGAGCGTGTGATTGAGTAGGCTTTAGGAAAGTAAATGTATTCACATATCCAAACCCAACATCTTTTCCAGGATCCTGCAGCAAATTGAGATCCAGGACGTCAGCAGATGATAAATTGCAAAATAAATAAACGAACGTTTTTGCTATTTCAGTCATTATTTTGAGCGGCTATCTGTTTTTGAATAGATGCCCTTTTTTTTAAAAAAAAAAAAAGAAGAAAAAAAAAAGAAAAAAGATGTATTACGTGTAACAGTCTGCGGACTAGGGGAACTTACGGTAGGGTTCAAACTAGCATTTAATTTTGAAGTTGAGGCCACCATTGGGTCTGGCGTGCGTTCGATTAGCTCTTAACATTTTCGGTTTTAGGTTATCAACTTTTGGAAGGCTTTCATTTTAATAGACACGTTGTTTTTTCTTTAAAAAAAAAACAAACAAAAAAAACTTATTTTCAAAAAGAAAAACGCCTTTCTCGTAAGCAGACGATCTTATAGTAACATAATCCGAGGCAATATATTCAACTACGCCTGTTCAGTTCGATTATTAAAAAAGTTAGAAAAGAAATCCTAGCAGTTGTCTCTAGGTTTCAGGCAGTTGCATCTAGTGTTGGATGTCATCATGAGGCAAGTGTGGGTAATTTTCCAAATGCAAAATTTGATTTTGAAATTTCATTAAATTCTTATAAACGTCAGTTATCAAATTACGACGAGTGAACATCGACACAACAACCAGTCATTGATGTATAAAGCAATCTTCACAGAAAACTGATAAGATTAGGTTTGAATTTAATTTGCTCTCTCCGGGCGCAGGGAAAAGAAAAAAAATCTATAATGAAGTTAAAGTTGGATTAGCGATAGGCTGGCTTTCGTTTATAAAGGATGCTAGGAGATGTTGGAACATGAAATTAGAAGCTGCTAAACAAAATACTTAATTCTGTTTCTTAGGATCTTCTTCGTCTTCATCTTCTATATGGCATGTACCTTCAGGGTGTGAGTGATCATGGCTCTCCACAACACACTATCCTTTTAACTGGAGATTTGCAGCTGATCTCCCCTCTGATTTAGATCTAACAGTTCAGTGGAGGAAAACTGGCTAGTCCCATTCAATGCCTCGAAAATAAAACTAGTTATATTCCATCATCCTCCGATCGGACCCTGAAAAAATCGCCAATCACGATCTATGGATGTACTCATGCGTCTATTGGGATTTAAACTCAACCTAGACCTCAAGTGGAACTCGTATATACAATCCATCGCTAAAGATGCTGGAAAAATGGTCAGTTCCTTGACCGTTCCCGTAATAAATACTGTTTAAAATAAACGGGGCGTCTTTTCAAAAACCGGTGTCCACTAAAAATAACGTTTTTAGTAACAAAAATGTCGGATTAAAAAAATAAAGTCTGTCTATATTTCTGAGATGAGGTATTATGTACAGTATTTACATTAGTCGGACTATTGTCCTCATCTTTGTCGCCATATTTGTCACAACGTTTCGGCCGTTGTACGCTCCGGCCTTCTTCAGGTGGTTGGAATTTCGAACTGAACCCTTTATTTTGTCAAGGACACATGGCACAGTGGATAAAGGCGTTGGTTAGATCCAGTGACAGACCCAAAGAGTGTGAGTTCAATACCCGGTTAAGGCAGTGGAGAACTTTCAGAAGGAAAATTAGCAGGAGATAACTGATAACTGACATCCATCAAACATGGCACGTGGAACTAGAACAGTCTACTCCAGTGATCTAAATAAAGGGTTCACTTCGAAATTCCAACCACCTGAAGAAGGCCGGAGTGTACAACGGCCGAAACGTTGTGACAAATATGGCGACAAAGATGAGGACAATAGTCCGACTAATGTAAATACTGTAAAAAAAATAAAATCTATTAATTCTTTAATAAATCTAAATAGAAACATATCACGAACTTTCAAGTGATCACTAACTTGATACCTTTTTTAATCCGGTAAAAATGAAAATGACGAATACAATGCGTGCCTGTAAATCAATAAATTTTCAAAAAGGTACTGTGGAGTAATAGATAGCGGCTCGGAATGAAGAATCGGAGAGCCGAGTTCAAATTCCAGGCAAATCCATTACATTCATTTATGTGCTAATACCCTTGGGAAAAGTATGGATACTCTTCTTCTTCTTCCCCTATAGGTAAAAAGCAGGACAGACCGAGTACTATAGCCTTGGATGACAACTGTACTGCAGAAAGAAATGACAACCTACTGAGGGAAAAAACATCTGCCTCGTCAGTCATGTATCGAAAGATACATGATCGCCTAAGCGTGTATCATGCATGACACGAAACTGACTGATTCAGCCCAACCTAGAGCTCAACCCGTAAGTGATCACAACTCTCCATATCTTCCTAAATCTTTTCGATTTCAGTAACACCTTGCTGAATTCAAAATCCATTTATTCCGCACTTTTTTTTTTTTCGTTTTGTAGATTAAGTCTAATATACAATTTATTTTGATTTTTTCCCCGAAATATTTAGTTGTTTCTTTGATTTACAAAACATTTTTGGTCATGCCAGATTGAGTGTATTCACTATGCCATAGGTCGGTAGATTCTTTTTTCCTTGTCTGCAAATTAACACATTTTGCCAAAACAGATAGCTATGTTATTCTGACCCGTTTGGCTAATGTAGAGAAAAGTGATTACTGTTTAGTCAGTGTAAATGTCTTACAGTCATAAGATTTCCCGAGAGATAGAATTGTTTCATATTAAAAGTTGCATTGCTATGAAAAGGAATAAACATGAAATCAATGGCAAATATAAAAAGATGCAGACCGATTATCTGGTAAATTTAATTCGGCTTATATGGCCGTATCACGTTGGAATATCGGTTCTCATCCTATCAACGAATCTTAAGCAACTTTGATCTTTGTCAGTACCAAGATGGGTGACCGCTTGAAATAACTAGATATTGTAAGCTTGGATATGCGAGTGGTATAAGGGACTTACAGTCATATCACGCTGAAAAACCGGTTCCCGTAGGATCACAGAAATTAAGCAACGCCGGGCCTTGTTAGTACCTAGATGGGTGACTGCTTCGGAATATCAAGTGCTGTAGGATTGCATGCGTTATTGCTAACGGCCACATCACATAGAAACACCGGTTCCCGTACGATCACCGAAGTTAAGCAACGTCGCGCGTGGTTTGTATCTACATGGGTGACCGTTTGAGAATAATAACTGAGTTTTCAAAAACAACAGTAGGAAACCTGAATTGGTTTAACAAGAAGTTTATTATCTTTTGGTACAGGGAAACATAATGTAGAATAGAACCGTAAATGTCAGTTTTCAGCAAAGACTACTGCTGATACTGCTCCTGCTGCTACTCCTCTTGATGTAGGAGTATTTTTATGCCTTTCATCCGACGGCCGAGTCCAAATTTGCAGGGAAATTTTCCCCCTCCCAACACCATCATAATTCAGCATATAGAATTAGTAAATACTAAACACTTCGATAACTTCTGTCTATGGATCACTTGTAACAAATCTACTATCTATATTTCTCATGTTGTCTGTCTGTGTGTCTGTCGTGGGCGTTGTTACCTCGCCCAGGCCGCATTTCTCACCCGATTTCGATGCGGTTTTCAACATAAGTTTGCAAATGGCTGCCGTAAGGACATGACGGAGCCCGATTTTTGAGTTCGGAATCAGGTTCCGGAAAAAATCGATAATCGAAAAAATTCTGCTTACAGAAGGAATGATCGCATTTCAACCAAATTTGACACCTCTTAGAGTCTACCATTAGAAGTGTTGTCCAGAAGTTTCATGACCACGGACCCCTAAACAGCGCGGAAAATCGATAAAACCCAAAAACCGATACGCCCAGATTGCGTCGGAACCGCATGTCGGATTTTAGCGAAAACCGAGCGGATTTATGAAGAGGCCATTGGGAGTCATCATGTGAAGTTTCAACTCTGAGCACCGCCCCCCCCAAACAGAGTGCAAATCGACAATCGGTCAACCCTTTAAAATGTCTTTTCCGGTTTTTTAAAGCTGATCGTATTGTGTTTATTTTGTTTAGTTCTTTTTTCGTAACAGATTTAATGTTTACTATAGAGCTTAGAAAAAGTTGACAGTGTGATATAGGCAAGAAGTAAGGCATGTAACAACATCAGCACGGCAAAGGGCACTCCTCTAAAGGCAAGGAAGGGCAAAAATATTTTAAGTCAAGTGATAGCGATTGCTGTATTAGTCGTACTATTTTTGAATCAACCCCGGTCTAGTTTAGTATAGTTTAGTATAGAATTTAAAGAGATTGAACAGAGAATATACTGCGCTAGTTTAGTATAGAATTTAAAGAGATTGAACAGCGAATATCACATGTAACCCGAAGAGAAAATAATGACATAATCAAGGTATAGATCTTCCACACTATTTCAAATAAAAGATTAGGAAGGAAGCACTCATCAATGGTAGAAAGAGCAATAACAGCTACTGGATTTGAAAAGCCGTTTTTCCTGAAAAATTAAGCAAAAGATTTTGTATATTTCAATCGACAGTTCTACTGGCGGCTATATCAATGAATCCCAAAAGCTTCTTCATAAGGAATCGGCTAATATTACCATTATCTTTAGGAATGAGGAAAACAGATACTACACATTTATCCCAGCCCGAAGGCCTGGGAATGGAGAAAAGAGTAACTCGAGTAGCACTGGCCGTTACGTCAATGAATGCCGCATGTTTCCTTATAAGGAAACTGTTAATATTACCATCACCTTTAGAGATGAGGAAAACAGATACTACACTTTGATCCCGGCCCAGGGCCTGCGAATGGAGAAAACATTAACTCGAGTAGCACTGGCCGTTACGTCAATGAATGCCGCATGTTTCCTTATAAGGAAACTGTTAATATTACCATCACCTTTAGAGATGAGGAAAACAGATACTACACTTTGATCCCGGCTTAGGGCCTTTGTAGCCACTGGGTAAACGGGAAACTGTTAATATTACCATCACCTTTAGAGATGAGGAAAACAGATACTACACTTTGATCCCGGCCCAGGGCCTGCGAATGGAGAAAAGAGTAACTCGAGTAGCACTGGCCGTTACGTCAATGAATGCCGCATGTTTCCTTATAAGGAAACTGTTAATATTATCATCACCTTTAGAGATGAGGAAAACAGATACTACACTTTGATCCCGGTCCATGACCTGGGAATGGAGTAAAGAGTAACTCGAGTAGCATTGGCCGTTACGTCAATGAATGCCGAATGTTTCCTTATTACTATCACCTTTAGAGATGAGGAAAACAGATACTACACTTTGATCCCGGTCCATGACCTGGGAATGGAGAAAAGAGTAACTCGAGTAGCATTGGCCGTTACATCAATGAATGCCGAATGTTTCCTTATTACTATCACCTTTAGAGATGAGGAAAAAAACAGATCCATGACCTAACTCGAGTAGCATTTTGATCAATGAATGCCGAATGTTTTCTTATTACTATCCACTACACTTTGATCCCGGTCCCTGGGAATGGAGAAAAGAGTAACTCGAGTAGCATTGGCCGTTACGTCAATGAATGCCGAATGTTTCCGTATAAGGAAACAGTTAATATTATCATCACCTTTAGAGATGAAGAAAACAGATAATACACTTTGATCCCAGCCCGATGAACTGGGAATGGAGAAAAGAATAATATCGAGTAGCACTGGCAATTACGTCAATGAATGCCGAATGTTTCCTTATAAGGAAACATTACATTTGGGGGGAAATATAAACATCAAATTCAAATAAAAATATGTATTTACATTTCACACAAAGTATATTCATTCTAGTTATCCATATATCTTCATTTTATATCAACTTGCACATAACAGTTACATAGTTGGTCAATATATTAGTGATAAATTTTGTGCCCGTTGAAATGTTATTAAATGATATTTACTAAGTTTAAGTTTGGTACAAGGCAACAATTATAGAGTCCCCAATGAGGATAAAAATTACTACAAGTTATCTAAAATCCTCACCTACTGACAGCTCGATGTTTGAAATGACATAAAATTTGAATTTGCGTAAGTAAATAAAAATGCAAGCACCTGATCATTTGAAGTGATATGACCAGGTTTGAATGGTTTTTTTGTTTGCTTCATCATATCGTGATTTTGGTTGCAGGTCTAGTCCTTTCTCGTTTAGACGTGGACATAAATATATATATATATATATATATATATATATATATATATATATATATATATATATATATATATATGTGTGTGTGTGTGTGTGTGTGTGTGTGTGTGCGTGTTAGACTCTCCGTTATATTCCGCGTATGAGGTCAAAACAACTCAGTTCCTAGGAACCAACAGCCAGACACCAGCAAATATGATTTGATTATAGTGGTGAAGGCTTTATGAAGAAAAAAAAACAAACAAAAAAACACTCTTTGAAGAGCCAAATAAAGAGACCTGGTGTACTACATTCCACAAGACGAGACCAGTTGCCACCCAAGGCTACAGAACCCAGTCTATTCTGCTATTTACCCATATCTGGAGGGGGTAGAAGAGGATTCATACCTTTCCCAAGTTTATTAGCACGTAAGTGAATATAATGGATTCGACTGGAATTCGAACTCGGCTCTCCGATTCCTGGGTGGAGGGAATAAAAGTGCCAATCTTCGCACTAGAGCTGATGACCGTCTTATGAGTACGTGAAAGCATGTTACTGAAAACAGTAGTGCGCCAGAATTTTCACTGCGTGATTTTTGAAAAGCTCTGTAATGTTATATGGCGTGTAGAAATTTTTCATTCCTCTATTCCTATACAGCAGACTCATTTTAAGAGTTGCTTATTTCTAGAAATACTAGAAAGCGATTCCATCGGTCACGTTAGGGGCCCAGTTCTGTTGAGCACTTTTTTTTTTTTTTTTGTTAAAAGCGTGGCTCCATTGTTCCGTGTGAAATTGAGAATATTTTCCCGTACTGGCAAACTATATCTGATTTTGCTGTGATTAGGGTTATAGTTGTGTGTATACAGTTTTATTTGATTTTAGACTGATGGGTCCTTTTCCAGCTCCATGTTAAACTGTTCTTGATATGCACGCACCGGCCATATTTTTTCCATCTCAGGCTCGCCTGGGGGCCTGGGGGAATAAAAGTTACTATTTTAGCACTACAGCTGACGATTGCGTGAAAACATGAATCTGACAGTAGTGGTCGGTCCCTGTGCAGACATTTTATATATATATATATATATATATATATATATATATATATATATATATGATTGAATAAATTACAGGCATAATTTTTAACAAAATCCGTTCATACTCACGAATAACATTCCGTGTATTGATATAAAAGGATTAGAGAAATCTGCTATAACTGTATAAATTTCTTTTATTTTTATTTCCCAAGTACTTTCGATCTCTTCCTTGATCATCTTCAGGGGTGCAAGTAGTACAAAACTATATGTTGTTCATTAGTACAAGTATTTATACAAAGCTGTGATTACCGTAATTTTTTTCCTTATGCTTTTAATTGCAAACGGTTGACAATGTGCTGAGCGTTCATTAGAACGTGAAAAATTATCCAATATTGAATTTTTTTCCTCTATGTTATAATGTCATGTTCATGCGCGCATTAAAGCATGAAAAAAA